>CACTHL010000657.1:0-207048 GCA_902712375.1 Dioscorea dumetorum
AGACCATCATTGTCATTTGATAAATTCTCCATCAAATTACTAATTGTTCTAACCTAAGAATAAGTCATGTACTAAGAAAGCTCCTCATCCTTGCTCATTTGAATGGCACAATATGAATAAAAATGCCAATGTAGGGCAAAGCATGCCAATCTATAGTAGATTAATTCTTATCTAAGCATTAAAAAAAGATAGAAAGCTTCTCATTATTTCTAATATGAATGGCAAGTCACCTACAGCATTAAAAAGAAATGATAATGAGTTAGGTTACTATCTAAGCACATACAAGAATGCAATTTGAGTAGCAAGACATGAACAAACATGTTAGGTTATGCAATTTGTGTGATTTGAATTATAGAGCATGAGTAAACATTTGTAAATATGGTAAGTTATGCAATTTGATTAGAAGAACATGAATAAACATACTAAGTTATGCAATCTGAATACCATAACATGCAGAAAAATACTAAATTATGCATTTTGAATGGTAGAACATGAATAAAAACGCCAATGTAAGGCAAAACATTTCCACCAAAATAATTGCAAAGGATATTGCAAAGATATGTTTGGTCATGTTTGAAGATGAATGGCATGTTTATTTAGGTTTGCCATTTGAATGGCAAACCTAAATAAACATGCCAATTGATTGCTTAATTACGAAGGAAGAAAGAGTGGATTATGGCCTATCTAAGCATAAAAAACTAAGAAAGCTTCTCATTATTTCTAATCTGAAGGGCAAAAGATCTCCCCATCATTAAAAAAACAAATAAAGGTTTGTTAATAAACATATATCAAAATGCATCCCATGCATCCTAACCAATATAGAGACAAAACTACATCGAAAACAAAATTCAAGTGAAAAACTATAAACTGACTAACTATACCAAGTGTGTGTCATCAAAATTAAAATTGGACGCAAATAAAGAGAAAACTAGGAGTTGACAAACTACGCAATGTTGCTTAGTTCCTTTTTCCCACATTTAAGCAAAGAAAGAAAAACATGTGTACACTATAAAAAAATGTATGCTTGTTTTGTGAAATAAGGCGTCATATTAACCAAGTTCCTCTAAAAGAGATGTGTGTTGATTTTGTCAGTTACATTTAATGATAAAGCCTAATGATCTTTGTGATTTATCCTTATCATTTATTACTAGTTTTGGTTTGGCAGAGCTTCTATTTAAGTTTGCAACTAATGCAGCATGTATTTATATAGAAGTTACTTCTATCAATAGTAGGGTTATTGTCTTTGTCTCTTTGAATATGCAATTTTAGTTGGATTTGTGAAAAATTCTATTTGAGAGAATTTATTTTACCCCTGTGAGTGTCAGCACTTACAGTAGGTTTGAGAGAGGGTTTGAGAGAGTTTTTTTACTCTTCTTCACTTTTGTGAATGTCAAAACCTCATAGTAAGCTTGAAAGAACTTTTTCATTCCTTTTCACCCTTGTGAATATCATGACCTCACATTACTCTTGAGAGAGCTTTTTTACTCCTCTACATTCCTGTGAGTGTCAAGATCTCATGGTAAGCTTGATAAAGCTCTTTCACTCTTTTAACCCTTGCGAATGTCAAGACATCAAAGTAGGCTTAAATGAGTTTTCTCATTTCTTTTCACCTTTCGAGCATTAAGACTTCACAGTATACTTGAAAGAACTTTATTTTTTTTAATTCTATTTCACCTCTATGAGTGTCAACATCTTACAATAGGCTTGAGAGAGCTTTTCCACTCCTCTTCACTCTAGTGAGTGTTAAGGCCTCACAATAGGCTCCAAAATAGATTTTCATATACTTCATCACTCCTCTCTACCCCCATGAGTGTGAAGACTTCATGGTAAATTTCAAAGAGATTCATAAATTTTATCACTTCCATCCACTCCCATGGTTGTCAAAATTTCATGGTAGGTTTAAAGAGCTTCAAAGATTTTATCACTTCCATCCAACCCCATGAGTGTCAAGACTTTATGGTAGGCTTCAAAATAGCGTTTCATAGATTTTATCACTCCTATTCACTTCTATAAGTGTCAAGACTTTAAAGTATGTTTCAAAGAGATTCATAGATTTCTTCCTATGCACTTTTTGAATTTTTTAATCATAATTTGGATTTTTTAAATGTTATCATTATATTTTATATAATCATATTAATTTTAATTAGTAATAGCAATAGACTTGGGTTTGGGATTAACATTTGTGCACAAAAAAATTTAAATTATAAAGGCCCGATTGTCCGAATTTTCTTGCCCAGATTCGGCTCGGATTTAAATCTGGACAGTCAAACTATGTCTGGACCCGGCCCGTATTAGCATAAGTTTTACCCATACCCATTTTATTCTGGGCCAGACAAAACAAGGTTGGCCGGTCCGAACAAAGTATTGGCACCTCTAATAGTATGCAAATATGTAGAGAAAGATATCATACCCTTTTTCTTGTCGAATTTAGGTGATTTGTATCAACTTTTCCTAGCTCCTCTCCTCTTCAACTTTCTTTTGCTCTTTATTTTCTTCTTTTTCCTTATTTTTTTTAATATCCTCCTCAACTGTTTTTTTCCTGTGATTTTCTATTTTTCTCCTTCTCTTACTTCATTTCTCCTCCTTCCCTACTTTCTTCTCTTCTTATTTTCCTTCTTCCGACATCGCCCATATTCTCCCTTGGCATGTTATTAGATTGTTTTTTTGAAATTCTAAGTTCAACTTTTTTATATTTTTTTCGTTTAATTAACCTTTTTTAATCTGAGACATGAATTTTTTTCTTTTTTTTTTTTGAAATTTAAGACATCATAATTTTTAGGAATTGATATTTTTTAAATTCACTTTTTTCCTTTTCAGTTTCCCTTTTTTTATTTGATTTAGAACTTGCAAAAAATACCCTCTAAACACTATGTTTCTCAAAATCAGGCCCGACACTAAGCATAGGTGACCAAGGCCTATGCCTAGGGCCCCTAGATATGCTAGAGCCTCTAGATTTTATTTTTTAAAAAATATATATTTAAAATTATTATTGTCTTATCTCATACAATTTTAATTGTTTTTAAATTATAAAATTTAATTTATGATTAATATCGAATAAATTTATTGTTATAATAGAGCCCCACAATTTTCTAGGGCCCCATAATTTTTTTAAATTATATTTAAAATTTTTTATATATTATTATCTAATATCTATCCACATAGTTATGATTATGAAATTTAAATTTGTTTAAACTATAAAATTTATCGTAATTAATTCATGATATATCAAGATCTAATAAGTTTGGTTTGGGACTTGGACCACTTGGTTTTAAATTTAAGTTTTTTTAAACTATAAATTTTATAATATTTATGATGGCTCATGGCTCTATAATCTATTAAATGGATTAATAAAGTTAATATTGGAACTTGAATCTAATATTCTTACCGTTGTATTAAAAAAAACAAAGAAACAAAAACTCTACACTTCTATTTAAGGGGTTAAACATACCATTGCTTAAAAAAACTCCTTTCTTTGCTCTATGTGTCGACATCCTTATATTCTCATAGTGTTATCAATCTTAATCAAACATTTTCATCCATTGTAATCACTAATCAATATCAATTTCTACAAGGAAAAGAGGTATTGTTTTGATTTTATTTAATTTTACTAATTTTTATATTTTATATGCATTGTTTTTTATTTTTACTATGTCAAGTAGTTGATTGGTTTTATTTTTATTTCTTACAGAGATTGTGGAACGATTAAAAAAAAGTGTTTCTTCATTCAGGTGTTTCTTTTTCCATTTTTTTATAATATTTGTTAGAATGTCTACTAGAAAATATGATTCTGGATATGAGAAACAGAAAAAAATGTAGAGGAGTTAATTCAATCTCAAAAAAGTGCACTTGAAAAATTTGTTACTAGTAGTAAACAAAATATTACATGTGATGAAAATTTAGAAAATAAACCAATTCATTATAATGTGTTGGAAGTAGAGGAAACACGCAAAGAACAAAATCTTCACAATAGTGACAATATTGAGAGTCCTTCAATTTCTTGTGAAAAGAATGAAAAAAATACATTTCATATCGAAAATAATGAATGTCAAAATGAAATATCTCCACAAATAGAATTAGATTTATACGATCCTAGAAATTTGAAGGATGTTAATTCTAAGTTGAGAGATTTAAGTATTAAAAAGGGATCTATTAGAGATATAACTAGTATTGCAGATTTTCCGAAAGAAGAGAACTCTCAACATTTTTCTATTATACATTACACTCAAAAATTGCTAAATGAAGAAAGACATGATAGAAAATGGCTAGTTTATTCAAAGAAATTAGATAAAATATTTTGTTTTTGTTGCTAGTTATTTTCAAATTCATTAAGTTCTCAACTAGTTAATGATGGTTGCAATGATTGGAAAATTCTTAGTGCTAGACTCAAGCATCATGAAACATTAATGAACATAATATTCACATGACTCCTTGGATAGAATTAGAGGTACGATTACAAAAGGAAAAAACAATTGATGAAAAATTACAAGATCAAATCAGTAGAGAAAAAGAACATTGGAGAAATGTGTTATTGAGAATTATTGCTGTTGTGAAAACTCTATCAAAAATTAATTTGCCATTTCGAGGGTCAAATGAAAAACTTTATGAGGATAGTAATGGAAATTTTTTAAGTCTTATTGAAATGATTGCATAATTTGATCCAGTGATGCAAGAGCATGTTAGACGTATTCAAGCTAATGAAATACATGATCATTATCTTGGGCATAAAATTCAAAATGAATTGATTGATTTATTATCAAATGAAATAAAAATGACAATTGTGAATAAAATCATACAAGCAAAATATTTTTCTGTAATACTTGATTGTACTCCTGATGTAAGTCATGAAGAACAAATGTCTCTTATATTAAGATGTGTAGATGTTTCATCAATTCCAATTAAAATAGAAGAATATTTTATATAATTTTTAAAAGTAGATGATACAACAGGGAAAGGAATTTTGAGGAGCTCATGAATATAAAGAAAAAACTTGATCTTAATATTGATGATATAAGGGGACAAAGATATGATAATGGGTCTAACATGAAGGGAAAACATCAAGGTGTACAAAAACAATCGCTTGATATCAATTCTAGAGTTTTATATACGTCATGTGGTTGTCATTCCCTTAATTTGTTACTTTCTGATATGTCTAATTGTTGTCCAAAAGCTATTACATTTTTTGAAGTTTTACAACGTATTTATTCAAATTTTTCATCTTCCACAAAAAAAATGAAAAATTTTAAAAGATCATGTTCCTAGTTTAACTGTTAAGCCACTATCACAAACTCGTTGAGAGAGTAGTATTGAAAGTGTGAAAGCAATTAGGTTTCAAGCACCTGAACTAAGAGATGCTTTACTTGAGTTAGCAAAAGTTAGTGATGATCCCAAAACAAATGGTGAAGCTAATTGTTTGGCTGTATACGAGCTTGAAAACTTTGAATTTTTAGTGGGCATGGTTATTTGGTATGATTTGTTATTTGCTGTTAATATTGTTAGTAAAACCTTACAAGCCAAAAACATGCAAATTTGATATTGCTATTAATCAATTAAAAGCTTTTCTTGCATTTCTTAAAAATTATAGAGAAGATGGATTTGCAACAGCATTAATTTCAACTAAAGAAATAGCTGTTCAAATGAATATACGACTTATGTTTCGTGAGAAAAGAATAATTCGTAGAAAAAAATAATTTGAGGAAAATGATACTAATGAGATAACACATTTGCCAGAAGATGATTGTTTATATAGATTTTTTTAAAAAACAAAATCTAATTTTTTTATCCTGATAAGGGTAAAATAAAAAAATTATAAATAAATCTAAAAAAAATTAAAAAAAAAATTCGGATAATAGTTAAAATAAATCTGAAATTCAAATTTTGAATTTTTCAGATTTTTGTTATTAAAAAATAAATAAATAAAAAAAAACTATCTTATCCTAAGATGGTTGAGGATTTTCAGAGAAGGTTGGTGGATTTTTCGGAGAGAAGAAAACGAAAAAATCCTGGAGAAAGAAAAGGAGAGAAAAAAAATCACCCGAGGGAGAGAGAAGAAAAAGAAAAAAGAAAAAAAACTACGGAGAGGGAAAAAATCCAAGAAGGAAAGAAAAAAAAGAGTGATCGTGATCGTCGAGATCGAAGAGTGAAAGAAAAGAAGGAGACGACAACGACGGAGACGAGTCAGACGGGAAGTGAGAAAGAAGATCAAGAAAGAGGAGAGAAAGAAGAAAACTGCGACAAAAACTAGGTAAATCATCACCTTATTTTCAAAAAATTATCTGCATAATAAATTTTTGATGCTTCTTATAATAATCCATTAAGGTCATGTTCTATGTCATGTTTATTTTATTGTTATTTTCTTAGTTTTTTTTTGTTTTTATAATTATTATTATTATATTATCATTATTTAAAAAAAAAAAAACAAATTTCATGGTTTACGTGCTGTTCACCGTTCATGCTTGAATTTTTTTTTTAAATAATTTATTTTATCATTATTGGATATATGACATCCGTGGATTTTTTATATTATTATTATTTATCATTACTATTATTATTATTATTTAAAACTCACGGATCATGCATAATATATATATATTTTTTTAATTATTTATTATTATAAAAAATCAGGAATAGAAATTAGGGTCGTTCTTGCAAATTTGCCGATCCAATTTTTGAAGACCACAAACTCTTGTGGAGTCCAGTGTAGACTGTAGTGATAGATTGTTCTCCTTGTGAGAACCTCTCCACTACCTCATGGACTCCCTTTTTGAGTGAGTGGAAATATTTTGAAGACCACAAACTCTTGTGGAGTCCAGGGTAGACTGTAGTGATAGACTGTTCTCCTTGTGAGAACCACTCCACTACCTCATGGACTCCCTTTTTGAGTGAGTGGAAATATTTTGATGACCACAAACTCTTGTGGAGTCCAGTGTAGATTGTGGTGGTAGACTGTTCTCTTTGTGAGAACCTCTCCACTACCTCTTGGACTCTCTTGAGTGAGTGGAAATATTCTTGAAGACCATAACAATCTCTTGTGAAGTTCCAACGTAGATTGTGGTGGTAGACTGTTCTCCTTGTGAGAACCTCTCCACTACCTCTTGGACTCTCTTGTGTGTGGAAAACATTTTGAAGACCACAAACTCTTGTGGAGTCCAGTGTAGATTGTGGTGGTAGACTGTCCTCCTTGCGAGAACCTCTCCACTACCTCATGGACTCCCTTTTTGAGTGAGTGGAAATATTTTGAAGACCACAATCTCTTGTGAAGTTCCAATGTAGATGGTGGTGGTAGACTGTTCTCTTTGTGAGAACCTCTCCACTACCTCTTGGACTCTCTTGAGTGAGTGGAAATATTCTTGAAGACCACAACAATCTCTTGTGAAGTTCCAACGTAGATTGTGGTGGTAGACTGTTCTCCTTGTGAGAACCTCTCCACTACCTCTTGGACTCTCTTGAGTGTGGAAAACATTTTGAAGACCACAACATCTCTTGTGGAGTTTCAACGTAAATTGTGGTGGTAGACTGTTCTCCTAGTGAGAACCTCTCCACTACCTCTTGGACTCTCTTGAGTGGAAATATTTTTGAAGACCACAACATCTCTTGTGGAGTTCCAACGTAGATTGTGATGGTAGACTGTTCTCCCAGTGAGAACTTCTCCACTACCTCTTGGACTCTCTTGAGTGTGGAAAATATTTTGAAGACCACAACATCTCTTGTGGAGTTCCAATGTAGATTGTGGTGGTAGACAGTTCTCCCAGTGAGAACCTCTCCACTACCTCTTGGACTCTCTTGAGTGTGAAAAATATTTTGAAGACCACAAAAACTCTTTTTGAGTGAGTGGAAAAAGTTTTATCAAGACTACTAGCTCTTGTTGAGTTCAATGTGGTGGAAGATAGCTCTCTTCGTGAGAACTCCTCCACCATCTCTTGAAATTCTCTTGAGTGAGTGGAAAAAGTTTCATCAAAACCTGAGATGCTTCACAAGAACAAAATGCTGAAGTCATCTGACACCCATATCAAAGGGAATCAGGTTCGTGATTACAACTTGGGATCCACTTCAAAACCAAGCAAGTCAAAGTAATCATGTAAAAAAATGATTATAACTTGATGATGTGCAAACCAATGCTCAAAGCACATAAAGTCAAGATACAAAAAAAATTCAAAAGAATGACAAATGAGCTCAACAATCTCAAGACATCAGAAGTCAAAGACTCAAAGAGTTTCACAAGTCAAGACTTGAAGGAAGTTTCACAAGCACACGAGCTGAAGCTTTTGAAGAGTCCAAACCCTGTAAAATCAAGTTTGTGATTCATTATAGAGAATCAACAACTTGAAATGTGGAGTCAAATCCAATATTCAAACTCCAAAGTTAAAGCCATTTAAAAAAAAAATCAAAGTCAAAGCAACCAAGTCAAGATTCGAGATATGAAAGAGTCAAGACATGGAAATCTATACAAATCGGCAAATGAAATCAACAGTCTCAAGACATCAGAAGTCAAAGACTCGAAGAGTTTCACAAGTCAAGACTTGAAGAAAGTTTCATAAGCACGAAAGCCGAAGATTTTGAAAAGTCAAAATCATGTAAAATCAAGTTTGTGATTCATCAACATAAAGAATCAACAACTTGAAATGCAAAGTCAAATCCAAGATGTAAAGTCCAAAGTTAAAGCCATTTCAAAAATCAAAGTCAAAGCAACCAAGTCAAGATTCGAGATATGAAAGAGTCAAGGCTTGAAAATTTATACAAACGACAAATGAACTCAATAGTCTTAAGACATCAAAAGTCAAAGACTCAAAGAGTTTCACAAGTCAAGACTTGAAGGAAGTTTCATAAGCACGAAAGCCGAAGCTTCTGAAGAGTCAAGATATGTAAAGTCAAGTTTGTGGTTCGTCGACCTAGAGAATCCACAACTTGAAATCCAAAACAAATCCAAGATGCAAACTCAAGTGTCCAAGATATATGTTTCCAAATGAATGAATGAGCTCAACAACACCAAGACATCAAAAGTCAACGGATTGAAGAGTCTCACAAGTCAAAGAAGAAAAAAAAAGAAACTAAAGACTTCACAAGCGTAACATGCCGAAGTTTTCAAGGATCAAAATTGAAACAGATCAAGCTCATAGTTCTCAAAAGTTGTAACTTGACATTTGGGTGATGCTCATGATGCAAGTCAAAGAAATTTGAAGGAGACCAAAGTCAGCAAAGTCAAAGTTAATATCCAGACATAATTTTCGGCGAAAAGTTTGCCAAGTCAAAGTCAAAGTGTAAACTTAGATTATGCTAAGTTGGATAAAGATTAGGAAAGTAAAAAAAAAATAGTTCTCCTATCCTTTGTTCTGAGTCAAAATCATGTGTTCATGTCATGTTCTTGAAGTAATAAAAGAAATTGATTTTATTTGTTATTTCTCGTTCACATTTGTTTCTTAATCGGAGGTTCCTGTGACATTGTCCAGGGTAATTAACATTAGGGGCTTGCCCCTAATGGAAGTCGGAAACCCACAATCCCTTGAAGTAAAAAAAAATAATCAAAATTTGATTTGTGAGCCTTTATTTTGGCCGGTTAATCATATTAAAGGCCGGTCGAGAAAAAGGGCACCACAATGATTTTAGAATTAATTATTTCACTTGTGTAGTTGATCGAGCAATTTCTTCTTTTGAGAGTAGATTTGAACAATTCAAAATATATGAAGATATTTTTTGTTTTATGCATGATTTACAAAAGTTAAAAATTTTAGATGATAATCAATTAAAAGTATGTTGTCTCAGTCTTGAAAGTGTTTTAAAACAAGGCACATCTTTTGATATTGATGGCTTGGATTTATTTTCTAAGTTAAAAGTTTTGAAAGAAGTTTTCAAAAAAGAGACACAATCACCACTGTATATTTTTAATTTTATACAAAACTCAAACTCATTTCCAAATGCTTGGATTGTTTATAGAATATTATTAACTATACATATTACTGTTGCTTCAACAAAAAGAAGTTTTCAAAATAGAAGTTAATAAAATCATTTTTACGGTTAACTATGTCACATGAAAGATTAAATGGATTACCATTATTTCTATTGAAAAAAATTTGGTATCACAACTGGAATATCAAAATTTTTTTGATAATATTGCATCTCAAAAGGCAAGAAAAGTGAACTTTAATTGATTTTCTCTTTTTTTTTTTTATGTATTGCAGGTAATTAAATAAAAGACTAGAAGAATATCTCCAGATTTTTTCCAGGTTAATATTTTATTTTATCGTAATTATTAATAATAATTTATATTTTTTTTATTATGCAATTTATTATTTAATAAAAATAATTATTTTTTTTTATGATTTTGCCTGGGTCCTATTTTCTCTAAACCGGCCTGCTCAAAACTAATTAAATTTGACACCTCATATCACATACATCAAATAGTTTAGATAACATGACACGTCTTGATTTCACATGGACATGAGTTATACAAAACACAAATCAAACTTTACATTTTCAAAACCAATAAATTAGGGAGACCACATAAATAAATAAGACAAATAAAAACTCATAAATTTTAAAATGAATGCAAGTAAAATAAGTAGAGAGGAAAAGCAATACCATGAGACAAAATATATCCACGATAGGAAGAAAACAAAAACCTTGATTTTGTTCATGATAAATTATTTCAATTTTTTTATCTGATCTTCTTCTCATTTTCTGCTTTTCTCCCTAAAAGTTTTTCTTTTTTGTTTTTTTTGTTTCCTTACTTTTTTTCTTTTCCACTTTTTTACGTGTTCTCCCCACAAATTAATACCACTCTGAAAAGATGAAACTCATTTGATTTTTTAAATTTCTATTAAATTTTTTTAACATAAATTTAAATTTAAAAGTCATCAAAGAAGTTTAAAAAGGACAAATATCAAATAAATAAAAACTGACACACCAATTTCAGGTTAAAATCGGTCATTCCGCATAAAAACAAAAAGATAAATACATTAATTTTCTTTTTTAAAAAATATTCATCACAAACACGGATAACCCAAGATAAACAATGTTGATATTTAAAAAATGAAAAAACAAATCCGGTCTTAGAAAAAGACGATAATGACCAAATAAATAAGAGCTGAAAAGTCCTACGCGCTGGCCTGTTTCAGCTTCACATCCCAGTTCCAGGGACAAATCCGTCACTTCATTAAAACTTTTAAGAAATTAAATACTATTATGAAAAAGGAATAAGAAGTGAACGGACAAACGTAAATTTAATAAATCAAAAAATTAAATAAATAAAAATCCGTCGACCACCGCACCATCCAGTAATATCTCCAACAAAGTCACCACGTGGGAGGAAATGCAGTGAAACTGCGGGGGCCAGGGGTAAATCAGTCATTCTCTAAAAAAAAATCCAGTAATAAAAGATGGCATCAATAAGAAAAAACGATATTGTTGTTTTCTTTTCTGGTATAATATTTCTGTGTTTCTATGAATAAATATTTTTTTTTCAAATTTTTTTAAAAAAAAAATCAAATAAATACAACTTAAAATAAACAACATTCCCACTCAGTCCCCCTCCCCCACAACGCCATGTCCAGGGACAAATCCGTCATTCCACATAAAATTTAAAAAACCTCAATATAAAATAAATAAATAAATCCGGTGACCATATCCACCGTACCATCTCCTTTAAATCACTGTAACTAACTCTCCACGTGGCAAGAGATGCGAGCCTCTTTTTCCAAGATGCCCAGTCTTGAGGGGCAAATCCGTCATTCGAAATTAAAATTCAAAAAGGACACCCAACGCCCCATTGGCCGGCCCTTCCACCGCTTTGCCCGCGGAGTCCGACACAACGATCGAAGTTCTTGGCGTTAAAAGCAACGTTTAATAAAAAGAAAAGTTAATAAAAAGGAAAAAAAAAAAAAAGAAATCACAACGCGCATCTCAAATCAAAAGCAAAGCAAAAAGCAAATCAAATCAAATAAATCACAACTCGCATCTCTTTTTCTCTTTGTTATTCACTCTCGGAATTCATTTTCTTCTTTTTAAGGAGCAGCCAACGATGATTTACCCAAATTAGTAATCATTGGAGTTTGCATTCGATATAGTTTTGGTGGCTTTCTGGCCTGTTTTCCCCCCTTTTTTTTGGGGTTCGGAGAGATCGATCTCGTTTCTCTTCGCCTGAGAGGCGAGAGGCTTTCTGAGGTAAATCGATCTATTCGTTGGTTAACTTTTATTTTGTGATTTTTTTTAATTGTTGAATGGTTTTGTCAAAAAATTTGGATTTTTTTTTTGGGGGTACTGATGAATTTCTCTGATTATTTGATTGTTTTTGGGGGGTTTTTGTGATGTGGAAATGATGGACTGGTTTTTTTATTCTGCTGGGCATTGTGGTTTTTTGATGTATTGATGATGGTTTGGTTCGTTGATGCTCCATTTTGATAAAAGAGTTTCGTTTTGTAGATAAATAGTAAGTAGTGTCTTGAATGGAGAATAGATTTTAACCACCTTCTCTGCATTGTAATAAGTATGTAGAAGGTCTGTTTTTTTTTAATGAGAATGGATGTGGGTGTTTAATTAATTTCTTTGATGATTTATTTAGCCTTTACAGTGCTAAAGTTCGGATTAAAGCGAAGATCTTTATTTATGTTGACTGATCTTTTTATTCATATTCCAGATGCTGTTAACTTTGGTATGGATTTCAAAGTAATTAGTGAAAATGATTATTGCTGATGATTTAAGAAATAAAGAAATGAGATTAAAACTTAAGTATCAAATGAAATGGCTGGGGATAGTATCTAAGATAGACTCAGAACTATCTTAAGTTAGTATTGTAGGACGAAAATGAGGGGCATGTGTTCCTCTTGTAGGCTCTGTTTCTCTTTACAAAAGCCACAAAATTTAATAAGATAATAGTTAAGCATTAATAGCTTTTATAAATTTTATGATAGCTTTTATGATATATTCTTAATGTTTAAATATTTTTTAGTTCAATATCACAGATTCACACACAGGTGGTTGTGTGCAGCATATGTGGTACATTGATTGCACATATAAACATATTGCCTTTTACAATGACATTATGGTGCATTAGACAAACCAATAAAGTTACATTAAAAAAACGTCAGACTTCTGTCCATAGCATACCAGCTAGCATGCAATAGAAACTCTGCTCCTTATGTTTCATCAGTAATGCCACTTGTGACATCAGTATATATATACTCTATAAGGAAAAGAAACATACTCATGGTGGAGACATTATATTTGATAGAGAAAGGAGAGAAAGCGATGGCTCAAGTCACTAATCCTGAACAAGTGTTATTGATCATGAATGAGTTTACTTATAGGAAGAAATAGATACTATATATGATACCATATACGTACAAGTATATATGTATATCTAACATATATGTATAAATATATATATACATCTAACACCCTCCCCCCCTCCCCTCCCCTCCCCTCAAACTCAAGACGGATCGTACGCTTTAAGTTTGGATAACATAAAGAGATGCTGATCATGCGTCTGTGCCTTAATGAAGAAATCAACTACTTGGACCTTTATGGACCTCTGTGGGAAGATAGTGAAGGGACACTATCTGGGCATGTACATAACATCGGGTAAAGTGAGCATCCACACCAATGTGTTTGGTCAACTCATGCTTGACCGGATCAGCAGTAATTTGAAGAGCACCAGTATTGTAATAGTAAAGAGGAGTGGCAGCAGAAAGTGGTACACAAAAATCCTGTAGGATAGAATGAAGCCAGAGTACTTCTTGGATAGTAGAAGGCAAAACACGAACCTCAGCCTCAACACTAGACTTGGTAACAGTCGCTTGTTTTTTGGTTTTCCAAACAACAAAATAAGACCCAAGAAAGATACAATAACCAGTAACAAATACTCAATCATCAGGAGAATTGACCCAGGTAGCATCAGAATATGCCTGCAGCTGAAGACTGGATAGATGATGGTTAAACAGACCACGGGATGTAGTGCCACGAAGATATCGCAGCACCTGGAAAAGATGAGCAAAATGAACATAAGTAGCGGCAGCAACGAACTGACTGAGAATGTGAACAGCATGGGAAATTTCATGATGAGTGACAGCCAAGTAGACCAGACTCCCAACCAGATGTCAATAGCGTCATGGATCGATCAGATAGAGAAATACTATCAGAAGCTCGGAGCTGCGCAAATGTAGCTCCATCGGTGTAGCAGTTGTATGTGTATCAGTCAAACCAGATCGAGCAAATAGATCGAGAGTGTATCGCTGCTAAAAGAGACGATAACCATTAGGATGGGAAGTGATCTCGATATCTAAGAAGTAACGAAGAAGATGTCACACAGTTTCTGCTTCACAAAGATAATGTGAGCAGAATCATCCCAGTAAGGATCTTGTCATCCACATACAGAAGAAAAATCGTACGGCCTTGAGAGGAGATATGAGCGAATACTGCTGGATCATGAATGCTGGCAATGATTCAGCAGACTCAACAAATGTGCTGAACCTCTCAAACCAGGCCCATGGAGTCTGTTTGAGACCATAAAGAGCACGACATAGAGGACAAACAGACTCGGAGGCACTTGAAGACCGGGAATAGGAGCTTGTAAATGTCCTCCTTCAAGTTCTCATAAGGAAAAGCGTTCTTCACATCAAGCTGATGAAGGGTTCACCCACAAACAACCGTAACAACAATCAGTGTGCGGACAGTGTGCATATAGGGCACTAAAGCAAAGGTTTCCTTATAGTGGTGACCGTATTCCTGCTGGAAACCACAAGCAATCAGATGTGCTTTATTGGTTTTCACCCAGTAGATCCAATGACAAGTGATGGGAACAGTATGGGAAGATTGAGGAACTGGATCCCATGTGTGAGTTCGAGATAAGGCCTTAAGCTCCTCTGCCATGGCAGTCCGCTACTCAGGCGACTGAGTCGTCTCCCTGTAGGTACCTGGCTCAAGACATTTGAGACACTGGTGCTAGCAGAGACGTAACTGCTAGGAGGATGTAACGTGGATTGATCACGTAAAAAATAAGTGTGAGAGGGACCTCAGGAGCGGAATCAGTAGTAAGAGAGATGTCAAAGAAAACCAGTCATGATGAAAATGCTGCAGGTTCCCGAAGGTGATAACAAAAACGGGCAGGCGGGTGAATAAGAGGAAGTGAGGAAGAATTGATAGAATAAGTGAGAAGATCTAGAGAAAGAGCGAGTGATGTAGGAGAAGAAGACACCGAAGGAGCATTCTCAATAGAAGGAGTAGGAAAAAAGAAAGACAGAAGAACTGTGAGAGAGGAAGACACAGTGGAAGGAGAAGAAGCATAGAAAGGGGTGGGCTCATTAAACATGATATTAGGAGAGATGTGAATACGACGAGTGACGGGATCATAGCAACAATAATCTTTATGCTCAAAGCTATATCCTAGGAAAACACAAGGAACAGAGTGAGCAGTGAGCTTTGTCCGCTCTCGAGGTGGGAGCAAGACAAAACAACCACAATCAAATAAACGAAGGTGATCATAGCGAGGTGTGCCATGTAGGCACTCACTTGGGCTACCGTTCTACAAGTGAAAAGAGGGTTGCATGTTAATAAGATAAACAACAGTATTAACCGTGTTAGCCCAGAAATGAGGAGGTAGAAAGGCACCAAGCAGTAGAGCACGGGCCGTCTCTAAGATGTGACAATGCTTGTGCTTAGACACCCTGTTCTGAGGATAAGCCCCAGGATAAGATAACTGATGCAAGGTATCCTGAGAAGACAAAAAGGTACGAAAGGCTTGAGAAATATATTCATCGCCAAAGTCAAACTGAAAAGTCTTAAAGGAGGCAGAGAACTGGGTGTGCACCATACCAGTAAAAGAGCAATAGATAGACAATAACTGAATACGATGATGCATAACATAAAGCTAGGTGAAGTGAGTGTAGTCATCAATAAAAATAACATAATAGCGATTGCCCCTCTAGATACAAACAGAGCAGTACCCCAAACATCAAAATGAATAAGTTCAAAAGGAGCAGTAGTTTGAGACACACTCAACGGATAAGGACGTTGTAGCTGCTTACTTAATTTACAGCCAAAACAAACCACATCAGGAGGAGAGACAACTCCTAAGACCCCATGACGAACAAGGGACGACATAGGAGAAGGACAAATAACCAAGACGATGACGCCACATATGACGAGACATAACAGTTGCATGACAGTGATGTATGTGTCCGGTTGAAGACGGAAGCCAAAGGGAATCCAACACATAAACTGCATTATGACGGCGGTCAGCTCCAATCACCATCCCACTACGATCCTACACACGACACGAGGTACGGAGAAAGCACTAGAGGAGAGATGCCCAATACAAGAAACAGGAAGGAGTGTGCCATCAGCAATATGAGCATGTGTGACAAGAGATGGTGGACGGGAAAGATGAAGATGAGTGGCATCATAAGGCATGTGGAAAGAAACACCAAAGTCAAGAAGCCAAAGTGGGCAGGAATTACCTGGAGCAAATGGAGCAACTTGAGTGGAGCGCGCATAACCAGAAGAGGAATCTGCAAGATTGGACTGTTGGAATTGCAGAAGAGGCCTGTACAGAACGCGCCTGGGAAAGTAAAGCATGGAAAGAAGATGTCGAGTTTGTGAAGAAGTGCCAGGGTAAGTGACATGCGGGGTTCAGATTGCTTTTTTGACAGTCACACTCGAGGTGGCCCACGATGCCACAACAGTGACAAGTCACTTTCCGCTTTGGTCGAGGAGAGGCTGAGAGGAAAAAGGGGGAGATGGCGGAGGACAAGCAAGCGAAGAGGCCGGAGATGCAGAAGCAAGGCGAGAGGCAGCAAGTGCACTGCCCCCCCTGTGAAGGAAGTCCGAAGATGAGTCTCTTCAGCACAAACAAATGCAAAGGCCTCACCTAAAAAATATGCAAAAGGAGTGTGAAAAAGCTAGGTCCGAGATGACTCGAACTCAGGACAAAGACGCATGATGAACTCGTACATACAATGTGCCTTATCATGATGACGGTGACGAGCGCGCGACTTGGAACAGGCTAGAAGTTGAGCAACATGAGCAGTGCATTAAGGAGGTGTGAGAGCGCCAATTTGACTCCAAAGCCCATAATACCTGGCAAAGTCCATAAAACATGCTGTAGAACCTATCGACGGTGTCTTCCCCCTGCTGGAGACTGCCGAGAGCCTAGTACAAGGTGTAGAGCTGAGGCTAACTAGAGTCACAATAGCGACGTTCCAGATACTTCCACATTTCATGAGCAGTTGGAAGGTACGCTATATGGGTACGGATCTCAAGAGTGACATTCTGGTAGATAATCATCTTAATCGTGGAGTCATCGATGGTTCACTTCTCCAGCTTCTGCTCAAATGCCGTGAGAAGAGCAGATGTCTCAAAGGAGAAGTCGGTAGTGTCAGATAGTGTAGGAGCAACTGGAGTAGTGTAGGTGTCATCAACATGTCTAAAAATACGGATGCCGTTGAGGATCCTCTTGACAGTGAGCCACCAAAGAATGTAATTGGTGCCGTTAAGCACCGCATTAGAATGTTGGAGGCTCCGTTGATGAACTTCCGGGAGTACTCCACTGAAGCCATAAGTTTGGAGAGCGCCGCAGCGGGATCTAGCGGCGTTTGGATCTAGCTGGGTGGCGGCAGCAGGATCGAGTGACGACGAGATCTGGCTGCAGATCGGGTCTGCTGAAGAAAATGAAGAAGGTAGCAGTTCAAGTGGTGCTGACCATTCGGGTGGGAGGAGACCAGTGTAGGGCCTCAGCAAAGGAGAGGAAAGAAGGAAAAGAGAGAGGGGCCTCCGGCAGTGATGGCCGGAGAGGAGACCGGAGGAACTAGGCGTCTGATATCATGATAGAGAAAGGAGAGAAAGAGATGGCTCAAGTCAATAATCTTGAACAAGTGTTATTGATCATGAATGTGTTTACATAAAGGAAGAAATAGATACTATATACAATACCATATACGTACAAATATACATGTATATGTAATATATACGTGTAAGTATATATATACATCTAACAATATTTAGGTCCGAAATTCTGTCCTGCTTACTGCTTTTTAATAATTCTGATAAATACCTATGTTCTTTTTTTCTGCTTTTCAAAGATCAGTTCTCTGACTATGAGTTTATTTCTAAGTACCTATGTTATGCTTTCTGTTTTTAACAAATCAGTTCTCTGGTTAATCATCTTATTTCAAAGTATCTATGTCGTATTTTATGTTTGTAACAGATTGGTTCTTTGACTTCTACTTTTATTTCTGAGTATATATCTTTTTTATTTGCTTTGGTTTTGCCGCAATACTAAATTTCTATGTTTCATCTTCCTTATAATATTAAAATTTTGTTTTATTAATGTTATTTTTTGGACATATTATAGCTCTTGCCTTAGCAATTTCAACTTTCTTTGAGCAGCTTTCAAGAAGATATGGCTTCACTTGGAGATATCGGCCTTGCAGCGGCTATTAATATTCTATCTGCAATAGGATTTCTTCTGGCATTTGCTGTGTTACGGCTTCAACCTATTAATGACAGAGTATACTTTCCTAAATGGTATCTTAAGGGAATAAGAAGCAGCCCAACACACTCTGGAAATTTGATAAAAAAGTTTGTTAATTTAGACTGTGGAACATATTTGAGGTTTTTGAATTGGATGCCAGCTGCATTGAGGATGCCAGAACCTGAGCTGATTAGTCATGCAGGCCTTGATTCTGCTGTATATATCCGAATCTATCTGCTTGGGTGAGTCTATTGATGCTGAATTTCTTTTTTCCTTCATAGAGATATTATGTGTATTTCATTGCAATTGAAAACAAAGATTGCACAATGACTTGGTCTGACACTTTTTCGTTTGCTCTGACATTCACTTTGTCTTGAATCCCTGTTTCTTGTGCCGCATCTTTTATGGCCTTCTGTTTGTGTTAGATGCTCAATGCTCATCATTGTGTAATTTGTACCTTCACTCTTGTAACTTTTCTCATATATCTACATGTATTGTTTATTTAGCATCCAAAAGCAGTTTCATCATTTTGCCACTATTATTATTTAGAGTGTATGGCGGGCATTTATGTTAGAGGACCTTTATTTCATGTTGGTACCATTGCTATTGCATCAAAACTCTATCTTTATCTGTAGAATTCAATTTAATTGATCTTCGTAAGTTTGGTAAATGTAAATGCTGGTCCTATGTTCTGCCTCAAATAAATTACCTCATTCTATAATGTTCGATAATGCAGCCTGAAAATATTTGTTCCATTAACGTTCCTTGCTTTCGCCATTTTGGTGCCTGTTAATTGGACTGGTGGATCCTTGGAGCAGATCAAGAATTTAACATTCAGTGACATTGACAAGCTTTCTATATCAAATGTTCCTTCTGGATCGGAAAGGTTTGAGCATATATCAATTTTCATCTGTTGAAAAGATTCAGATGGCTTATTTTAAGATGCATTCTTCTGCTTATTGATGGTATCCACAAGTCCTTTAATATGTACAGGAAAACTAGAGGATGGTGATTGATATGCTGCTATTTGGAAGCTATACTTATTCTTTATTATTAATTGAACTAGAACAAAAGTATATACTTGGAGTTGCTTGAAAATGGATGTGGAATAATGAATAACTGCCTAACAAAAGAAAAACATTTGTGATAGGCGAGTTTTCAAACTGTATTGGATACCATACTGATCCCTGCATGCAAAGCTGAAAACTTGAATGAGTGATTGGGGAACTCTTCCAATAATTTTGCAGTTTCACTTACTCGTAGGTTGGGTTTGTGTGGAGGGTTTCAGGACTTCGGAATCTCGAAATCCTGATCTTCAACCAAATCTAGTGTTTGATACTTGAATGAAGATGTTCAGCCTAAATTTGGCTTAAAATTGGAATTTTGAAGGTGTAAACTGAAATTTGGTATTTGCAAACTTTTCGATTTCATTGTTCTATTAAGCACTGGCTTAAAGAATCTAACGTTTTTTCTTATCTTTGTAGCTGGAATTTTCCTTAATTTGGTCTGTATAACTTCCCTGAATAATTTTATGATATTTGCTGACTGAAGCCATTGCATGCTTTCTTAATCTTTCATATTTTATGTAATCACCTTGATTTTTTCCAGGTTTTGGGCACATCTAGTGGTGGCATACATTTTTACATTTTGGACATGCTACATTCTGTACAAGGAATATAAGATTATAGCAACAATGAGATTGCATTTTCTTGCTTCTGAAAATCGTCGTGCAGATCAATTTACTGTGAGTTGTCTATGCTGAGCATGCTGTCTCTAGATTAAATTGTTTCACAAAAGTATTTCTGTACTATTTTTGTCTCTACTGCAGTACATGATTAGTAACTATATGTTCTTATTTGAAAACTTGAAATAGGTATCAAATGTCCAACACATCTGAGAAATTTGAAATGGTAACCTTGACAAGAAAATGAGAGACCTTTATGAGAAAGTGAGAGACAAGGCCATCCAGTGCCTTTCGAATTTAATTTTGTATGCATTCAGACCTATTTGTCTGTTGCACGATGCTTCATGAACCTGAAAATATCTTATTTTGATGTGCATTGCATTGGGTTCATAACTAGATAGGTGAAAACAACACGAGTATACAATCATGGTTTGCCATTAAGTTTTCCTTACCTATATAACTGGGAACCATGGTAACATAACTGATGTTGTGGAGTATCATGCCACTATTCCTTTCTAAACTGGTTCTTATTGCTTTTGAAGAAATTAACTAATGCTAGTCCCATGTCATTGCTGAATATTGTGTTGCCATGCTTATTATTTGTCTGCTAAGATTAACCTTGTGTCAAATTCCTGAGGAATGGTAATTATAGATGTATACTGAATAGTAAGGAATACTACACGCAATTTAGTTCAAATTGAAATTAGTAGGAACCAATGGCTAATTTTTTAAGAAATTGCTCAACCATTTTGTGAAATATTTAAATTGAAAACTAATTTTGACCTGTAGTGTGGAATAGTCAATACCCTCCTTCAAATACACGTCAAATGCTCTGATCTTCCAATCCTCTGATGACATCTCTTGATTATTAAAATGACTCACTAATTCATTGAGCACACCAAAGAACTTCATAACAGCCATACAGTTACAGCGAGTAACTTTACTGACTTAGACATACCTGTTATTCAACTTGATGGTTTCCTTTTCTCCACTAGATACTGACTTTGTAGCTCAGAGCACTGCATGCTGGAGCATTTACCAGAATAACGTTATTTGCTCGAATTATTAATATTCAATTTTTTATGTAGGTTCTTGTGAGAAATGTTCCACCAGATCCTGATGAATCAGTTAGCGAACATGTTGGCCATTTCTTTACAGTAAATCATCCTGGCCATTATCTTACACATCAGGTTTGAATTTGTAAGAAATCAACTCTAATGCACCTTTCAATGTTTAATGGTTAAATCAATGCTAAATTTGCTTTAATTCTGATTAATAACTATATACAAATGCTTTATTGCATTGGGTAGTTATATATATTGCATCATATGCTTTGAATGGAAACTCATAATCATAGTGATTAATACATATTAATTAGACTCCCCCAACGCTCTACCGACCTTAGATATATTTATTATTTGTTTACTGTTTGCATACCCTTTTTTATTACCTACTTTACTTGCTCATTGGCTTATTACTTGAACCTCATCTTTGAGGAAGTGAAGAAATAAGAATTGTGGAAATAAAGATTGCAATTAATGTTTCTAGGATTTTCTTTAACTTTGGTTATTGGCTATTGTAGTTTGTTATATTGCTTAAAGTAGTTATAAATTGAAGTAGATGCTTTGAATGGAATTATAATCATACTATTTTATACAAATTAATAAAATTTTATGAGCATTCTCATCACTATGTTTTGCAATACTAGCTATTATCAAGTACTATTCTCAAGCTTCATTTGAATGGGGAATTGAAGAAACAAGAATAGTGAAGGACAGGAATTGTGGTTAATGTTCCTTATGGTACATAGTAAAAAGAGTTGGACCTTATTGTTCATAATGTTTTCATTATTGATGGTTTTGAAGACATGAAACACTTAGCTATCATTAGAATCATAAATCTTTAAGGATTTATTGATATGTATGCGCTTTATCTGGCCTAGGAAGAATGAACATGCCACATAGCAATCAAACAAAAGTTTTGTCACGTAGTTAACAACAACTCACATGGTATTTGATAGCAAATACCTGTTGAGACCTCCAAGATTAGTTGTATTAGACGTAAATATGGTTGACAAACATGTCTAGATATGCATGGACATAATTATAGTGATATATTCTTTCCAATTTATGATTGTATGGCTAATGTATTTGTTCATTTAAAATTAATTAAAAAAATTGTGCTGTGAGAATATTGATCGAATTCTGAGTTTTGACTGACAGGTGGTATATAATGCTAATCAACTTGCAAAACTAGTGGAGAAAAAGAAAGGCTTGCAAAATTGGCTTGTTTACTACCAGAATAAATATACAAGAAATTCTGAGAAAAGGCCTACTGTTAAGGTATCACACTAGGGTTTTAATTGTTTCGTGTTCCTTGCCTCCACTCTTTTGACATTAATACTTTATAAATGGTTTGTTGTTCCCCTTGTAGACAAAAGTTTTTGGTCTGTTTGGCAAGGCTGTTGACGCAATTGATTATTACACTACCGAGATCGAGCAATTAAATACTGCAGTAAGTTTTAGATGTCATATAAGAGTTAAATAATGTTATTACCTCTTGATATGTGCTTTATCAAAAGTTGGCATTACTGGGTGATCTTAGTTTTTGTAAGGAATTCCTTTTGAGGATCATGTAAATTTCTTATATTATTTTCCACTATTTGTTTGCAATAACTCTCATTCCAATGCATGTGAATTACCCAATATAAAATGATCTACATATTAGTGACTGACAAAACAAATTTATTGCAAGAACTAGTTTAAGTAATTGTGGTTGTGATAAAAATTTAATTATTCTAGCAGTATCTGGACTACAAATTTTTTTAATTATTATGTGTGGATTTATGCATTGCATTATTAGACTAGACTTTTTAAAAGATGATGGAACGAAAGAGGCAATAGAGAACACCACTGTGAAGAATGATTTTGAAAATTGTTATAGTATGTCTATTTACAAATGTTTATATAGCAATGTAACATCTAGGTCAAATCCTTAGAAAATAGGAAAGAAATAAAAATTATACAATGTCTAAATACAACTCCAAACAAATATACACTATCCATATCTAGAATAATTCAATGTTCAAAAAAACGGTAGGCGCTAGTCGGGCGGTCAGTCACCTTCTAGCGCCCAGAGAGCCTAGGCGGGGCCTAGGCGGTTTTACCTTTTTAGAAAATATATATATTTATAATATAATTTTAATTCTACATAATACCCAAATAGACATTTACCAACAAGGTAACAACCAAATTAATGCATAACAATCAAATAAGAATACAATTAATACCTCTCTGTTCCGCATACACTATTAAAATATATTAAATAACTAAAAAAATTTTAATGGTTACTAAGTTAATATATATATATATATATATATATATATCAAAAAATTAAACCGTAACGTAACGATTTAGCCGCCTAAGAAAGGTAATGATTCTAAACCTAAGAAAGTTAAACTTAAAAACATATAATTTAAAATTTTTTTATTAAAGCCGCCCAGCCCGCCTAGGCGGTGACTGGGCGTCCGTTTTTTAGATGGAAAGCCAACGCCGATTTTTCACCGTTTTTTCGCAAAAACGAGTCGGCCCGCCACCTTCCAACGCCAAGGCGCCGCCTAGGCCGATTTTTCGAACACAGGAATAATTATAGCTAGTTTTACTCTAAGGTTCTCTTGGTTTCTTACACTCCCATCAAGCTCAATTGTACATATTAAACAGTCGAAGATTGTCAATGATTCTCTCAAAATCAGTTTTTCAAAGGCTCTTAGTTAGAACATCAACTACTTGTCTTGAGGTTGAAACATACACGATGTATATTGTTCCATCTTCCACTTTTTTTTTTAATAAAGTGTCTGTCCACCTCCACATGCTTTGTTCTATCATGATGATTAGGGTTATGGCAAATGTTAATTGCTGCCTTGTTATCACAAATCAGTTTTAGTGTCCCTTGTGCTAAAATTCTTAGATCCTTGAGTAAATTCTTCAACCATAATATTTCACATACACCATGAGCCAATGATCTTAACTCTACTTCTGCGCTACATCTTGCGACTACTTGTTGTCTTTTACTCCTCCAAGTGACTAAATTTTCCCAAACAGAGCATAGCCTGAAGTTGATCTTCTATCCACAATAGAATTAACCTATTCTGCATAGTTGAACATTTCAACTCCACAATTAGAGGTTTATCTGAAAAATAACCCTCTACCTGGGGTTCCTTTAAGGGACCTTAACACTCGCTTTACTGCCGTCTGTGTTCCATGCGTAAGCTGATTAAGGTAACTCACTACGAAACTCGTGTTAGGCCTTGTATGTGAAAGATAAATCAACTTACCAACCAATCTTTGGAATCTTCCTTGATCCACTGGGATGCTCATTTCTTGATCACCTAATTTTACATGAGGATCCATAGGAGTTTCCGCTGGTTTGCATCCTAACATTCCAGTCTCTAACAAATCTATCATATACTTCCTCTAAGAGATATATATCCTTGTTTTGTTTCTTACAACCTCCATTCTCAAAAAAATATCTAAGTTTCCCTAGATCCTTCATTTCAATTCTTAAGCCAAACCTTGTTTTACTCGAGTCATCTCTTTCAACATCATCACTTGTAAGAATAATATCATCCACATACACAATTAGAATAGGTACTTTCCCTTCTTTTTTGTTTGCAAAACAAAGTGTGATCAGTTTGAGCTTGCACATATCCTTGCTTTTTAATGGCTTTCATGAATCTGTTCAAACCATGCACAAGGAGACTTCTTTAACCCATAAAAAGACTTCCACAACTTGCACACCTTCCCTTGCTCACCTTGATTGAATCTCGGGGGAAGATCCATGAAAATTTCTTCTTCAAATTCACCATTTGAGAAAACATTTTTTGACATTTAGTTGCTGTAGTGAGCAGTCCAAATTGGCAGCCAAGGACAAAAGAACTAGTACGGTGTTGATCTTCGCTACTGGAGCAGAAGTTTTTAGAAAATCAATTCCTTGAGTTTGAGTATATCCTTTTGCCACAAATCTGGCTTTATACTGCTGTACCGCTCCGTCAGAATTGTATTTGACTGTAAATACCCATTTATAGCCAATAGTAGCTTTATCTTTTGGTTTTTCAATCACCTCCCAAGTTCCATTTTTATCTAAGACATGAATTTCTTCCAAGATGGCAGCTTTCCATTATGCTTTCTTTATAGCCTCACTTACTGTTTTGTGCAAGAACGAGTTCCTTTTCTCAAAGCAATAGGAACATCCAAATCATGATCCTTTGAACTTGATTCTGAGTTAGAGTCTTAAGAGTGCGAGGAGTCAATATCATTTACCTATTTCACTTGTTTCCTCCATGAATAGGTTACCAATTCTTTTGACCTAGGAGTGATTTTTGGTTGTATTTGACGATCACTAGGATTTTTCAAAAAAGTTTTTGGCTCATCAAGATTTGGTTTATCAATGTCTAGGTAAGACTACTGTTTTGAAATTGGGTAAGTAAGTTTTTCCATTTTTTTCAGTTGAATCTGATGAACTTGGTTGTTGAAATTCTAAATTTTTCTTCTCCCTTAGAATGTTTCAGATGTGGAGGACAAGAATCCAAAAAATGTTGCCAAAACTTTGTTTGCTTATTTGAAAATTCAAAATATGAAATTGTATTTGAAATTTTTGAATTTGGACAACAGTTGCAATTGTGAAAATTCAAACCATTTAAGGAAAGAAGAAAGAAATTGATTTCCGGAATTCGGACCACTCAAACTCTCCTCCTGAGACAAATTATGAAGAAAATGGGCTTAATTTTGGAAAAAAGTGACATCAATAGATGTGAACTATTCCTTTTTAATGGCTATAGCATCTTTATCCTTTGTCATTGAATACCCAAGAAAACACATTTGTGAGACGAAGGGTCCAATTGAAATGACCTTGGCCCAGCACATGGACAAAAGCTACACATCCAAAAATATGTGACTATAACGAGGAGAAGTTTATGTATTTTGGGAACACGTTTTAAAAAAAAACTAATTGGTGTTTGGAAGTTAAGAATTTTTGTTGGCAATCGATTTATTAAATAGCATGCGGTGAGAATTGCATCACTTAAAAAATGTTTAGGAACATAGGTAGGAAACAAAAGGGACCTTGCCACTTCTAGTAAATGACAATTTTTTTTACTCAACAACGCTGTTTTGTTTAGGGGTGTCAATACACGAACTTTGATGTAAAATCCCGCTATTCTTAAAAGAGTCAGCAAGAATCAAATTAAAATATTATGTGCCATTATTAATGTGGAGCATTTTAATTCATTCATTGAACTGAGTAGGAATATAAGACTCTTTAAAAACAGTTGCAACATCAGATTTATTTTTAAGAAGATAGACCCAAGAAACCCATGTATGATCATCAACAAAAGAAATAAACCATTTATGAGATGTAAGAGTATGAACACGAGAGTGGTCCCAAATATCACTATGAATCAAAGCAAATCATTTGGAGGGGCAATTGAGAAGGTAAAAACGTCCGAATATGCTTGACCAACTGATAAACATCACATTGGAAAAATTAAACTTTTATTCCTGAATAAGGAAACAAGTGTTTCATGTAAGCAAGGCTTGGATATCCTAGACGGTAATGGAGCAACATAACCTGGTGGTTTGTAGTAACAGAAAAAGACCAACAGACCTAATCACAGAGGAATTTGCTTGAAAGGTAGTAAAGGCCACTGACAATGCCAACACTACCAATCCTCTTCCCTGATTATAAGTCCTGAGAAACACATGTAGATTTGGAGAAATAAGCATGATAAGTAAGATCTACTATCAACTTGCAAACAGACAAAAGATTGTATAATTAGATTTGTAGTTACCAAAGGCCATTGACTTTTAGGTGGCACTAGTAGTACATGAAATTGCATCATTAGTTTGCATGTATTGAGCCTTATAGTCTTTCTAGGGTCACTGTAACATAGCATTTGAAATTCTTAGTAGCTTAAAGATTGTTTTTAATGCGATCCCTTGTTCATATGCATTGGCATGCGCATTAATGTAGGCTGGGATTCATGTAGGTTTCATATATGGAAAGTATAATTAGATTTGTGGTTACCTAAGGTCACTACTGTCATGGGCATACGTAAATTTATCATGGTTGATGCCAATATTTATCATGGGGTAATGCTTTAATGACACATCATGCATTGGTTCAGTTTTATCTCTATTCAGGATCCACTAGTATGATGATGTGATGCTAATATTGCTTCCACTACGGTAGCGGTACTGAATGATGATTCAATCCTTGATCTTGTCTCAGGCATAACCCATTTGATATCATAGCCCTTGCAGACAAAACTTATGTTTATAGAATAGCTAAACTACAAATACAAATTGCGTAATGAAAAACATGAAGTATTGGAATAACTAGCTCCTTAAGGTCTATCTGATTTGATGCAATTCTTGTTGGGGCTGATGCTGCAATGTCGTTTGAACATAGGGAGATGCTTCCAAGCCCTTAAGTAAATGTAATAATAGACATTTACACATATAATGTCGCATAAAAAGTTGTACATGAAGAGTTTATAGTCTAATACAGACATGTTGAAGTGAGAATTATTCAACATTTTGATCCTTGTGCACCAAATAAGTCTTGCTTACCTTTAAAAAGAAGGGCATAGCCTTTGTTTAAACAAATATAGTCCTCAGTTGTTTTGCGGCAATGTCTCAAGTTAAAAATGTATCTTTATATGTTTATTGCAAATTGAACGTATGTTAACAAGTTAATATGATGAGAGACATAGAATTATGTATCAGTACCCAAGCGTAATTAATTGACATGGGACTATTAGTTACTCTAATAAGTATACCTTATATGTCCATTTCCTGAAGATGCTTGGGAGTGTACTGTTTGTATTCTTCATTTAGTTCAAGTTTTTAAATTTTCTAGATCTAACAGATATGGTTATTTTGTTTAATATTGTTGAAACTCAAATTGTTTAAATAACTTGGCATTGATCAGTTCCTAGTGAATAATTTTTTATTAGACAACTTTACGACCAATTTGAGCATTGCTTTTTATAGAGAAGAAAATGGCTTGAATGCACTATGTTATTGATGAAGAGGAGGTTACATATAGAGAGAAATATAGACTGTATACGTATAAATGTACACGTATAACTATACGTATATGTATTCATCAAACATACACCTAACATACATCTAACACCCCTCCTCAAACTCAAGACGGATCGTATATCTTGAGTTTGGATAACATAAATAGATGCTGAGCATATGTCTGTCTTAGTGAAGAAATTAGCCATTTGGACCTCTGTAGGAAGATAGTGAAGTGACACTGTCGTGTGCGTACATGACATCGGGTGAGGTGAGCATCCACACCAATGTGTTTGGTCAGCTTATGCTTGACCGGATCTGCAACAATCTGAAGAGCACTAGTACTGTCACAGTGAAGAGGAGTGAGAGTAGAGAGCAATATACAAAAATCCTGCACGATAGAACGAAGCCAGAGTACCTCTTGGACAGTAGAATCCAAAGCACGAACCTCCACCTCAGAACTAGACTTGACAACAGGTGCATGTTTCTTGGTCTTCCAAACAACAAGAGAAAACCCAAGAAAGATACAGTATCCACTTACAGATACTCAATCATCAGGAGAACTAGCCCAAGTAGTATTAGAATATGCCTGTAGTTGAAGAGTGGATAGATGAGGGTAGAACAGACCACGAGGTGCAGTGCCACGAAGATATCGCGATACCCGAAGAAGATGAGCATAATGAATAGGAGTAGGGGCCGCAACAAACTGACTGAGGATGTGAACAACATGAGAAATATCAGGATGAGTGACAGTCATGTAGAGCAGACTGCCAACGAGAGGTCGATAGCGTGATGAATCAGATAGAGGAATACCATTAGAAGCTCAGAACTGTAAATGTAGCTCCATCGGTGTGGTAACGGTACCAGTATCAGGATGTAGTGCTACTAAAAGATACGATAACCATCAGAATGGGAAGTGATCTCAACACCCAAGAAATAACGAAGCGGACCCAGATTAGTCATCAAAAAGATGTCACACAGTTTCTGCTTCACAAAGGTAATGTGAGAAGAGTCATCCCCTGTAAGGATCATGTCATTGACATATAGAAGAAGAATAGTACGACCTTGAGAGGAGATATGAACAAATACTGCTGGATCATAAATGCTGGCAGTAAAACCAGCAGTCTTAACAACTGTGCTAAATCTCTCAAACCAGGCCCGTGGAGTCTGTTTGACTTCATAAAGAACACAATGTAGACTGCAAACAGACCACGGAAGTACCCAAAGATCGGGAGTAGTAGTCATGTGGGCCTCTTCCTTCAAGTCCCTGTCTCCTCCGACAAAATATTCTAAGCCTGTGAAGAATGACCACCTGTGAATACAAGCAATTATCAGCCCGACACTTTTAAGGCTTTTTCTTTTTTTAATTGTTGTTTAAAAAAAAATGGACTCTTATGGATTCAGTGGAGTAGTCTCGGAGGTCCATCACCAGAAGCTCCAACATTCTGATGTGGTACTTGATGGCACCAAATATATTCCCTGGCGGCTCACTCTCAAGTGGATCCTCTATGGCATTCGTGTGCTTAGACATGTTGATGGTACTACCACTGCTCCCGTTGGTCTTGCACTCCCTGCCACTTCTAGCATCTCTTTGGACTCCTCTATTCTTCTCGCAGCATTTGAACAGAAGCTTGAGAAGTGGGACGCTGATGACTCCACAGCTAAGATAATTATATGCCAAACCGTCACCCTTGAGATCCGTACCTAGATAGCGAATCTTCCGACTACTCTGATACCATGATAGAGAAAAAGATGGCTTGAATGCACCATGTTATTGATCAAGAGGAGGTTACATATAGAAAGAAATATAGACTGTATATGTATAAATGTACATGTATAACTATACATATATGTATACATCGAACATACACCTAACATACATCTAACAGTTTTCAAGGTTGTATGACAACTTCCTGAATATATGCACAATAACTTTCTCAAAATTGTTATTATCCTAAAATTTTGAAATGAATTTGATACTTGCTTGATAAATTTGCAATATACATTGAATTACTTGATATGTTTTTGGGTGATCATCTAAGAAAAGTTTGAAGAATTTTGATAAAAGAGCTTGACCTTAACTTAACTTAATCTCTCTTATTATAGTAATATAAATTAACCAAATCCTACATAGAGAAGGAGCTCGAAGATTATAGCATGAGATTAATGCAGATTCCATCCTCCTGTTAGATTTGGAGTATAATTGATTCTCATATCATGTGTTCTCTCTGCAAAATACTCATAAGCAGTAACCCTGCTTGCCTGATGACCTAAAGAAATTTCTGGTTTCATATGTGACCATCACAAAAGTGCCTGATCTATTGTTCAAAACCTAGTACTTCTGTTCATCATTTGACTTAAATAGTCATTCTAAAACAATAGATCCCACCCGTTGTCATTATTTCTTTAATGATGAGTAAGTCCGATCACTGACTTTCATCTCTTTTATTTGTAAGTTACGCCAAGCATAATGATATTAATATAAATTAGCAAAGAAAACTAGTGTAGCCAAAATGAAAAATATAAAGAAAAAGCTGGTCCAATTAGAAGTATTGTAGATCAATATAATTTTGCTATGCAAGTTCTTTGAAAAGCTGATCTTTTATTGGTATATGAATTTTAAGTTGTCTTATTAATATGACAATGTGCATCATATTGCGTTTATTACTACTACTATCCTTATTGCTATTGTTATTATTATATTGTGAGGCCTCAATATTCCATTTCTTTGCTTATCACTCTTGATGGAGCACATTTATGTATTTCAGACTATTGCATTATTTGTTTGTTATGCAGGAGGCTGCAGAAAGACAAAGAGTGATTGGAGATCCTAATGCTATAATGCCTGTGGCATTTGTCTCATTCAAATCTCGATGGGGAGCTGCTGTTTGTGCTCAAACTCAACAATCAAGCAACCCAACACTGTGGTTGACAGAGTGGGCTCCTGAACCTTGTGATGTTTACTGGTCTAATCTTGCAATCCCATTTGTTGAACTGACAATTCGGAGGTTGATTATGTCTGTTGCACTCTTCTTTCTTACCTTCTTCTTCATGATTCCCATCGCATTTGTCCAATCCCTTGCAAACATCGAAGGTATCAAGAAGGTTGTCCCATTCTTAAAACCTCTGATAAAAGTGTAAGTTTATTTTATCTATACTTAGTTTTCAATTTGTTGTTTAATGAATTTGATTTCCTATTCCTCAATCTTTTTTTTTAATGCTTTATTTCTATCATCAAGAATTGCGTGTAGGACATTTAGAACCAAGCAATTGCTAGTGCACACAAGCACTCATTTCTACACTCACTTGGAGTCCATCTCCACCTTAATACAAAAGCATTATTTAGTAATGGTTCTTCAAGCATTCACATAAGATGGTTTTTTGTCAATGAGTACTTTTGTGCAACTTGTGAAGCTAGTGTAACAGTGATTCATTGCCACTAGAAATGCAATAAGTTTGTAGGAAGCTCTTCTGTGTGTGCAACACATTCAGAAGTAGATATACAGGAGCAGTAGAAGTATCAAATTTGTGTGGAAACTCATTAATGTACCATAATGTTTGTTAGACATCACATTAACACATCATTTATTTAAGAAGTATAATATATTAGTTTGTGTGGAACATGTATCTGAGAATTTCAGAGTTTGGTTGTTGCATCTGCAGGCTGATGGTACAACCTAAGCGTTGATGATTGCTAGAAGTAGTTTTAGTACAGATATTGGATGATGTGCTTTTGATTCCTTTGTTCTTGTTTGACATATACGACTTTCCCTTTCCTCTGTTTGAGACTACATGTCTGAATATATTCACATAATTCACTAATATGTTGGCTTTCTGATGCATTCAAAAACGGAAGTTGTAGGGCTCAGTAGCCATTGGCTTGGAAAATTGGTGCAGGAGGGTCTTCAGGTAATACTCAAATATTTTTATTTCCCCAATTAGTTTGTAAGAGATAACAAAATTATTTTCAAAGAAGCGAGATAGAAGATGTAGAAATTTTATTATAGATACAGAAAGTTCAAATTTTCTGATCCTTTTTGGTGGCTGTCACCTATATTGTTACGAAAGAAATAAAAAACTAGGAAAACTTCAATTAGGAAAGCACCAAGATATAAGTGTTAGAGGATGATCCAATGTGTGTATTCCATTCTAATGAAGAGGTACATATAGACAGATATAGTACCATATACGGTACTGTAGATAAAGATGCTGATCACGTGTCTGAGATTTGGTGAAGAAGTCAGCCACCTGTACCTCTGTGGGAAGATAGTGAAGGGATACAGACTGAGTACGTACATGACATCGGGTGAAGTGGGCATCCACACCAATGTGTTTGGTCAGCTCATATTTGACCGGATCAGTAGCAATCTGAAGAGCACCAGTGCTATCACAATGAATAGGAGTGGGAGTAGATAGCTGTACACCAAAATCATGAAGGATAGAACGAAGCCAAAGTATCTCCTGAACAGTAGAAGCTAAAGCGCGGACCTCAGCCTCAGCACTGGACTTAGCAACAGTCGCCTGTTTCTTAGTCTTCCAAACAATAAGAGAAGATCCAAGGAAAACACAGTAGCCAGTAGCAGAAACTCGATCATCAGGAGAACTGGCCCAAGTAGCATCAGAGTATGCCTGTAGCTGAAGTGTGGACAGTCGAGAATAGAACAGACTACGAGATAGAGTACCCCGAAGATAGCGCAAGACCCGAAGGAGATGAGCATAATGAGTATTAGTAGGTGCTGCGACAAACTGGCTAAGAATATGAACTGCGTGGGAAATGTCAGGTCGAGTAACAGTTAAATAGACCAGACTACCAACCAGATGTCGATAGCGCGAGGGATCAGACAAGGGAACACCATCAGAAGCCCGGAGCTGCAAATGTAACTCTATCGGTGTAGAAGAGGTACGGGTATCAGTCAAACCAGAGCGAGCGAGGAGATCAAGAGCATAGCGCTGCTGAGAAAAGCGATAACCATCAGTATGCGAAGTGATCTCAATACCCAGGAAGTAGCGAAGTTGACCCAAATCAGTCATGAAAAAGGTGTCATGTAGTCTCTGTTTCACAAAGGTAATGTGAGCAGAGTCATCCCCTGTAAGAATCATGTCATCCACATAGAGAAGAAGAATGGTACGACCACGAGAGGAAGTATGAACAAAAAACTGCGGGATCATGAATACTGGTAGTGAAACCAGTGGCCTCAATGACTGTGGTGAATCGCTCAAACCAAGCCCGGGGAGCCTGTTTGAGACCATAAAGAGCACGACGGAGGCGATAAACAGATCCCGGGGACACCTGAAGACCGGGAGGAGGAGTCATGTAGACCTCCTCTTTTAAATCCCCGTGAAGAAAAACATTCTTCACATCAAGCTGATGAAGGGACCATCCGCGAGCGGCTGCAACAGTAATCAAGGTGCGAACAGTGTGCATATGGGCTACTGGAGCAAAGGTCTCCTCATAATCACGACCATGTTCCTGCTGGAAACCACGAGCAACAAGGCGCGCTTTATAGCGCTCAATAGACCCATCAGAGCGGGTTTTCACCAGATAAATCCAACGACAGGTGATGGGAACAGCATGAGAAGGAAGTGGAACTAGCTCCGAAGTATGAGTCCGTGTAGGGCATCAAGCTCTTCTGCCATGGCATGCTTCCACTCAGGTGACTGAACTGCCTCCTTATAAGTTCCTGGCTCATAAACAAGTGAGACACTGGTGCTAGTAGAAGCATAACGTTCAGGGGGATGGAGAGAAAAACGATCACGTAAGGAATAAGGGTGAGAGGGTACCTCAGATGTGGAATCAGTAGTAGGAGAAGCATTGGAGCAGGCCGATCGAGTAAGTGATCCATCAGGTTCTCGATGATGATAAGTGAACCGAATAGGTGGATGGGCTGGAGGGAGGGACGAAGAATCAGAAGATAAAGAAGGTGAAGGAATAGGAGAAGAATGAGCTAGAACCTCAGGAGAGGGTGAAGGAGGGTAAATAGAAGTTACTGAGGGAGAGTCGTCAGTAGGAGATGAAGGAAAAAGACAAGAAAGAGGAACTGTGGGAGAGGGAGACTCAGTAGAAGGAGGAGAGGAATAAAAAGGTGTGGACTCATAAAAAATGACATCACGTGAGATGCGAATACGACGAGTGACTGGATCATAACAATGATAGCCTTTATGTTCAAGGCTATAGCCTAAGAAGACACAGGGAATAGACTGGGCAGTGAGTTTTGTCCGCTCTCTGGGTGAAAGCAAAACAAAACACCGACAACCAAAAACACGAAGATGATCATATCGGGGAGGGGTGCCATGTAAACATTCACCAGGACTTCGATGGTGAAGGTGAGAAGAGGGTTGTAGGTTAATAAGATAAACTGCAGTATTAACTGCATCTGCCCAAAAATGAGGGGGAAGAAAAGCACTAAGGAGAAGTGTGCGAGTTGTTTCTAAGATGTGACGATGCTTACGCTCAGCAACTCCATTTTGTGGATGAGCTCCAGGGCACGATAATTGAGGTAAGGTGCCCTCAGAAGCCAAAAAATTACGAAAGGCTTGAGAAGTGTATTCATCCCCAGAATCAGACCTAAAAGTTTTGATAGAAACTGAAAACTGGGTGTGAACCATAGTAGTAAAGGAACGATAAATAGATAATAATTGACTACGGTGATGCATGAAATATAACCAAGTAAAACGAGTGTAGTCATCAATAAATATAACATAATACCGATTACCTCGTTTTGATACAAAAGGGGTCCCCAAACATCCGAATGGATAAGTTCAAAAGGGGTATTAGTTCGAGACTGACTCAAAGGATAAGGACGCTGTAGCTGTTTACCGAGCTTACAGCCAACACAAATGACATCTGACGTGGGAGATACAGCTCCTAACACACCATGACGAAGAAGAGAGGACATACGAGATGGACACAAATGACCAAGACGATGATGCCACAAAAGGGAAGGTAGAGTAGCAGAATTACAGTGAGATACCGGGTTGACGGAAGAAGGAAGCCGAAGAGAATCCAAAGCATACACTCCTTTATGTCGACGGCCAGCTCCAATTATTGTCCCACTGTGATCCTGCACACGACATGAAGTACGGTAAAAAATAACCTGACAATTATAATCAGTGATCTGTCCTACAGACATAAGATTTACAGAGAGGTGGGGAACATAAGAGACATTCGGTACGGAAAAATGTTTAGATGAAAGGTGACCGGTAGAAGAAACTGGAAGGAGGGTACCGTCAGCAATACGGACATGAGTAACAGAAGCAGGAGAATGAGAGTTATGAAGATATGAAGCATCATGTGTCATATGAAAAGAAGCATCAGAGTCAAGAAGCCAGAGTGGGCAGGAACTACCTGGAGGAGGAGAAGTAACCTGAGCAGAGCGTGCATGACCAGAAGAGGAATCAGCCATGTTGGACTGCTGAAACTGCCGAAACATCGCCAAAATCTGCTGATCTGTAGGCAATGGAGAATGAGAAGAAGTCTGAGCAGAATGGACCTGAGAATGTGAAGGCGTAGGAAGTAGAGGTGGAGTCGATGAAGAAGGGGCGGTTCTAGGAAATCCACGCTGCTTCTTTCTACAGTTACGCTCGAGATGACCCGTAATACCACAGTAGTGACACGTCACTGTATGCTTTGACCTGAAAGAGGGTCGAGGAGACTGTGATGGAGGAACTGACGTCATTGAAGATGCAGATACAGGGCGAGTGGCGACAAGTGCATTGCCCCCCCGCCCCCCTGAGATGGAAGTGCGAAGACGAGTCTCCTCAACACGAACAAAAGCAAAGGCCTCATCTAAAGTGTAAGCAGATGGAGCATGAAGAAGCTGAGCCCGGGTCGACTCAAACTCAGGTCGTAGGCGCATGATGAACTCGTACATCCGGCGGGTCTCATCATGACTACGCCGCCGTTGACAGGATTCAGTACAAGCCAGAATCAGAGCGGAATGAGTGGTGCAATAGGAAGGAGTGAGGGCGTCTATCTGTAAAAACGATCAACAGTATCTTCACCCTGTTGTAGACTGGCAAGAGCCTGATACAGACTATACAGCTGTGCCTGACTGGAACCACAATAGCGATGCTCCAAATAAGCCTACATCTCCTGGGCAGTGGGAAGATCGGCAATCTGAGTAGGGATCTCAAGAGTAACTGTCTGGCAGATAATCATCTTGGCGGTCGAATCATCAGCTGCCCACTTTTCGAATTTCTGTTCAAAGGCTGTAATAAGAGCAGAGGCCTCCAGAGAGGAGCCTGAAGTGTCAGAGACGACGGGAGCAACAGGTGCAGTAGAGGTACCGTCAACATGGCGAAGAACACGAATACCATCAAGAATTCGTTTGACTGTGAGTCGCCAGGGAATATAGTTGGTGCCGTCAAGGATCACATCAGAATGTTGAAGGTTTCGATGACGAGTGTCGGAGAGAACACCACTAAGACCATATACATCCTTTTTTTTTTTTTTTTTTTTAAGTATATATATATATATATATATATATATATATATTAAAACAAATCAACAGATAAAACAAGAGAAAGAAAACAGAATAGATGACTGTTTTTAGGGACAGCTTTTCAGAAGCTGTCGCTTTTTGGATCCGACGCTGAAATTCAAAAGCTAGGAAAAGAGGTGGCTACCGGCTGCCGGCCGCCGGAGGAGAGGTTGGGGTGGAGCCGGAGGAACAACGAAGTAGCTGAAGAGGAGGTTCTGACGAGTGGGAGATGTTCGGAGAGGGGCCGGAATGGGCCAAGGCGATCGACGGCGAGGGAGGTGGGAGCGACGGACCAGATGAATAGGGAAGGTGATGCTGCGGGGTTGGTGGCGAGGCCGGCGAGAAGGAGGGTGGAGGAGCGAGAGGGGGGAAGTGAGTCGGGAGGAGAGTAGAAGAGGAGAAGATGGCTGAGAGGAGACCGGGAGTCGGTGCAGGCCGGGAGTCGGTGCAGGCCGGAAGGAGGAGGGAAGGAAGCCGGGAGGAGGGGAGAAGAAGGAGACGGTGCTGGTCGGGAGAAGAGGGGAGGAGGCCGGGAGGAGGAGAGAAGAAGGAGACGGTGCTGGCTCCGGCAACAAGTTCAGCTCCGGCGAGAGAGAGGAACTTGGCTCTCTGATACCATGTTAGAGGATGATCCAATGTGTGTATTCCATTCTAATGAAGAGGTACATATAGACAGATATAGTACCATATACAGTACTGTAGATAAGAATACAAGTATGTATACATATACATACAAAGGTATACATATACATCTAACAATAAGAACCACATGGAGAAGGAAAATAAAACAAAGGAAAGATTTATGACATCAAGGACTCTTGCATTGGTACACATTGTCAAACTTTGGGTTGTCTATGTTGGCATTGAATTGATCCACCACTAGTTCATCTGCGTCTTGGATTGATGTGGACTTTAATGGAGTGTCTAATGGTGAATGTGCTGCGTCACTTTCTGTGACCCTGCAGATTCAGTTACCATTTTCTTCTTCTCCCCTAAGACATGTTTCTGCATGAAGTTTAATTATTAGTTTATATGAAATGCTGCTGATTTTGACCTTTTCTCTATCATGAAATGAAATATTTTGGCCTCATCTGATGATAATGAATGCAGTTACCACTTTAATGTAAGGCATAGCATTATACAGAATCTAGTCCATACCTTCTTATTCCTTACAAAGATTTGAGTTGTTGCACTGCTCCAGGAGGGATTTGGATGACAGCAGAGTTTCCAATGGACACAATAGAATTCCTTCGTATTTCACTTATGGCAAATATTGCAGTTCTAATTCCACTTGGGTGCATAAAATCTGTCTTGTTATTGAAAGCAAGCAAATTTAATTTCTTGTTTCCATTAGTTCATTAGCTTCATTTGAGAATTTTAGTTATAAGAAATATATCCAGAAGTAAGTTTCTCAAGGGGAGTTCAGCTAGATCATTTCTTCTGACACCTTTTTAATGGTCAATAAACAAACATGTTTATAATGAGTTTAGAAAACTCGGTGCTTTTCAGAATCTTATAATATGACTTATTTAAATCATAAATTTCTGTTTGCCAGAAATTTTTTATAAACATTTCTTTGTTCGTTAATGTAGTGTTACTTTGCATGATCATTGGTCTTGCCAACTCTTGCTTAAACAAACATAAAAGTTTGAAGTTGTGAGAAATGCTATTGCAGGAATGTTGTGAAGTCCTTTATACAAGGTTTTCTACCTGGGATTGCTCTGAAGATATTTTTAATTCTGCTTCCAATGATACTTATGACCATGTCAAAGGTGGAAGGTTTCACATCTCTTTCAAAGTTGGAAAGGCGATCAGCTTCTAAGTATTACCTTTTCCTCTTGGTTAATGTATTTCTTGGAAGCATAATCGCTGGAACAGCATTTCAACAGCTTAGTAGCTTTATTCATCAATCTGCTAGCGAGTATGTTTCTTTGTTCCATTGTGCAAGCTCGTTAACCTTTTATGGCTCGTCTAATCTTTAGTTGTTTAATGTTATTTGCAGTATTCCTATAGTAATTGGTGTCTCCATTCCAATGAAGGCAACATTCTTTATTACATATATCATGGTTGATGGTTGGGCTGGAATTGCTGCAGAGATCATAAGGTTGAAGGCATTGATTGTTTTCCATTTGAAGAATACATTCCTAGTCAAAACAGATCAAGATAGAGAACAGGCTATGGATCCTGGGAGCTTAGATTTTGCCTCGTCGGAACCTCGGATACAATTGTATTTCTTGCTTGGGCTAGTATATTCTGTGGTTACGCCAATTTTTCTTCCTTTCATTATTGTCTTCTTCAGCTTCGCATATGTGGTTTTCCGGCATCAGGTATGCTAATATGATGCTTCATCCAACTTAGACATGCTTTTCATATGCATTTCCTCTTGCAGTTGTATTTCATATGTTACTTGCTGATCTGTTGAGAGCTTGATAGTACTATTTGTGGATCTGGGTTTTTACACTGAGTTGTTCCATTTGGTTATGTTTTATTTTGGTAAGTCAAGTTTTTTATCAAAAACAGTGTGATCTGGAAATTTGAAGTCAATTTTGCAGTTTGAAAGAGTTCAAGAAATTCTTTTTTCTTAAAAAAAAAAAAAAAGTTTGTTGGGACAGACGGGGAAAGAGATAATTTGGAGAAAGAAAGACCTGTGAGCTTGAATGAGAAAAGGGCCATAGAGGAAAGAAAAGGGTGTGGGGAGATAGGAAGGGGAAATGTAGATGTAGGAGCAGAAAAATAGGATAAAATGGACAATGATACAGAAGAAGGATCTTCATGGGTAGGTTCAGTCTGGTTCTCATTTTCTTCCATTTTAATTGTTTGGATTTTGGAACTTACCAAAAAATTCAAACTTAATTTTTTCTAAAAAAACCAAGAAATGTGAGCGGAATGAAAATTTCATTTCTCATCAATTCAATTCAATTGTTTTTAGATTAAATTTTCTCAAAATCGTCTCCAATCCAAAAATAGGAATTTGAATGGTTATTATGCTATGTTTGTGTTTGGTCAGTATACCTTAAGTTGATTGTCGAAATGACAAAATTCACACTTAACATCCATGATTAAGCCTTTTTTTTTCTGTTTATAACTATATACTCTATAGTCCCTCTGAGATATCAATGAATATACCATCATGCGTCCATCGTCTATTTTTTGTATCTTTTTTTTTCTTATTCAATTTTGGTATTAGAGTAGCTTTCCACATCTATTAAGTTGGTAAATATAAAAATGAATGTAGTTTAGGTCTCTTGTCTATTAGCTTAAGCTTTTAAGGTCAGTCAGGTTCGGATGGTTTACATCTAACATGGTATCAATGCGATTGGCAAAAATAGTCTTAACAGGTATCAAGGGAGCATAATAGAGTAACTAATAGTCTATATGCTTTCTATTTATTGGACCAATGTTTGGATTGTCTTCTTCTAGTGAACATGCTTTTTTGGTAAATTAAGCGGTTTCATCTAAATGAGTTATCATAAAAGTGTTTTTCTATCTTAAAAAAAAGGTAAAAGGTGTTCTAGTCCAAAAAATTAGATCCATGTGTTTTTTTTTTTTTAACTTATAGAAGTACTTCTCAAAAAAACAATTATTGTTTTTATATTTTATTCATAAACCGATCCAAATAGATTCAAGTAACCCATAAGAGCTTTTTTGGAGAAAACAAGTGTTTTTGCATAAGGAAAAAGCCAATCCAATCATGCCATAAATCCCACAAACAACTATAGCAAACCGACATTTGTCGGATGTGATGGGGTAACTCACAGCGGAACATTAAGTGATCAAATAATTAATGAAAGTGAGATAATTATAAGATCAAACATGATTAAAGCTTGTGTTTAGTGCCAATACTGCTTGTATATATTTATTTATTTTGATATAAGGGGATACCACAATCATTAAATAGAAAGAGTTGAAATTAGTAGAAAGCATAGTTGATATAAGAGATGACCACTAAATGGTTCTAATAAAAGAGAACACAAGGGTGTTACTCAGGAAAGTCATGCTTAGGATCATCCTTATTCACGAGGTCTACAGATTCCTCCCATATTGAAGGCAAGGCTTTGTTTCACAAGTAACATTGCATAAACCAACCTAAGGTTTTTGGGTACATGAGCTACATCAAACAAAGAAAACAATAAGAAATTAATGTCTAGAATAAGTTGTATGTAAACATGGCAGTTATTTTGTAACATCTATAGAGCAAACAATTAGGTCCTGACACATCCAAAGTGATTTATCAACTTTTGGTGGTGAAATTTTCCAATTATCAATGTTGTATTACAAAGCAACTTTAAATGGGTTATTATTTAAATCTTTGGCCCATATAAGAAAAGCAATTTATTTTCCGCCCTAGTTGTGCTTCATAAAGATGTTAAGATCTTGTTATCAATAAACAACTGGTTTATTTTCAGCCTGCAAGGCATGTTCTGAACAACTTGAAAAATAAATATTTAATATCGTCCATCCAGGAGGGAATTGTAGAGAGATTAGATAGAGAAGTAGTGATTGGCTATAAAATTCCAAGATTTGATGCCCACATTTGAAAGTATTAGCATTTTGAAAGTTAGCAACCTTTTAGGGAAAGAGGGGTCGGCAGAAGAACAACACTATCCTACTTTTATTTGTTGAGGGTTTTCGCAATTGAGATTGTTGTTCAACTTACAAGTGTATGGAGAGAAAACTGAAAATTTAGTAGGGAAGCCCTATTAGTCTGTTTATTTAGCCAAAATTCAGTTTAGAGGTGTCACTATATTTTGATGTGATGTTAGCAAGGGAAATAGTACAGATTTGGCATGTACCCTTCAAAAGAAAATGATGCTTTGGCCGGGATGGGATGATGAATCTCAATGAGTTATTTGGTAAACTAGAGTAATTAAGAGATCTTTAGGTAGAACTAACCTCAGTTAGAATGTTTCACCACCATTTACCAATAAAGCAGAGTTAACTTAATTGAGTGAGGATACTTCATCCCTTTACTCCGTGCTTAGTGGATTGATAGATGTGCTTTTAGATGATGAGTCTGTCAGATTTAGAGTTAGCATTAATGCCCTGCCAATATAAGGATAGGAGTTATGATGGTGGGAATCAATAATAGGAAATACCAATTAAGAGATGATAAATAAACATATAATAATTAGGAATGACGAAGATGACTGAGTTAAAAAATACTAATTGTGATAGGTAGGTTTCATTACTTCCATTTTTAACTTGGCTATTGAATTATTTGGATTGACTATCATACAAGTGTGTAAAAAGTTCTTTAAACTATACAAGATGTTATCTCCAAATTATTTATTTCTGAATTTAAACTCGATCAAACTGATCCAATGAGGTTGAGAGAGCCTCTTTGATTTAATAATTAAATAGGAAAGATATGTTGATCTTAAATAATTTATTTTTGTATTGTTTTTGTTGTTTTTTTAATACGCTAATCCAAACATTTTCAACTAATCTAGTAAGTGCTTTTATCAAATATAACATAAGTGCTTCTATCGAGAAAAAAACCAATCTAAACATGTCCTTAACTCCACAATTAAACATAAGCAAAAGGTGTTTGACTGGATGTGACTGGATAACCCATAAACAAACACCATGCTAGGTGATCAAACAATTGATGAAATAGAGCTTATTATAAGATGTAACATGATAGAAACTTACAGTGAGTGCTATTACAATTTGCATCTTTTTTTTTTTTTTTTGTTAAATGTTGATAAAACTACTTTTATTGAATATTAATAGCTTATTTGATGTAAGAGATGATGAACTAAATGGTTTTGAGGAAGAAGAAGATAACTAGGTTACCCCACAGATTAATGTTGAAGATCATTTTTAATCAAGAGGTGTGAATGTCCCTACATGAGTTGCATTAAACCATGAAGACAATAAGAAATTAATTCGTAGAATAAATGTAATATAAACACAATGTTTATTCCCAAAAACATCATTTTATTGCTTTCAAGTCAAATTCCATAAGATAGAGCAAATAATTAGGTCTTAGCCCATCAGAAGTGACTCATCTAGAGGTAGTGCCCCAGAAATCTTAAATCTTTTGCAATCTTGATTACATTCTAAAAAGCTTATTAAAGTGACTTATAAAGCAACATTATATGAGCCATTGGTTGAATCTTTGACCTATATAATAAATAAGTGGTTTGATTTTCATCCAGTTGCACTTTATGAGGTTTTTTAAATTCAAGGTTTTATCATCAATAAACGACAAAGTAAAAAAGATTAATTTTTAGAAGTTAAACCTTATCCATAAGACCTTGGAAGACTATGATCAATGCATTCATGAGGAAATGTTGGAGAGACAGAAGGAATGGTTGGTCATTAATTTCTTAGGTTTGGTATCCATATTCAAGGACATCCAAGCTTAGGAAGTTTGTAGCTATCTAGGATAGGAAAGCCCGATAAAAGTAGAATTACCCAACTTAAGTTTGTGGAGGGTTACCATGATTGAGATTAATGCTTAACTCACAAGTATGTAGAGAGAAAACCTAAAGTTTTGTGAAAAAACTCTACTAGTCCAATTGTTATGACAAAACTTAAATCATGACTATTATTGTAGTTGGCTGTGATGTTACCTGGGACAGATTTGGCATATACTCTTAAAATGAATGTATGCCTTGCCCAAGATATAATAATAAAGTAATGAATTATTTATTAAAATCTAAGGGTGCAAGTAAACCCTAGCCTCACTAGAGAGAATTTTTCACCACCATTTACCATAAGACTGGAATTATAAACTATTTGAGATTAAGTATACCCCATCCATCTTAGGTTGATAGATACGCACTTAGCTGATAAGTTTAAAGGAGTTAGAGTTATGATGCTACCCCACCAGAAAAAATTGCAATAGTGGAAGTCGATATTATGAAATACCGAACAAGAATAGGATTCGTATCTAATAATTAGAAATCATCAAGATGATAGCGCTGAGAAAAGTCCCCACAACCGTTAGGTCTCATATTTTCCATTTCTATCTTGGCTATCAAATTATTTGTAATTTTATCATGCAAGAGTTTAAAGACTTTCCTTTAACCATAAAAGATGCTATGTCCAAAATATTCATTGCTAAATATAATCTTGGCCAGCTGATCTAATAAGGTTAAGATATCTTCTCTGAATAATAAAATAGGAAGGAAACCTTGATGTTAAATAGTTTGTGTTGGTAGAAAATATTTCACAAAATAACAAGGGCATGCTTAGGCTATATGCATTACCAAGTGATTACTTAAGAAAACTAATTTATATCAAAGTTATATATATTTTGGTATGAAAAGGATTTTACAGTTACTCTTTACTCATTATGTTCCTAAGGAATTATGTTTCTGAGGTTTCAAGTTCACATTGAAATGTCCAAATTATAGGTTTTCTTTTTTTTTTTTTTTTAATTTTTCTTCTTATTTGGATGTCAATGCTAGTTTGTTGTTTTTCTTTTATATCATTTTACTTGGGGAATATTGTATTTCCCTGGGAAAAAAGTGCCTTATTACATTATTTCACTTTTTGTTTCCAAGTTTTTATATTTCATATAAACTGTATAAACTATTAAACTCGTTTTCTCATGTAGTCATTTGGGTAAAAGCATAACCTACTGAGATTTTGTATTCATTTTGAAGAATCCATATCCAAGTAATTCTTTTTCTAATTTCTTCTCATTTGAACATGGATGTTAATTAGATTGTCACCCTTTTTATTTTTTATTTTTTATTTTTTGTGTTGGCAGCTTTTTTAAGGGGAAAAAATGTACTTCAATTGGAAATATTACTGATTTATGGTTTTCATGCCAGATTATAAATGTCTATCACCAACAATACGAGAGTGGGGCATCATTCTGGCCAGATGTACATATACGTATAATCATTGCAATGATAATATCACAACTACTACTTATGGGACTGATGAGTACAAAAGATGCTGCTCAATCTACTCCACTTCTTCTTATTCTTCCTGTATTAACCATATGGTTCCACATGTATTGTAAGAGTCGATTCGAACCAGCATTCGTGAAATTTCCATTACAGGTATGATTGCAAACCATTTGTTTCTGTTTATATTTCATTCTTTTGTTCAAAGATTTCCTGACCAGAATTAATGCATGATCAAACTAGTTTCTTTGATGATCTTTGATTCTAGCAGAGATCTTTTTGTGGAGTCAAACCCGCTCTAAATCAGAACCGTGTTCTAAATTTGTCGATCTTGCATTTCATGTTGCAGGACGCAATGGTGAAGGACACACTTGAACGGGCCACCGAACCAAACTTAGATTTGAAGGCTTACCTTCACGATGCATACATGCATCCCGTCTTTCGCAGCGAGGAAATTCAGCCAGTGGCCCTTAATGAGGAAGACAACACCGCTCTTGTCCCAACGAAACGGTCTCATCGGAGCACTCCTGTAGGAAGCAAATTCAGCTCTGAGGTCGGATCTGAGATCGAGTTTTAAAAGATTATTTTGACACCTGGTAATGTTCCGTCGTCTAAGTTCGGACTTTCAATCAATGTAAAGAGTCGACATGCTTTGGTTAGTGACTAACCTGGATTACAGCTGACATCAGAACTCAAGTTGGTATTCATTTGTTCACGAACAAATGTATACCACTTGTGAGTTTGTAATGCGTCATGATTTGGTAAAACATAATTTTCTTGATCATGACTGACTGGTTGAATCAGAAGGAAAATGTGGATGGAAGACGAAAAATAGTCCTCTGTGTGTGTGTGTGTGTTACTCTACGTGCCAGGCGATAAAGATGCTAAAGGTTTGTAATGGTAAGATGATACGCATCCACTGGTTGTGTTTTTCATTCAAATATGCACTTTTTACAAAGTCAAATTTGTAAAAAAATGTATGTTATATATTCTTATAACGGAAATTAACCTATCACTGACAAAATTTTTTGTCTCAGATTTAAACAGTGAAGGTGTGCAGGTGATTTAGAACATTGTTAGGTCATGATTGAAAGATGGGTCTATTGAGAGAATAATTACTGTTTCATGTACAATGTTTGCTTGATATGTTTTGCCAATTTGAAGAGGTTGGAATATTGTCACAATCTGGTCAGTGTCAAATAAAGGGCTATAAAATATTTCAAGTTAATTTCCAGCAAGATTTTTTATCTACAACTAACTCATCAGAGTAAAATACTTCTGATTTGATATGGCCTTTTCCATCTTCAGCATGATTTTTTTGTATTTATTTATTTTATGTTTTCTAGCTGACAGAGAGTGAGATGGTGGTTACACACCATCTAACCATAATTTAATCCGGCAATAACAGTGAAAATATAAGTTCAAATATATACAAACCTTAATATAAAACAAATTATCTTGAAAAGACCTCAAGATCCATGCGAATTATATATGAAACTTCAATATAAAAATAATGATATTTAAGTAGAATTAAAAAAAAAGAAAAAAAAAATTGGGAGCCATTAAATACAAAAGTAGGGTCATGTGGAAAAAAGGGCAAAAAAAAGAAAAAAAAGAAACAAGAACAGTGAAACTTGTGATATTAAACGGGATGAAACATGCATCAAATAATTAGAGCCGTATCAAACCATGTGAATCTTCATGGCTTTGAACAAAACTGAACATCATTCACGAAATCAAGCATGGAGCACTCCATGATTAACAAATAACTACCTATTTCCATATAGCTCCAATTAATTATTAAAAAGCTCCTCTTGTGAGTGCTATATATATAACGCTTTATCTTCTACTTTCAAATTTTATTAAAAATCATGCATAACCCTAACTTAAATTGGGCAATCTACTTACTACCACCTTCACATGAGAAAAATAATAACTCTTTTTTTTGCCAAAGAAAAGTTGAGGTAAATTGAGGTGAGTGGCTTATCCACCTCATCAAAAAAAAAAATATATATATATATAATCCTGATTTGAACATACAAAAATGAATAATTAGCATAAAAAAATATGATTAGTAAATAAGCATCTTAGCAATTTATATATTTTTTATAATGATGCACAAGCAATTTTTCTCAATTAAACAAATTTAAAATAAAAGTTTTTAAGAATTTGACTATACATGCTATATGTAGAATCTTCGTCTCTATGCATCATATTATTTTAAAATATTCAAATTTTATTTATAAACTTCAATTGTGAAGTTTTCTTGTCCAAGAAAAAAACAGTTCTAAAAAAAATGTGCATTTAGTATTAGTTTAATCTGAAATAAATAAAATAAAAATATTTCCTTTTGAATTTTCAATTCAACCTATTGGAAAGAATTCCATAGAAGCAATTAATGTATATACACTGCATGCATACATTATTTGGATGTTTGTTTTGAAAGTAATATAATCACTGATAATTAAACTATTTTTTATATATTTTTCTAATATTATTATCTGAAAATCTTAATTTAATCTTTAGGTACTCAAAAACCTCACTAATATCAAGATACAGCAATTGCCTTTCACTTTTCATAATAAAATATGATTTTATATTTTCACTAATTGATTTTTATGAATAAATATACTGGTAATGGCGAAAAACACCCCCATAGTTTGGGAAATGGCCAAAAACACCCCGTTAATTTCCAAATCCATAAAAACCCCTTCCTTTTAAAGACAATGATTTTCAAACCCCCAAAGTATGAAACGGTGGTTAACGGAGTTACTTTTCAAATTCACTGACGGAATTGCCCCTACCTTGCATGGGAAATCGTGGTGCAATCATTAAGCCGGTTAGAGAGGAAGTGGAGGGTTTTTCGTAATGGGAATCCCAAGAGAGGCAGAGAGCAGTGTTCGTTTTTCTTCTTTGCTTAACTTTCTTCGACTTTTCCCTCTCCGAAGCTCTCTCGGCTTCGACATCCTCTCGTAACTTCAGTCCACCGTGCGCAAGTATCCCGCACTTCCATCGGTTTGCGGCTCAAGGTATGGGCGAAGCCGTGTCTAAAGCAAGGCTTTTATATGAAGTACTACGTTACACGAGAGATATTCGTCGGTTTTGTTTTGCGTGGTTCTAGTGTGCGGGGGAATTTCTCATTTGGGGTTTCTAGGGTTTAGGGTTTAGGGTTTAGGGTTAGGGTTTTGGGTTAGGGGTTTCGGTTTGTGCCCACGGTCATTGAAAGAGATATCGGTTGTTGTTGTTTGTGTAATGCTTACAATGTGCGTTTCCCCTTCCATTTGATATGGTTGCGGTTTGTAAAAGAGATTTCGGTGTAATGAAATGAGTTCGTGTTTAAAAGAGTTTGTCTCCGTTTAACGGTGCATCTCTCTGTTTAAGTATTGAGCTTTTCGTGTAAAACATTTGTCTCGTGTAGCGTTTGATGTATCCGTTTAACAAGTGTTGTCATTTTTGCGGTGTTGTGATTATGGCGGTAAACCTAGTCAACGGGAGATGCTACTTGACACCGGTGGTGGAGACCTTGGCCGAATTGAAAGTCCACATGACCTCTCGACATTGGGAGATCATCCAAAGGACACCGTTTGCGGCATTCACCGAGGTGGAAGCCGTATTCCAAGAGAGGGCCCTTCTCGATTCGCTTCTCGCAGAGGTACGATGGCCGCACCAATAAATTCGGGATCGGGGCGAGCCTCGCTCGGCTTCGAGCCCGAGGATGTGGCTCTCGTTATGGGGTGCGCGGCTGCGACGGAGACGCGGTCCTGTTTAAGAAGAAGAAGACACCGTCGGCTTTCGAAGGGAGATATTTTTCGAAAAGCTTCGACAGACACGGGGACGCCATTAGGCGCACTCTTGAGCGTCTTGTTGGACGAGAGGGGGAGAGGAGGATTTTGTGAAACTCTTGATGGCGTACCTCATGGGGACAATCCTCTTCCCGAATACCTCATGCTCGGTGCCCACTTGGATCGTTGATTATGTCGACGATCTACCCGGCATGGGGCGGTACGCATGGGCGCGAGCGACGCACAAATGGCTTATGGAGGACGTTCCACAAGCTGCCGCTCGAGTGCAAGCCGGATGCGAGGGGGAAGGTAAACACGGGGTACATTAAGGGTTGCTCGATCGCGCCGACCATCCGGTTTTACGAGGTGACCGGAACCGGCAAGAAAGCCCGTTTCGGCAAGACCCCAAGGGTCTTTGTGCTATTGCGAAAGTACTTACCGGAAGCACGCGACGATAGAAACCAGTTGGTCGGCTCTCGAAGGAAAACAGGTAATAAATCGGTGTTAATGTGTTCACAAAGAGCGGTTAATGTATAACGATAGGCTTATCCGTGTAGGAAATGTAGTTTGTGTTTAACGCTTGGTGTCTTCGCTTAACCTTGTTATACTCCGTTTAAATGTGTGCCATAGCGTTTACGTATATATGTCAAATGTTTAAATACGTTTGTTTTGGATCAAATTGAATGATTTGTCTCGAGATTGTTTTCTTTATATATGTTAGTTTCCCGAGCTGGTCCCGGCGAATGCTTGTGGAGGAGACTTTTGTTGGGGCCAATTGGCGGATGGATGCTTTGTTGCGCGGGAACCACTTGCACGACCGCAAGCGGAGATGCCGGCCCCTTCCGCCCGTTCGCGCCGACGTGGTTCCCCCCCTTCCGGCCCAACACGCAACCCTCGGCGTCGGATAGGCCCTCACCTACCCCGCCAATTGTCAACGCCCGCACCGGCCGCGACAACGGGAGTCACCCGGATCCCCCGAGTCCCCCGACCGCGGCAGCCCAACCGACGTCATCGCCCGACGACGTGACTACATCCTTTATGCATGCATGCCAGGTGATGATGAACGCTTTCCCCCAGTTGTCGCTCGGGTTGAGTCATTGGAGGCAAGGTTTGATTCGTTTGAAAGGGCTGCACCGTCGGGACAAATACGTGACTCTGCCGGGACGGATGAGCCGTTGGAAATTGAGGACGACGACTTCGTCGTGAAGGCCATTTCCAAGACGGCCACGTATGACGAGGCCACGTATGAAGAGGCTTGCACAAAAGGCGACGAGAAGTATACCGCCTGTGTGTCCACCACCGGCCGAGGATGAAACAATGGCAGCACCACCGGCGGCTGATGCGGTTGTTGAGACCGTTGCAGTTGATGACTTCACCGCCCCGGTGGCGGAGATTGTAGACCCCGTTGGCAATGCCGCGTCTGCGGAAGACTCCGAAATCCCCGTCGCGGTGGAGCCGGCAAGCGGCCGACAACGGCGCATCCGGGGTGGTGGCCACTAATTTTGAAGATGAAGAACCACCCGAGGGTGTGCTTCCCCTTGATGAGACTCGCCTTGGCCGCGGTTGAGAAGACCGTTGCCTCTATTGTGGAGGAGCTCCTTCCCACGGAGGAACGGCCGACCCACATTGCCACATCCGGTGTGGGCGCGATCCCCGCAACAGCAAGAAGCATCTACGGATGATCTCAATAAAGCTGTTGCCGGGGGCGAAGGGAACGTCGCCGAGAAAAAAAAAGAAATCGGTCACCTTCGCCAACCCAGGCAGTATGAAGAAGTGCGGAAAGACTTCGTTCCGGCGAAGAAAAATACGCCGGTCAATCGCGCCTCGACGTATTCGAGAAGGAGCCGATCAAGATTTTCCTCAACTTCCCCATGGACGAGTAAGTATGATAGTGTAGATGTAAATGTTTATATAGAGATCATCCCATTTACGTTGTTGCGTTTCCGTTTAATTACAGTCGTTACCATATGACATAGTAATATATCGTTTAACTAACGATATTACTTGTTTACCCCTATCCATTATCATTTACGTATGTGTTCTTTCCACTTAACGTCTACGTGTTATTAATCAATCGCATGTGTTGCCGTTTAACCGCAGTTCCGTCGTGCCCGGAGGAATGATTATGTCGGCACCACCCGGGCCAACCTATTCGTTCGATCGACGGGAAAGAGATGGTGACGAGATGATGTGTTGGACGCCTTCGTGTGCATCGTACAAGACACACTTAACAGAAAGCCATATCCTCATAAGAAGCGCGCCTCCATCACTCGACCACCGGGCGTTGTTTATGTCGAAGGTGGAAGACGCACATGAGACGACTTTGGCTATGATCGGAGATGCCACCAAGGTCGTCAATGACGTTGACATCATCATCCTTCCCATAATCTTGAATGGCCACTTCCATGTCGTGGTGCTCGACAATAACAAGAAAGAGTACAGGCATTACACCTCATGCCCAAGTGAAGAGTACAACAGAGACGCGGTAGCAATGGTAAGCTCTCTGCGATATAGATTTCGATTATCGAGTGACATAGATGCTTTCTATTCTAACATCGGTTTGTATAATGCGACAAGCGGGAACTATTCGACACACTGTCTCGAAATGGAGTACGGCACGACGGCGACGGCACACGTACCCGCTTGTTCACGATGACGACACACCGCGTCAAAAGAAAGGCACCTTGTCGATCGCGCCGTCTACGTGATGCGGTTTATCGAGCAATTGCTCCGCGGTGAGAAAGCTGCGGATAGCGCACACGGACGTCCCCTATCTCGCGATTGAAGTACGCCGCCCACATACTTAAGGAAGGACGAGCATCCGGCATCAAGCAACGCGGGTAGGGTCCAGTTGTGGGGAAGTAAAACAGTTTTCTCGAAATTCATTTCAATTGATTCAATTCATTCTTTGCCAACGACATGGCAGAAATTTCAATGTACATCTAATAATGTTCGTTATTCTTTCATATTCAATCATTTTTTGCTTAAAATTCCATGGTACCGATTGAGGGTCGTTGCTGCTTTATAAAATTAAGTACTTCTGTAAAAAAATGACGCTGTCACTATTAAAACATTGTGTTACACATTAACAATACGGATCTCCGTGCAATATACACCGTTACCGTTTAACACCAGGGGGAACGGGTTGATCACATACTCCTTGTTTAGATATTAGTGGTAAACGTTTAACTCCCTATGTCCCCGTTTAAAACATGGAGGCTGTTGTTAAATGAAAGAGACCGTAATCTACTTCCGTTGTCTCTTTTAAAGGTGAGCGACCCTATTATACATAACTTTTTAAATGTCTCCATCAACTGCGCTATGGGTCCGTACGCAGGGAATTCTTTTCTCAATGTATGTCACCCATTACGTGTTGTTGTCTTCGTTTAAAATGCAGAGCTATCAATTAAACAAGGTATTCTCTGTTTAGCTTTTGTCGTTACATGTTTAATATTACAGTCCCCCGTTTAATATGGAGGTTATTCTTCGACGGGTGAGGCCCTATTCTACTTGCGCCGTTTGTTTTTAAAGGTGAGAGTCCCTATTATATGTAACTTTTTAATTGTCTTCATGAACCGCGCAATGGGTCCTCAAGTACGGAATTTTTATTTTTTTCAGTGTGTCACCAAGTACGTGTTGTTGTAACCGTTTAAAATTTATAATTATCAGGCCAAGAAGGCAATCTGTGTTTATCATTCGCCGTTACTGGTTTAATATCACCGTTCCCGTTGAATATTACGATTTAAACGTTGTTGTCATGCGCACGAATGGTTAGAATTTGCTTAAGGAACATTGTTCTCCATTTAAAATTCATGCGTGGTCCGTTTAACATGCGTCCGCAACGGTTAACATTTCGAGAGAGTAAGAACGAAGTTAAAATATCACACTAAGCAAAAAGTTCTTATTTGATGGATGAAAACTACACTAAGCGGGTCAAAAACCGTCATTCCGTTTTATACATTTTCGCGCACGGAGCAGCCTCTCCACATCCCTCTTATGGGATACCACTCGCTCGACTTCGCGGAGAGAGATGCTTTTTCCGTCAAATCCCCGACCAAATCTTCGAGGAACCGCTCCCGGGGATAGGTCATCGCCCCCGCAAAGAAGATATGAACGATTTAGATAAATATTTTTAAAGACGCATAGACATCGGCGGGGACGCACCGCTCGTCCCGAGCCGCGCGGGACATAGCTCGTAGAACGCCACCGGGCAGCAACGTTCGGGCCGCCTTCTGTTCTCTCGGTTCCTGCGGGCCGGAAAACGTGGTCCCATCCACCGTGACCGTTGCCACGAAAGCGGAGGCGCCCGGGGAGCCTTCCCCGGTTGTGGAGTACGCCGGCGTGGAGCGGTGCGTCTTTCGCAAGACGCGTTGAGAATTGGCACATACATACTCGCTAGATCTGCGAGTAATATCCGGGTGCGTTTCTTGTTTCCGATTCTTCTTTAAATACAAATGTATTCAACGGACGTTTGCACTATTTCTCGAGTCCGATGCCGGTAACTATTCGACGTTTGAATTCCAAAACAGCGAATTTAATCGTAACGAGATAACGTGAACGTCCACCGGCGGGTTAACCAATGCACACTTTCCCAATGGTATCTCACAACACTTCGTCGAATGCATGCATTACTCAGAATGTATATCCCCCGTTTACGTATCTGTTTAACTTTAAGACTTAACATTCACATTAAGAATAACGTTTAACTTTCGAATCCGTCGTTTAACTTGTCGCTATTGTTAACGTTTAACGTTGCGGTAAAAAAAATGTCATGTCGTTATTGTGACATATCAGTCATTGACAATAAAATAAGTTTGCGTAATTCATTATCATGTAATTCATCATCCTAACATAAACATATTAGTTGTGCGCTAAAGGTAATAGTATCCGGGTTAGCAATCGGTGTTAACTTTCAAATATAAAGGCTGCGCAAAATGATTTGCTATCCGTTTAAAATTCGTTGGCTCTGTTCAATTATAGTTCGTGATGTTCACTCTTTAGAGTTCCCTTATAATTATAGGAGTCTCCGTTTGCTATTCGATTCGATGTGACAATAATTGCTTCACAAATATCCGCAACTTACGCTTCTCGCAACGGAAATTACATGAATTTCAAATAGATGTGCGACTGATTTTAGTTTTCATAATTAATGGTGAAAGTAATTAATATTGGCTAATGACTCACGCCGTGAGTAATAAAAATGACCGTTTAGGTTTGTATGTTTAAATATAGATTACTCTGTTTAAATATTAATGACTACGTTTGGATTCGACGACATCGCCGTTTAAATATAGAGAACTCCATTTAGATGGCGCAATTTACACACGACATTAACTCGAACATAATCTCACTCCCCCTTTTGTTGTCATTCAAATCTTGGAGCAGCTTTTCCACACGTGCCTTTCGATCTTTTATTCCTTCAAGTTTTGCGTTTAGTGCACGGACCGAGTGTTCGAAAACCCAATCCAACTCTTCACCACCGGTGTAATCCCCGACGGCTCGTGAAGGCCCCGCAATGAAGAGTTGAAGGTTTACGTATGGGAGGTGGCTCTTTTTTTGTTTTTACACTCAACCGACAAGTCTTACAGTATGCATTACTCCGTCGCGATACGTCATCGTCAGCAACCGGGGCCTTGGTAATCTCCACGCTGCCCGAAGGGCACAGCTGCTTGAACGCCACCTCGGCAGCAATGTTCCGCGCCTCCTCGGCGCTTTCCGCGAGATGAAGAACCGGAGAAAGGGGTCCCGTCGACCGTCACCGTGGCCGGGAAGACGGGGTTGGTGTCGGGGCCTTCACGGAGAGTGGTGTACTCCGGCGAGGGCCGGCGTGTCATCCGGCAAAAGTCGCTAGACGTGACTTAAACATTGTTGTGGGATGTGGATAATATCTCGCGTCGTATGTTGTTTTCGCTTGATGCTTACATACAATCATAACTATTTGTAAAAAAAAGGCATTGGTTTTCGGTGAAATAAATGGAATATAGTAAATGGCATCGGTTACGTTCACGCTTACTTGACTCCCATTTCCACATTAAATTGGAGTAATTAATAATAAATTCACATTGCATAGTTTAGTTGATTACGTTATACCGTAACTAGCCTAAATTCAACTCCATTTATGCATGCGACGTTTCAGCATTTTCCAATGCAAATTTTCTGGTTTTGAACCTATTTTGTAAACATCAATGAGGTATTTAATCTATGAAACTCGCCATCATTGTTTAAAAATAACCGTCATCACTTACCCTTACACTTTACCGTTTAACTATCGATATCTGCGGTTAACTATAGACGAACGAGAACGAGGGTTCTCCCCGTTGAATATTGCATGACACCGCTTATTAGCGTGCGTCTTCACTTAACATTCCATGTTTATGTTTGAATTGTCTTCCTCACACATCGAGGACTCTGTGTGAAAACTATTCTCGCTATTTACAAACACTCTCGCTTTTCAAATATTGTGGCCCACCCTTTTACAGGCGTCGACGTTTATAATGTAGTGCCGATGTTGAAATATACACGTATCGGTGTAAAGATCAAAACGTAACAGGGGAACAAATTTCTTTTCTTGACAAAATTTTTAGATGAAACGGAGATCTATTACAACCAGCGTAGGGATACTAATTTATACATCTAAAAACTGAAAAAACATTATCATATCCCCTTCAGTCCCTGGATGAGCTTCTTCACTTGGGCCGTGCGGGTTCTTAGTCGGTCGAGTTTTTCGGAGAGGACGACTTCCTTCTCCGCAAGCTCGACGAGCATGTCCTCCAGAAAGCACTCCAACTCTTCGCTGTTGGAGTGCTCGCGGTTGAGTGAAGGCGCTGCATCTGAAGGCGTTGCGGTGCGAGGCCCTGCAATGAAGGCTTTTAACAATTTAGAAAATAAATAAATTTCCCGTAACATGGACGCAGAAGTCTTACGGTATGACTTACCTCCACATAGTCGATCGGCGGTAGCAGCCGGACGCGTATTCATCCTCCCAGGGTATGGAATACGGAGGTCATTGTACGCCACCTCGGCCGCAGTGTTCTGGGCGTCCTTCGATGTTTTCGCGGGGTAAGGGCTGTAGTAAGTGGTCCCATCAACCGACACCGTGCCCAAGAAGGCGGGGATGTGGTCGGGGCCCTCCCTAACGGTTGAGTACTCCGGCGACGGCCTACGGGTTCTCGGCGCGAGCTCGTTGAGGAGGGACTTGTACATACTTCTTTCTCTCGTGTGTAATATGTGAATGTGCCTTTGATTACCGTTTATTGTTTAAATAGAAGTTTAGGGGTCGCAAGTTCGCCTAACGTACTCCGTGCATTGATGCTTACGTGTGGATTTTGAATTCAAATGTAATTGGGAAATAGATGGTAATGAATTAGCATTCAAATCGGGATTTCACCGCCGTATCAAATTCCCGTGTCATTAATTCGGACTATCTTACATTCCGGAAGTTCAAATACAAAATAATGACAACAAGCGATGTGCATGTTTAGCGTTATTGGTTACCGTTTATTACCGATATTTCCCGTTTAACAATCACTTGCGTACGCTTCAATTTGTGTTACCATACAACGTCTCCGTTAAACACCAATCCGCCGAAGATGTGTAAAACTCGCCGCCGTATCTGTTTAAATATGACGTCTCTGTTTATGCGTCACTATATTACATTCCTTCCGGAAGTTCAAATACAAAATAATGACAACAAGCGATGTGCATGTTTAGCGTTATTGGTTACCGTTTATTACCGATATTTCCCGTTTAACAATCACTGCGTACGCTTCAATTTGTGTTACCATACAACGTCTCCGTTAAACACCAATCCGCCGAAGATGTGTAAAACTCGCCGCCGTATCTGTTTAAATATGACGTCTCTGTTTATGCGTCACTATATTACATTCCTTCCGGAAGTTCAAATACAAAATAATGACAACAAGCGATGTGCATGTTTAGCGTTATTGGTTACCGGTTATTACCGATATTTCCCGTTTAACAATCACTGCGTACGCTTCAATTTGTGTTACCATACAACGTCTCCGTTAAACACCAATCCGCCGAAGATGTGTAAAACTCGCCGCCGTATCCGTTTAAATATGACGTCTCTGTTTATGCGTCACTATCTGACATTCCTTCCGGAAGTTCAAATACAAAAGAATGACAACAAGCGATGTGCCTGTTTAGCGTTATTGGTCACCGTTTATTACCGATATTTCCCGTTTAACATTCACTGCGTACGCTTCAATTTGTGTGTGACTCTTTAAATGTGTCACCATTTAACATTAGGTTTATTCAATTAAAACTTCAGTGCGTACAACGAAATTCGTTTATTCTATGTTTAAATATCAGGGCGTCATAACGAAATAAATGTGTGCTCCTTAAAGATTATCCTTTTACGAAGCCTAATCGGCGACACTTTCATTGCAAGTTCTACGATTGTGACCGGACGCGTGGCAGCGGCTGCAATGTAACTCGCGGACATCAAACGCTTGCGACTCGATCCTCCTTCGTCTAGGACGACCAGGTTGCCTTCTCGTCACAGGCGGCCGCAAAAGCAGATCTCGATTGTTGTCCGTGGGCCTCTCATTGTCGGGTATGGGAAATATAGCTTCCTTATACGCCAACTTGTAAGTGTCGACGGTGAAGTGATCGCTAATAAAACGATGAACATTGCTGTCCGTCACCAATATCGCAGCGCAAGCGTGTTTGCACGGGATGCCATAAACTTGCCATCTGCGACATGAGCAAGTTCTACTAGCAAGGTCTACAGAGTTACTGCACTTGTCAATCACTTCGTAACGATCAGCGAGACAGCGAGCAACGTGAAGACTTCGGCTATCCTGCACAAGCGTCTCAACCTTTGAACGTATGTCCGGGCATAAGAAAGTATCCCATTTGTTCGCTTGCTCACGGCGAGTGCATAACATGCGCATTAGCTTGTACCTGCACAACGAATATCGGAAATCTTAAAGAAATTTACGCGAATATACGAATATTTAAACACCACTACATCGGAGTAAAATGAACAGTAATAAACTAAAGATCGAAGAAGAAAAACATATACGACGCTATTTAAACCGAGACAATGATATTAACATTTGTTATCTTACACGAGATTCTACCGGACTAAAGGGTTAATGTGAATGTTAAACACCGACGACGATATCAAACTGCGGACAGTGCATGTTAAACACCGATAACGAACATTAAAGTGTAACGGGTAAGCTTAAGCGTTACATGTATTTAACCTTCGAGTACCTTATAGCGTCGACCATTTTCGTCACCGGTAGGTGTCGAGCTTCTTTGATCCACGCATTGAACGACTCAGCTACATTCGAATACATCTCGCCCCATCGGTCACCTTTGAACAGATAATTCGACCAGTGTGACATATCGGATTTGTCAATCAACCACTGAAACGCTTCGGGCGATACGGCCCGCAGTTCATTGACGGTGTCATCGAATTCTTTAGCCGTCGTTGCCCACGCGATACGAAAGCATATGGACCAGCACTCCTCCCTCAATGCCTTCCCAAGTCTGCCATTGGCTTTCATAAAATTGGCCTCCAAGTGCCGAAGGCAAGGTACGCGTGCGGGGATGAAGGGAAAACTCTCGCAACAGGCGTTCACAAGGCCCTTTGACCTATCCGAAACGAATGTAATTGTCTCTTGGTAGTCTCCTTCGTCGTATAAAGCATCACCTAACTTGGAAATGAACCACGTCCAATTGGCGTCGGTCTCGTTGTCGACAATAGCGAAGGCGACGTGGAAGAAGCCATTGTTCCCATCCTTCCCTGTGGCACCCAAGAGAGTACCCCGATACTTTCCGAAGAGGTGAGTACCATCCACAAACAAGCACGCGCCTGCATGCCCGCTTGAACCCCAAAATGCACGCGCCGAAAGAGAAGAACGCACGTTTAAAACGCTCACCGTCTCTTTCCACAAACGCGACGCTGCCGGGGTTTGTCTCAACCACCTTATGGACGTACCAAAGCAACAGATCGTAGCTGGAGATGTCGCTGCCGTCGAGGATCACCCGGGCATGCTCTTTTCCCAGCCAAGCCTGCTTGTATGGAATGTGGACACCATGCTCCCGCAACATGTCCTTCTGAATGTCGATGGCCTTGTACAAGGGCCGGTCCTTCAGCTTCTGAATCACTCGTGCGCTGACCCATTTTTTGGACGCTTTCGGGTGTGACCCCGACCCAATTCCACCACCGCAGGTGTGCGTCGGGTCCGTTGTCTTGATTCTGAAGGTAGTTCTATTATATTCCTTTGATGCGTGAACGCGCCATTGACATCCACCGGCCGCGCATTCCACAGTGACCCGGTATTTTTCGTTCTTCACGAATTTGAAATCAAAATTCCGACTGATAGCAAAATTGCGAAGTGTATCTCGGAAATGTTCAACGCCATCAAAACGTTGTCCGACGTCCAACGACAACACTTCATGTCGATCTAACGACGATGGCGGGCATGCGACACCATCCGGGTCGCCATGTGGTGGGACGAAGCGCTCCCGGATTCCGAATTCCTCGCCAAGCACTTCGGTTCAAACGCAAACGATCGAATTTAAGCATAAAGTCCACTTATTTAAACGCCTAACTTAATAGTTACACGTTAACAGGCATAGTTAAACATAGATGTAATAATGCAAACGGTGTATGATAGTTTCCGTGTAAACATGATAAAATTAATCGGAGACTCCCAATTTAAACGGATAATTCATTCTTTAATACGAGATAATGGTAGTGTTAAACACTAACCGACATACAACCGCATAATTGTTTTAGAGCAACGCATTACCACGACAATAACTCGTTTTGGAAGGCTGCCGTGGCACGTCATCCGTCTCGACAACCATATCGACTACACCGCCTTTGAGGATGGAGAACACATGACACATGCGCCGGAAGTCCACCTCGTTATCTATTGGGCAAACCGTATTATGTCCATCGGGTGTGATGAACTTCACCCGGCGCGACAAACATCGAGACCCCGGCGCTCACAAATCTCACCTAACACCGACGCCCATTCGGTTGACGCGGTGAATGTCGGCACTCGTCCCTCCCCCGTTGTATCTAGCAATGGCACAAAAAACCGTCCATATTATCGACTTAGCGAAGGTAAAGGAGAACAAGAACAAAATTATGTAATTCGCCTTCTAAGCTCTCTAAGCGAACAAGAAACCATAAAGGGGGAAAAAACTCACATATGTATGCATAAAAGCCAGACATGACATGATGTGATCGGGCGGGTTTTTTTCCCACCATTTGCAGGGGCAAAAATGGATTTTCGTAACACGGACCCATTTCATGTGACGGACGGGGGGTAGAAGGGAACCAAACTATAACGGAGGGGCTGTCCGGGGTGTGCAAAAATAGGAGGGGGTTTTTGGCCAGTTTTGAAATTCCCGAGGGGTGAACAGTAATTTTCCCATAAATATATTGTTAAGCTTCTAGAGGAGGCAAATGATTTTTTTTTAAAGCCCTCCACCTTCCATTTCGAAGAAAAATGATTAATATTTTTACTTATAATATTTAAATTGGATTTATATGGGTGTAGTTTGAAATTTATGTTTTTCATTTTGTTTTTTTAAATATCTAGCCAATTGCAACACTTCCTTTACTTGGGTTTTGATAAAGAAATGAAATCAATTTTTACCAACATATATATATATATAAGCTTTTTTTTCAATTTATATATTTATTATTATAGAAAAAAGTCAACTTTGAAAATTGAGGCCCTTTAGGGTTTTTTTTTTTTCTCTTTAGTGAAGCAAAAAAGATACCATATAACCTTCTAAAAGGGAAAAGAAAACGACATTTAAATCACTCCCCATTATTATTTGTTTTCACTGAGTCATGTACAAGTCAATACCTACGTGTCAACTTCATTTTTTTTTCATTTTTTTTTTATCTTTTGAAAATTGTTAATGAGGCATAGATAACCTCATCAATAATTAATTTACAATATTAAAAATTAAAACTAAAAAGAAAAAAATTTGACCACGTGGCGTGTGACGGTTAACGTGCCGTGACCCATATGTCACGCAATCACAATTCTCCACGTCATGTTTAAAAAAAAGAAATTTACAAGGTAACAATGGGATAGTAAATTGTTAGCTATGAGGATAAAAATAACTAGGAAAACAAACAACACAGTTGTATGTGTGTATATATATATGGGCTTTGGATAACTTAATTAAACTCAAAAACTAACCTAATGAATTGATAATACAAATTGAAATATTAAACAAGACTGGACCATATACTTTGGAAATTATAGAACTACAACTTGCAAAAGCTAATACAAATATCATAATCACACATATAGCTTGGAAAAGTTTTTCATATTAAATTTAAGATAAAATACATCATAGATGTTTTAAATTATATATATATATGTATTTTTGATTGGAATTGTTGTTCAATTTAATTTTGTCAATATTGATATAACCCAACAGTAAAAAATAAATCACATGGAATTCCATATGAGAGATTGAGAAGTTAAATCCTTCCAATAAATAATGAATAATGTAAATAGTTATTTATCTATTTTATACAAAAAAATTCTCTATTCATGTGAGTTACATAGCACAACACTATTAAGAATTGTTTGGCGTATCACTAGCTTCCACACATCACACACATTATAATAATATATATTTACATTATAGTGTTGCCATCTCATCTAATTGTAAATACACTAAAAAAAATAAATAAATATTTTTTTAATGACAAAGCTTGTCATTTGACTCATTTCTCAAAATTGACCATGTGGCATGCCAACAAATAATCATGTTAACAAATTATCTCAAGCAATCCCAAATTTTTTACTAATTACCACAAAATTACACCCATCAACCTTTACATAAAGGTGTATTAATACAAAATTATTCAATCATTTATGCATATAAACCGAAAATTTTAGTATAGTGAGATTGTGAAAACATGAACATAAGAGCAAATAGAAAGAATCCAATTTCCAAATGATATATATATATATACACACACACACAATTTTTTAAATATATATACAAATTAAATCATTTTATGATAAGCAAAGATGATAAGATCCTACTATATCTAGAGTTATATCATGTTCCCATCTCAAGCCCAAGCCAACCTCATGCCTAATTTCTAATTGGCCATTGAATGAAGAGAAAAGGAGAGAGAGATGTGACATCACTAGAAGTCTAGAAAATGCATGCTATAACAATTGTATATCTACATACAAAAGATACATAGATCATGTACGTATTATAAAGTTGATAGCTATTTCCTAATAAGGTAATGTTAATTTATTCCCCAGGCCAAGTGTGGGTACACCCTGACCCACTCCTCATATTCACAAAAATAAATAAATAAATAAATAAATAAATTCTATAGGAGAAAATGAGCACAAACTATGAGTAGTCCTAGTATTTATGTAAAGGGTCACACGGGCCATAGTCAAAATGTGCATATACCACTATTTTAATTTAACGAACCTATTAAAAATTTTGCACCTCTTGAATAAAATAAAAAAAAAAAAAAAAAAAAAAAACAACCCACTTGTTCCAGTGGCCCCCTTGATTTTGAAAATCAATACTCTCTATTCCCAATACATGAGAATAAAACTATACAAAAGAGATGCTAGAAGCATCACATACTACTAGAAAATTTAACCATACATAACCACTATCAATATCTATATATCAATATTATAGCTCATTACAAAACTAACTTAACAAACCTCTATCCAACATCACCTTACCAACAATCAATTTCTTAAAAAAGAAAATATGTTGTATATTTATATATTGTGAAATTCATTATTTTCATCATAATTCAAGGGAAATGTCAAAATTCAAGTAATGGAGAGAGTGAAAATCAAGTGGAAAAGGCATGAAAACAAAATCTAAACTCTCGTTGAATCCTACCAAAACAAACACACATGATTCATGAGAAGGGACAAGAAAATCACTAGAGGGGAAGAAAAGCAGAGCATGATAGGAGAGAGAGAACAAAGAGGAGAAACAAACGAGGAATTACAAGGAGAGACAAAATGAGAATTAAATAAAAACAGAGAGAAGTAGTACCACATTCAAAAGGCTATGTGATCATCATCATCATCATCATCATCATCATCACCATGAGCATCTCCATCATCATCATCATCATCATGAGCTCCTTCTCCTCTTGCCTTACTTTCCCCATCATCACTGGACAAATGGGCAAGCCAGCAGTGGCCATGGAGATGGCCGTAAACGCAGACGAAGTACTCGAGATCGCCGTCGTGGGATCCAAGCCTGCGAGCGGCGCTGCGGGGAATGAGGCGGGCCCCCGTCATGCTCCAAACGCGAGCGCCGCAATAAGGGCAACGAACCCTAGGATCAAGCTCGGCCTGGCGGTTGAGCAGGCAAGCGCGGATGCGAGATCTGATGAATCCGGGGAAAACGCCGCGGTAAACGCCGAGATCGTCGCCTCCGGCGGGGGTCGGGTGCTCGCAGGGGTCGCTGACGTAGAGGAGATCACCCCGGCAGCGGCGAGGGAGGAAGCTCTTGCCTGAGGTTTTGGAGAAGCGGGAGACGGCGATGAAGTGGCCGGGAAAGGGGTGATCGAGGGGAAAGAAGCGGCTGGACTGGGATCCGCAGCAGAAGAAGAAGAGTTTGGCTAGGGCGAGCCAGCCGCCGACGAGACGGGCGTTGGGGGCGCCGGAGGTGAGGGCGGAGACGAGGCGAGGGGCGCGGGAAAAACAGAGCTCGCGCCAGAGGACGCGCTTGGCGACGGCGCGGAGGCGGCGGCTAACGCAGGCGGTGACGCTGAGGACGCGGGGGTCCCAATTGATGGATCGGAAGACGAGCATCAGGATCCGCTCGTCGTTGATGCCGATGTTGCCGTCGCGGGAGGGACCGGAGCTGGCATTGGATGAGCTGCGGCTGGCCGGGGGAGGTGTGGGCCCAGGAGGATCGTCGCATTCGTTGGTGAGGTTGGTGCTGCAGTGTGCTCTCTCGATCATTGTGAGTTCATTGAAGGAGAAGGAGAAGGAGAAGGAGAAGAAGGAGAAGAAGGAGAAGATGGTTGGAGAGAGAGAGAGAGAGAGAGAGAGAGAGGGCGAGAGCATAAATATATAAGGGTGTGAGGCCCGTGTCTCTGTTGCCTCCATCAGTGGCACACTTTTTTACTGATTTGTTTCTTGTTTTGTTTTTAAATTTAATATAAAAATGTGTACGTTCTCCATTTTATTAGATTTTTCAATCGAATTTTGGGAAATATACCACAAATTTCTTTTTAGTTTTTCTCAAATTATAATATATTTTTATTTTTATTCATATCTACATAAAAATATTCAGAGCGATGTATGAAAGTTAAATTTTTTTTTTTCATAAAATGGGCAAACTACACTAAAAGATATGATACTAATAAATTTATATTTTTATCTTAAGTAAGCTACAAGTTAAAATTGCCTCTTTCAGCAAGAAGATAAACACTTAACACTTTATGGAGAAAAATCGATGCTGATAAATTAAATGATTATTAGCAAGATAAGTTTTTTTAATTAATGTTATTTGGTAAACACAAAAAATTTTAACTCAGAAAAAATTATTTAAACGACGGCCAATGTCTACCACTTGAACTATACATATTAATATATGCTTAGCTTTATCTAAGCATATATTTATTTATAATTACAGATTTTTTTTTATTTTCCTAGTATACATGCTTCTCTTTTGTCCAAAATAGGCATCCAGTAAAAAAATAAATTAAATAATTATTTTCATAAAATAAATTACCTGTATATACACATTTATAAAAGTAAGTAATAATTAATATTGTTCAGAATAACATTTTCATTCAGTTACATATTATCGTAGCAAATAAAATTTTAGAGAAGATAATGTTTATATATATATATATATATATATATATATATATATATATGACCAAATATCAATTATGTCATTACCTAAAAGTCGTCATTTAGAAAAGGAAAAGTGACAGATAATATCATATCCAATAGTTATTGATGAGTCAATCATGATTTAGATAAATTGATTTATTATTTAATAGAAATATCTATATTTGAAGCAACTACATTTTTGACACATGAGAGAATTGACAAGGGCAACGAAGAAAATGGTCTCGAGGAGCAACGTAACGAGGGGCCTTGTCCGGAAGCAGGAGGCGGTCAGACACGTGGCCAGAAAGCACTGGATAATTAGTAAGTAATCTCTGATCACCTCGACGGACGGCACGTGTCCGACTCGTCTAGAAGTTAGACGCGTGTCGTGATCCGCGCCACAGAGGCTTTTCGTCAGATCCTTCGTGATGGAAGGTTAGGGTGACACGTGTAAGGGCATTACCGGGATGCGAAATATCCCGGGAAAATATCTGCCGGTATACGTGTGGAAAGTTCCCGTTGGGTGGATTACACGTGTCACTTCATCTACCCCGATGAGTTTAGGTACCGCCACGAGCACACGTGGATGAATCGAAGCCGTACACGTATGATGACCCTCTTTTATTTTTTTTATTATTTTGTTGAACTTTTACCACTAAGATATTGGCTCACGCTTTGAAAACAATGAAGAGGAGCCTATCTAATTGAGAAACCTATCAAACATTTTGATTATTTTTATTTCCGAACAAAAAAAATAATCTGGAATTTTGATATTGGTAATAATCATGATTTATTTATTTATTTATTTTTGAAAGTACAAACCCGTGAAAAGCGCAATTATTGGTGTGGTGATGACAAGAAGGGGAGAATAAAATGGGGAAAAATAGGACACGTGGCAGGTCAAGAAAGGGGCAGCAAGGTGAGTGATGTAATGGAATTAAGAAGAAAAAGGTGAAATTAATTGTTTTTTTTAAGAAAATAACAATAGACCCTCCACCTCTTTCAATTGTTGCAACAAAATAAATTAAAATATTTCTGCTTTTCTTTTTCTTATTTTTTTATAAAAATTAAATTAAATTAAAATTACAAAATTTCTCCCATTTGATGTGGTCGTAGTAGAGATATTTTTAGTTCTCTATTAAAAACAATTAAGAATAATGATTGTAGAGAGAAAAATAAGAAAAAAAATAAAAGCAAAAAAACAAATTAAAAAGAGAAAGAAAGACTATATAATTAGAAGGATACATACACGAAATTTTTAGTAAGTTATTTCTATTGATGAGAGAGAGAGGCACATGGAGAACACCGAGAGGACCAGATGGAAAAATAAGAATCGCCATGCCTTTTTTTTTGGTTATTAATTAATAATTAATTGATTAATTAATTAATAGTGTTAATTAAATGGGTGAATTAGATAGGAATGTCTCCTGATAAGAGAGCTATAACAAGAAACAAGGACATGTCACCTGATAGAAAGACACATAACATGGCACAAGCTAGACTTTGTTCTTGTAGATAAATCACAAAATCCACCTGATTATGATTTCTTGATCTTTTGAATGTGTTATAGAAAAGGGGAATGACAGTGACTCTGTGGATATTTCATGTAGCATGGATAATTCATTCAATTTTTAAAATTTTTATTTATATGGATTTCTCTATCAGTAAGAAACAGAAAAATTCAAAAATATTCAAAAATATTAAATTCCAAAACTTAAAAATTAAAAGATTGATGGGATCATCACTTGGGGGATTCCAAATCGATGATCCATTTCCACTATCCAGATATGCATGACTAAGAACTAAAAATACTTTCTTTTTTTATCATGTAGGCACATGAGAATCATAGTGTTTTTGTTTTTTAATGTATGAATATGAGAAAAATATATTCTTCTTATTTTGGATTGATAATTTGAAAGATTAGCTAATAAATAAATGCCAAATAACAAGAATTTAGTTTTTGTTTAACAATTAATTAAAGTAACTAGTGGATATGGGGAATGAAGTAGAAATACAACATTATGCAAGTGGGAAGATTGAAGGATGAATGCATGTCAAAACACTTTAAGAGTTTGATGTTTAATTGGTCTATGTGGATTTGTTCAACGGGTAAATTTATTAGGATCGCACTGTGTTATGGCCAGTTTTTGCTTTGGTGCTTGTGTTTTAATTTGTTTCTTTTCCGTCACTGATTATTGATTTATATTCACAGGGAGGTCGCTTGGGGAATTCCGGCAGAATCTTGCTGATGTGGCTGCCAGAAATGCCACGTCCATTGTAATTAACTTAACCCTAAATCCACTGTGGCAATGCCATGTCAGCAGTTGTCTACCTCAGCTCAACTTAACCATGTTAGCCTCCATCTCAACAGCCACATCTGAAGAAATTTACCCTTTCAAGTTAACCCCAAGCCCTATTTTCACCGGTTTGCTCGAACAGGAAGAGAAGAAGAGCAAGCTGGACGTCGGTGGAACTCTTTCCGGTCACCGTCGAGTTTGAGGCTAATGTAAGCTATTTTGTCATGTCGTTTGCAATTGAATCTTTACTGTTGTAATTGTCACTTTGCGGGTTTCTATTCATCTGCACTCTTGTTTCCCCAGTGCCAACTGCTGAATACTTCTCGATAAGCATGTACCATATGGTTACTGATATTGAGGACTGCACTGGTTACAATCTGGCAGGTGTCATTGATTTTTGTGAGGCTAACTTTCTTTCTAGATTAGAGCTTCTAGACATGGCTAGGGATTTGGGGGTGTGTGTGGAGGGATGTAGCTTTTGGTGGGAGGAACGCCAAACTGGTTCCACGAAAGAAATTAAAACTGATGAGGATGTCATTAGGATGGGAAAGGGTGTTGATGAGAGCAGGTTTGTAAGTATTTTTGTGAAAGTGTTTGCTATGGATGTCTGTACTGGTGTGCAATTTCCAAGGAATGTGCCAAGTGCAAGACAGTTTGCTGAACCAAATCATTTGGACTTAGAAGATGAAGGAGATGAAGGCCAGGTTAAGCACATGGAAGCAGACCCTAGGGGAATTGGTCTTAGACCCTTTGTGAATGAAGCTGGAATGCAAGGAGCAACTCAGGATGTGTAGGAGGCTGGAATGCAGGAAATTGGTGTGGGTGTACATCAGGCTGAAATGCAAGAGGTTGCTGAATTGGATGATGAAGTGGTTTATGAGGGATCTGCTGGGAAAGACGCAGGGCAAGGAAGTGATGGGGATAGTGAGATTCATGACTCTGACTACAGTTTTCACAGTGAAGGAGCTGATGGTGAGCAACCTGTCGCTGAGGACCCTATAGTTAAGGCAAGAACAGTTGGTATTGATGAAGCTGAAAAGGTGGCAGGTGATAAGTAGGAGGTGCAGTTTGACTATGTTGACAGTGATGAGTTACTCTCATGTTCTTCAACTGATGAGGAGTAGATCCACCTTGACAAGCCCAGATACCCGGAATTCACCCAAGAGATAGATATGAAGGATCCACATTTTAAAGTAGAGATGAAGTTCAGGAGCTTTGCACAGTTTAAAGAAGCAGTGAGAAATTATGGAATAAAAAATAGGGTGGTGATGAACTTCAGGCCAAATAGCAAGCTGAGATGTAAGGCATACTGCAAGAAAGTTTGTCCATTTTACCTATGGGCTTCACCAATGATGAAGGAGAAGGAGATGGTGCATATTAAAGCTGGACATTTGAAACATGAGTGCACAAGGGACCATAAGATAAGACATGTTAGTGCTCAATGGATTGCAGCACACTATATGGAGCAGTTTAGAGCAGATCCCTCATGGAAGCTTGGAGGCATAATGCAGGCAGTTAGGACCAACCAAGATGTGAACATAAGCAGATTAAAAGCCTGGAGGGCCAAAAATATAGCCATAAGGTGCATTCTCTTGCATGTTATCCTTTTGTATATTCAATTCATTTTGGTAACTGCCATTTCTGACTTTTTTGCTTTACTTTGTATGTTCCTGGTTTGGTTTAGAATGCTTGATGGGGATCAACACACACAGATGAGCAGGCTGTATGATTATAGACTGGAATTGCTTAGAACACACCTTGGCTTCACCATCAAATTTAGATTAAACCAGGGTGTGTTTGAAGCAATGTATGTATGCTTATCCCCACTCAGAGCAGGATTTCTTGCAGGATGTCGACATGTCATTTCTGTGGATGGCTGTTTTTTGAAGAGATACTGTGGAGGTCAGCTTCTTACTACAGTTGGTATATATGCAAATGATTGCATCTACCCAGTTGCATGGGCAGTTGTTGACAAGGAGAACTACCAAAATTAGATTTGGTTTCTATAATTGCTAGCTAAAGACATGGAGATAAGCAACTCACATCAATGGCCATTCATGAGTGACAGACAAAAGGTGAGACCTTCTGTTGTGAATCTATCTTCATGTGAATTGCCTTACATAGCTTTTGTTCTGTTCTTTTTCATGTAATTGTTGTCCTGTACTGCTTAGGTTTAATTATGTATGCATATTTCCACTGAACAGGGCCTTCTAAATGCAATTGAAGAAATTGTTTCTCACAGTAAACATAGGTTCTGTGTGAGACTATACACACAAACTTTAGAAAAACATTTAGAGGTAAAGGCCTTAAGAACCAGTTATGGGCATGTGCTAGAAGTAATTACATACATGCATATAACTTCGCCATGGAATCACTGAAAGACAAGTTACTAGATGCCTACAATTTCATGAAAAACATTGACCCTGTCCACTGGTCCAGGTCACACTTCAAATCTCAGTTCAAGTGTGACATGTTGGTTAATAATCTATGTGAGTGTTTCAATAGCTTGATTCTTGAAGCTAGGACCAAAGGCATTGTCACCCTCAATGAAAGTATCAGAACACAATTGATGGTGAGAATCCATAGAAAAAGGGGCTCCATGAAAACCTGCACCACAGAAAATTGTCCTAAGATTGTTAAGAAATTAGAGAATGCCAAAAAGCTAAGTTGATCCTGCAGGACAACCTTGTCAGGTGGTGACAAATACCAGGTTGTGAACTTAGATGGCCAGTTTATTGTTGATTCAAATGAGAAGACTTGCACATGCAGGAGGTGTCAATTAACAGGCATCCCTTGTTACCATGCCTGCTCAGTACTCTATTACAACCAAAAATATTCAGAAGATTACATAGATGACTACTTTAGGGTAAGCACTTTCCTGGCAACTTACAACAACATCCTGAACCCTACGCAAGATGCAAATTGCTGGCCAAAGAGCCCCCAAGATCCAATCATACCCCCAGAACCAGCAAACAAAAATAGGGGCAGGAAACCCATAATGAGAAAAAGGGATCCACTTGAAGAACCTGTAGGCTATTCAATGGGTAGGGTTACTAGGAAAGGGCACAAGAAGACTGCAGTGTTTGTGGAGCCATTGGACACAACAGGAGGTATCATGGCATTTAGGTGAGAGTGTTGATGCTGTTGTTTTTTAAGTTGTTATGGGTCAAATTATTTTCATTACTTATTGACAAATGCAGATGTTGTGATTGTTGGGCATATAAAGGGGAGAAACCAAAGAACAACTGCTAGAGAACATAGTGAAGATGTACTCTTGGAGCTGTAAATTTAAATTTCTTTCTTTTTTTATTTTAAATCCTACTGTAGGTTGTAAGCAGCGTTTCTGGTTTTTCTGTTTTGATTTTTTTATTTCAAAATGATATGGATGACTCATACTCAATGCAGACAGTTGAGCCACAAGTTCTTGAAGATCATTTCAGAGAGGTGTGTCACTCTGGTATTATTCAATTGATGTAGTATTAACAAGATCTAATATATGCTCAATAAACATTTCAATATGCAGATGGAAGACAAACCTGTTGGGCCCAATGATGAAAATTCTGCAGGAATACAACAGCTCATCACCAAAAGCAAGGCAAGGAAGAGTTTGCCAGCAAGAGCACCTGCATTCAACACTGAAAAGGGGGGGCAAATTAGCTCACAAAGACAAACTCAGTGAACCAGAAGGCAGCAATACCCAACTCCCCTCCAAATCATAGGCAATAAGGCATTTTTCACCCAGACCACCTGTGTTCAAGAATGTAGAAGCTAGGAGGCAACAACAAACACTGAAAATGGGGAGGGAAAAACAGCTCATCACCAAAAGCCAGGCAAGAAAAAGTTTGCCAGCAAGAGCACCTGCATTCAACACTGAAAGAGGGGAGGGAAAATTAGCTGATAAAGACAAACTCAATGAACCAGAAGGCAGCAATATCCAACTCCTCTCCAAATCACAGGTAAGAAAGCATTTTCCATCCAGACCACCTGTGTTGAAGAATGTGGAAGCAAGAACAGTTGTAGTCAACACTGAAGAGATGGAGAGCAATTTGTGAGTCAAAGAAAGTGGACCAGGGAAAAAAAAGAAAAAATTGGCTTCCACCAGGCCTTTGGGAGAGTAGTGCAGGTGGGAGACCATAAAGCAAGCTTCATAATGTTGCAGATGGGGGATTTTTTTAAATTTCTGCAGGCACCAGAGTGGGGACTACAGTAATGTTTTTGTGTTTGATGTTTTGTTTGCTCCCACCTAGCTCCCTTTGGGTTTTGTGTTTGATGTTTGTTTTTTTATGTTGGGGGGTGGGGGGATGTAGAATAAGGCAAGCATGTATCTGAATATTTTCCAGGAAAACTGCAAAGTAGTAAACTTGTATTCATTTATGTAGTTCAGTACTGCATTAACAATATTATGTAAATCTCCAGGAAATTGTGTTATTGATAGTTCCGTTATGTAAACTTGTTATTAGTGATAGTTCAGTGATGTGAACTTGTTATTATTGATAGTTCAGTACTGCATAAACATAACAAATCTGCAGGAAATTTGCAGGTCATTTGCATAAGGATCTAAATTTAGATGGTCCTTCAGGAAATTTGCAGGAAACTTGAATTTAGCAGGATATTTGCTTAAGGTTCCATTAGATGGTCCTTCAGGGAAAACTACAAAGTTGTACACCTGTATTCATTTTCTAGGATTGCAAACTTATATTCATTTAGAATGCATTGTATTCATTTTTTAAACATGACAAATCTACAAAAGGTAAATGTGAAGAGGAATGTCAATTCAACATTTACATTAGGATTTAAACAGTGCATGTAAATTCCAAATTTTTATTCATTCCCAGATCTGATTTCTACGGAAAACATAAAAAATTTGAGAGAAAGATCAATGAATTTGTGCAACTACCAGTGATTCTCTCAACTGGACAACAATATGGGAATACAAAAAAAAAAAAAAAAACAAACAAAAAACAAAACAAACACCCTTATACTACTCTCTTCTACTGCTCCCCCACTCCTTTTCTCCCTTACTCTTTATCTCCCCTTACAGTCTACACCAAGGGCTTCCTCTCGAGTATTCTCCAATGTAATTACCAGTTGTTTGAGCAGACCTCCCAGGTTTCTCCCAGCCTTCCCTAGCTTTGTGATTCAAGGGCATGCTATCGAGGAAGAAGGTAATCAAATATGGCTATTGAGCTGGAGGTTGACGTGGTTAACTTGAGCTGAGGTGGACAACTGCTGACATGGCGCTGCCATAGTGGATTGAAAATTGAGTTAATTACAATAGGCGTATCATTTTCGGTAGCCACATTAGCAAGATTCGCCTAGAATTCCCCAAGTGACCTCCTTGTGAATTAAATTAATAATTAGTGACAAAAAAAAAACAAGTTGAAACACAAGTACCAAAGTAAAAACTAGCCATATCACAGTGTGATCCTAATAAATTTACCCTTTGTTCAACAGTTAGAATTGAGAGATTGAATTTATAAAAAAAATAAAAAAATTGGATTTATTTACAAAAATTTGATGAAAAATATGAAAAAATATTTTGGGTACATTTGAAATTTTATGAAAAGAATGTCAAAAGAAAATTGTTTCAAGATTTATTTGTAAAATAGGTAGAAAATGTGAATTCTAACAACAGCATATCTATTTGCAAAATTTGATGAAACCATAAAAATGTGACAAACTTTGATTTATTTACAAAATTTATAGAAAAATATGAAATGTGAGAATTTTGGATTAATATGTAAGATTTCTAAAAATAACATAAAAGAAAAAGAGTTTAAGAGTTTATTGATATAAATTATGAAAAACTTCTGAAAAAATGAATTAGTTTGGATCTAATGTGAAAAACATAGCATTTGAGGGTTGTTGGGATATCTTTTGAAGCCGTTGACCTACTCGGAATTCAAAGCATGAGTTAACTGCTCCCACTAACAGAGCTCCACTATTGTTTCTTGACACTCACAGTGATGTTAAAGCAGTGCTTAACTACCTTCTATGATGCTAAAGAAGTATTTAACAATTTTTTCGATGATTTTTTTTGTTGAGTCAAGCATACCAATGCTTTGAGCATATTACATTGTTTTTAAAAATCAGCTTTATTTGCCAACGATTTTTGAATCAAATTGGTACTTGAGTCCTGTGAGAACGCTTTTCAAGTGACGAAAATTCAAATTCATTGAAAAAATGTGTATGTTTGAGAACTGTGAGCACGAACTGTGCGCAGATCTCACGAGCCGCGGTTGAGATGTAAGCACGTCCATGTCTCAGTTAATAATTTTGATCCTCGGAAAAAAAAAAATCAAATCAGTCTTATCTATTTTAATGTTTTCTATACATGTCAAATCAACAGCAAATACCAACCTTCCAAAATTCAAATGACAAATGATATGCCTCCCATAAGTATTACTTTTGGATCTTTTGTGATTCCCATTTCTCAACATCAAATGATAAAATTCAATCAACAAAGTAATCATAGATAACATATTATTCACATGAAAAGCAATTGCATGAGCAGCCACCATCATTGCAGTTTCTATTTGAACAACTCATCCATCACATAAACCAACAATATTCAAAGTAAAATTATTCAATCATTAAGCATTTACGAAAAATAGTTTCTATTATACAATTTTTTTTTATTATAGATTCAAATATAAATATAATTCTAAAAGTTGTGAAACATTCCAGCTGATAGCAATGAATATAGTAGTTAATTACATGAGAAAATTCTTTCAAATCTTCACCTAGCATAAATAGATAATAACCACATATAGATATATATTAATTAAAAACACACGGTCTTCTATGAAATTACAACCGTAATACTATTATCTTATGCTGTGAGCTTGTAACTAGAAAAGAAAACAACATGAGAATGATCTCTAATGTACGTGTTATTGAAAATTTTATTAGAAAAGGCCAAAACTTCTAATGCTTTAATAATTATTTTCAACTCTTATAATGAAAATACTAAAAGCAAAGTTGATTTGTGGGAGAAATTTGATTAAAGTTCATTCATTTCAATAACTTCCAATCAAATGTAACATCTAAAACTATTAACATTTGCATTTGGGTCCTCCATGAGGACGTCTCACAAGTGGTGAGAGTTCGAATCCATGGGGTAGTGCACGTCTGAGTACTGTGAGAACGAACTGTAAGTGATCCCAGTGTCACGTGTGCGCGGGCCCTACAAACAACAGTCAAGGTATGCGCACGCCACTGTCTTTGTTTAGCGGGCCCATAAAGGGTTTCGCTGCTCTTGACAAAAAAAAAAAAAATGTAACATCTAAAGCTGTTTTAGGATCTTGGTCTTCTACAAGAAATTAAATTTGTGAAGGAAAGCCTTGAAATCTTTGATAGGATATCGATAGGATAGCTTATGCAAAGGTATAGAAAGCTTTTGTGATGATGAGTTATGGAGAGAAATTTAATTTCCTACAACTTCCAAATAATAGGAAGAATGGGTATATGTGCTTAATCTCAAGGGCTTTTTTTAGACATAGTGGATGATGTTGTATTTTATTTGCATGGATTATATTGTACTTGGAGTTGGTTTCCATGGGTGATTTCATAGATGTCTGCATATGTAATGATAAAATAATGTTTACAACTTGGTTTATAGGGATGATTTCAAAGGTAGATTGACCGAATTCTTTGAGTTTTCTAATTAAGTTTGTTTTTATTGATGATTTATATATTTAATAATCATCTATTATCATTTATACAAGTTCATCAATGTATTTATCCATAACTATTTAATTTTATAGATTATTAATTGAAATCATGCAGTAGTTTCATTTATCAAACCATTTCATGATGAGAAACATGAGAAACATGAGAGTAGATGTTATGATCTATACTAAGAATGGAACAAACATGCCCCTTGACTTTTACAATACATAGAGCGAAAGAGTATTGCTTCAAAATTCTAAATTTGTTATAGTAGAAAAGCAAGTTGCAATCTTTCAATTCACTATTGCCCTTTACTAGAAGAAATTGTGTTATTGCTATAATATGACATTTTGAAGAAATGATTTCACGGCATTAATTTGAGGAAGGTGATAAAAGCAACATGCTAGATAAGAAAAAAAAGATCATAAGTTCATTTAATGCAACTCCTGCTTAAATCCAATATAACTAAAGATATTATCCATATTTTGAGACAATATTTAAAATTCTATATTAGTTACTTATAATTTCACAAATATTTTATATTATTAATATTATTTTTTAGAGAAAATTGCCACAAAAACCCCATAAGTTTTCAATATGGCCAAAAACACCCTGTTAATTTCTCAATACCTAAAACCCCTTCCTTTTAAAGTCAATGTTTTCAACCCCCAAAGTTTTCAACGGACGTTAACAGAGTTATGTTTGAATTTTATGGACGAAATTACCCTTTCTTGCATGGGAAGTCGTTACACTAGAACTTTTGAAAGGTAGGGCAGTTTCTTTTAGGGTGATCCCAAGACATGTCCGTATACGCCTTTTTTCTCGAACGCGCCTTGTCGGCTTTTCCATTTCCGAAGTCGTCTCTGCGTGGACATCATCCGCAACTTCAGTTCTCAAAACTTTGAATCACTCGTGGCAAGCATTCGACACTTTCATCGGTTTGCAGTTCAAGGTATTGAAGAAATTGTGTTTTAAGTAAGGGTTTTATTTGAACCACTCTGTTACACAGAGATATTCGTCGGTTTTGTTTTGTGGTTCTGTTTTTATTGGAAGACACTGAAGTATGCGGGGGAATTTTTTGGCTGGGGTTTTTCTGGTCTACAGGCAGATTTGTCTGTCAGGGTTTTGATTTGTCTTACATTTTTGGCTGTGTCCCCAATCATTGAAAGAGTTTTGGATTGTTTTTATTTGTGAAATGTTTACAACGTGTGTTTCCCATTTCATTTCATATGGTTGCAGTTTGTAAAATGACGTTTCCGTGTAAGAAATGAGTGCTTGTTTAAAAACTTAGGTCTCTGTTTAAGTATTCATATCTCTGTTTAATAATTGAGTTTTCCGCTTAACATCTTATATCTCTGTTTAACAGTTGATGCCTCCGCTTAACAAATGTTGTCATTGTTGCAGTCTTGTGATTATGGCAGTAAACCTAGTCAACGGCAGATGCTACTTTACACCGGTGGTAGAGACCTTGGTTGAATTGAAAGTCCACATGATCTCTCGACATTGGGAGATCATCCAAAGTACACCGTTTGCGGCATTCACTGAGGTGGAAGCTGTATTCCAAGAGAGGGCCATTATGGATTCGCTTCTGTAGAGGTACGATGGCCGCAACAATAAATTCAGGATCGGGGCGAGCCTGCTGAGCTTTAGGCCTGAGGATGTGGCTCTGATTCTGGGTCTGTGTTGCGACGGAGACGCGGTCCTGTTTAAGAAGAAGAAAACACAGTCAACATTCGAGAGAAGGTATTTATCGAAAAGCTACGAGAGACACCGAGAGTCCATCAAGGCCACTCTTCAGCAGCTTGTTGGATAGAGGGGAGAGGAGGAAGATTTTGTGAAACTCTTGATGGTGTACCTCATGGGGACAGTCCTTTTCCTGACTACCTTATGCTCGGTGCCCAATTGGATCATTGATTATGTCGATGATCTACCAGGCATGGGGCGTTACGCATGGGCGCAGGCGACACATAAATGGGTTATGGAGGACGTCCCACAAGCTGCAGCTCGAGTGCAAGCCGGATGCTTTGGGGGGGGAAGGTAAACACGGGGTACATTAAGGGTTGCTCTATCGTGTTGTGCATATGGTTTTACGAGCTGACTGGAACAGGAAAAAAAGTCCGTTTCGGCAATACCCCAAGGGTGCTGTGCTACGGTGAAAGTACTTACCGGAAACATTCGACGATAAAAACCAGTTGGTCAGCTCTCGATGGAAAAGATGTAATAAACCATGAACAATGCGTGTAGAATGAGTAGTTAATGTTTAATTATAGTCTTTCCCATTTAACAAATGAGTAGTTGTGTTTAACTTTAGGAGTTACGTTTAATATTTTTATTCTCCTTTTAAATATGTGCTATACCATTTACGTGACCATGTCAAATGTTTAACTACGCCTGTGTTTGATTAAATTGAATGATTTGTTGGAGATTGTTTTATTTACGTATGTTAGTTTCCTGAGCTGGTCCCTGCGAATGCTGAGAAGGAGATATTTGTTCAGGGCAGCGGCGGAGGGATGCTATTGCGCCGGAACCACTTGCACGAAGGCAAGAGGAGAGGGCAGCCTCTTCCGTGCGTGCTCGACGACGCCGTTCCCCTACTTCCAGCCCAACACGCAATCCTCGGCGTCGGGTAAGCCCTTGCCTACCCCGCTCGAAGGCAACAACCCCCGCTCCGGCCGCGGCAACGACAGTCCCCCCGATTGCCACAACCCCCCCGACCGCGGCAGTCTCCTCCATGGCGGTAGGAGACGAAATCACTTCCGCATTTTTACAGGCGTGTCAGGTGATGATGAACGCTTTCCCCTATCTTGTCGCTCAGGTTGAGGCATTGGAGGCACCGTTTCAATCGACTGCACCATCTAGCCAAATAAAGGAAGGGTCCGGGACGGAGGATGCGTTGGAATTGGGTGACGATGACTTTATCGGGATGGCCATTCCAAGACGGCCACGTTTGAAGAGGCTTGCGAAAAAGGCGAAAATAATAATGCCTCTCTGTTCACCACCGGCCGACGATGAAATAATGGCAGCACCATCGGCGGCTGATGATGTTGTTGTGTCCGTCATCGATGTTGACGTGCCCGCCGAGGTGGAGAAGATCGTCGACGCCATTGCCACCGCCGCGTTTGAGGATGCCTCCGAAATCCCCGTCCCAGTGGAAACGGCGGCCGACGGTGGCGCATCGAGGGTGGTGGCCACAATCCCTGAAGAAGAAGAACTAGCCGAGGGTGTGTCTCCCCTTGATGATGTTGCCTTGGCCGCGGTTGAAAAAACTGTTGCCTCTATTGTGAAGGAAGTCCTGCACATGGAGGAATGGGCGGCCGACAGTGCGGCATCCAATGCAGGTGCGATCCCGCAACAGCAAAAAGCATCTAAGGATGAACCCAACAAAGCTGTTGACGAGGGCAAGGGAACGTCACCGAAAACAAAATGAAAGTTATGATCCTTGCCAACCAGCAATATGAAGAAGTTCGGAAAGACTTCGTTCCGAAGAAGAAAATATATGCTGGTCATTCGCACCTCGGCGTATTTGAGCAGGAGTTGATCAAGATCTTCCTCAACTTCCCCATGGATACGTAAGTGTGTTAGTTTTTATGTTTTTGTTTACATACAGATGTTCCCAGTTACGTTTTTTCTTTTTCATTTAAGTATATGGGTTACCGTTTACGATCGTGTTTTACTATTTAACTTTCCGCGTTACTGTTTAACTGTATACATTACCGTTTGAGAGTATACGGTTACCACTTAAGATTTAGTGTTCTGTTTTAATTACACATGTTGCCGTTTAACCGCAGGGCCGTCGTATGGAGGAATGACTATGTCAGCACCACACGGACCAACCTATTCTTACTACTCGATGGGAAGGAGATGGTGACAGATGATGTGATGGACGCCTTCGTGTGCATAATACAAAACTCACTGACCAGAGGACCATATTCCTACAAGAAGCGCGTCTCCATCACAAGACCGCTGGCATTGTTTATGTAAAAGCAGGAAGACGCACATGAGACGACTTGAGCTATGATCGGAGATGCCACCAAAGTCGTTCATAACGTTGACATCGCCATCCTTCCCATAATCATGAATGGCCACTTCCATGTCGTGGTGCTCGACAATAACAACCAGGAGTACAGGAATTACACTTCATGCCAAAGTGAAGAGTACGACAAAGACGCGGTTGCAATGGTAAGTTCTTTGCAATCTGAATATATCGATCCATGGAGTTTCATAGATGGTTGTTATTCTAACCTCAAGTTGTACACCTCGACAGCGGAACTATTCGACACCTGTCTCGAGATGGAGTACGGAGAGACGGTGACCAAACATTACCCGCTTGTTCACGACAATGCAACACCGCGACAAAAAAATGAACTGTTGACTGCGCCTTGTACGTCATGGAGTTTATAGAGCAATTACTCCAGGGTGAGAAGCTACACATAATGCGTACGGAACTCTCTTATCTGAGTTTGAAGTATACTGCCCTCATACTTAAGGAAGGGCGCGCGGCCGGCATCCAGCAAAAAGGGATGCCTCCACCTTTGGAGAAGTAGAATTCTTTATCTTTATCACTGGCGTTCTTTAAGAAATGTAAAGCAGTTTTGTCATTATTGTTTAAATTCAATTTATTCTTTGCCATCGATATGGCAGACATGTCAATGTAAATTTACTATTGCTCGTTATTCTTTCAAATTCAATTCATTCTTTCAAAATATTGTCTTACAGTTAAATAATATGGATCCCCGTGTATACGGTTTCGTTATAAAATTAAGTACATATGCTTAAACTACGTTGTCGCTACTGAAACATTCACTTATGCTTGAACGATACGGTTTACCGTTTAACATCCGGCATTTCTGTTTAAAAACAGCCGTCTCTGTTTAATTACTAGACGTACCCGTTTAAATATCATTTTGTCTGCCCAATATGCAGTGACCATATCCAATGTTACTGGTCTCTATTTAACTTTCGTTGTCTCTGTTTAAATACCAATGCTTGACAATAAGCCAGATTTTCTCCCTCGAACGAAGTTGAATGATATTAACCAAGCTTTAACGGAAACCACATAACTTCTAACCAGAGTTAAATAAAAAATATGTCTCAATTTGCTAATTTTTATTTTATATTCAACTCAGTGTTCTCGACTGAGGTGGCAGACTTTTCAATGTAAATATACAATCTTCTGTTTACCGTCTGTATGTCTTTATAGTTCGCATTCTTTGCTTGACTTGCAATTGTAAAGAGGGTTTTGTTATAAAATTAAGTACATATGCTTAAACGACGTTGTCGCTAATGAAACATTCACTTACGCTTGAACGATACTGTTTCCCGTTTAACATCCGGCGTTTCTGTTTAAAACTAGCCGTCTCTGTTTAACTACTAGACATACCCGTTTAACTATCATTTTGTCTGCCCAATATGCAGTGACCATATCCAATGTTACTAGTCTCTATTTAACTTTCGTTGTCTCTGTTTAAATATCAACGCTTGACAATAAGCCAGATTTTCTCCCTCAAACAAAGTTGCATGACATTAACCAAGCTTTAACGGAAACCATATAACTTCTAACCATAGTTAAAGAAAAAATACGTCTCAATTTGTTAGTTTTTATTTTATATTCAACTCAGTGTTCTCGACTGAAGTGGCAGACTTTCCACATAATTGTAACGAGGGTATTGTTATAAAATTAAGTACATCTGCTTAAACGACGCTGTCGCTACTGGAACATTCACTTACGCTTGAATGATAAGGTTTCCCCGTTTAAATAACGTTCTCCGCTTACTTTTTAGAGTCTCCGTTTAACATTAGGTGTGTCTGGTTAAAATATTGTGTCTCTGCTTAAAATTACTGAGTTGCAGCCGAAATACGTAAATTTTCAAATGAAGATAACAAGGTTGCATTTAACAGACATCATTAAGAAAATAACACAAAACAAGGGTTTTTAGTTTTCAAAATGAAAACAAGAGGGGGAGGGGGTAAAACTATTAGTCATCCATTTTTGCCCCCTTCATAGCTTGGAGCAACTACTCGACGTGGGCTCTTCCTTTTTTGATTCCTTCTAGTTTTGCAGCAGCAAACACTTCCTTTGCAGCTAGCTCGTAGAGGAAGTCTTCGAAGAACCACTCCAACTCGTCGTTGCTGGAGTAATGTGGAGGGGAGGAAGGCCCTGCTGGAGTACGGGCGGCAGCAGCAGCGGCGGCGGGTGGCGCAGCGGGAGCAGCGGGGGACAAATCGGGGGACGGAGCAGCTCTGTCCTCCCCACTGGACGGGGGACATAGCTGCTTAACGCGAACTTGACAGCAATGTTTTGGGCCTGCTTGGAACTTGTCGCAAGCTCATCACTGGAGAAGGAGGTACCGGTGACCGATACCGTCGTGAGAAAGACGGGGTTGTGGTCGGGGCCTTCCTTGATGGTGGAGTATTCGGGCGAGGGCAGTCACTTCTTCTTGCAGAGTTCATTGAGGAGAGACTTATACATTGTTTTCATTCTGGATATGTCTGGATGTTTAACTCCGTCTCAACGTCTTGTTTAAATAGAAATCTCAATCGTTGGCGTTTGAATTCAATTGCCATCGGTTATCGATGAGGGTGGTAACAATTATCAAATTCCACGATGAAATTAATGAAATCAACTGCCATCGGTTATCGATGAGGGCTTTAACAGTTATCGATGAGGTGACATCTGACGCTTCGAATTCAAATATCAAATTAACGTGAGTAAGTAGTAATACATTTCTACGGAGGGAGTACTCCACTTAAGTTTTCTTCCCGCCATTAATTTAAATTCAATTTATTCTTTCCCAATGACATGGTCACAGCATGATTACGTACCTGTGTTAGTCCAACGGCTGTACTCTTGTGTAACTGACTTAAATTGTTTAAATGTTAACTGTATTGCTTAAATATCAGGTACTCTGTTTAAACCACGCTTCTCTGCATAACATACCCCGTCTCCATTTAACCTCAGTTGTCACACCCGTAGAAAATACCCGTTTACGTTTAACATTCGGTAACCCCATTCAAGTTACAAAGAACGAGAATTAAATTGCTAAGTCATCTGTTTAAATATAAAAAGTAAACACAAAAAACTTATTTGTTCCCTTCAAGAATTATTCGCCTACAACGCCTACTCGAACACAATTTCATTACAAGATTCCGAATGCCTACCAACACTTCTGTTCAAACGAAACCGTTCAATTTTTAATCAGGAGAACTACTTCTTACGCGATAACTTCAAATATAATGAGAATTCCGTTTGTAAACAGTCCTCACATGTAATTAAATATGACTTCTAATAATTAAATAATAATTAACATACCAAACTAGATAATGAAGCTCTCCATGTTTAAAAACAGGGGTTACTTGCAATGCCTACTCTGCGACAGTTTCATTGCAGGATGTACTATTTAAACGGGTATGTTCTGGTGAAGCACTGCCCGAATAAACGACTATGTTTCCATTTTCACATTCCGTGAATAAGGTGAAATATGAATGAATCCCAAAATGAAGTTGTCTATGTTTAAATTACGGACACCCGCAATGGACGTCGCTTATCTGAAAGTAAAGTATGCTGCCTGCATACTGTTATTCGTGTAACGGCTATATTTTTTAATACTTCTCATTCCTTGCAGCAATGTTCGATTGTAATCATTTAAGTTTCAGTTATCCTATGTAAAATAAAGTCCTATCTTTTTAAATATTTGAGTCACCGTTTAGAAAATATGATTCCTGTTTGATTTACGGTGTCTCCGTTTAAATATGTGTGTTACCCGTTAAGCAAACATTTACATTGAAACAAATGTCTTTTCCTTCATAAATTATTCCTTCATAATGCTGTTAGTCGGCGACGGTTTCATTGCAGGATCTTTGATTGTGCCCGGACGGGCGGCAACGGCTGTAATGTAACTCGCAGACCTCAAATACTTGGGACTCGATCCTCCTTCGTCTAGGACGCCCATATTGCCTTCTCGTCACATGCGGCCGCAAACGAAGATCGCAATTTTCGTCTGTAGGCCGCTCATTGTCGGGTATGGGGAATATGGCTTCCTTATACGCCAGCTTGTAAGTGTCGATGGTGAAGTAGCCACTTATAAAATGATGGACGTTGGTGTCCATTTGCATTATTACAGCGCAAGCGTGTTTGCATGAGATACCAAAAACTTGCCATCTGGGACACGAGCAAATTCGATTGGCAAGATCTACAGAGTTGCTGCACTGGTCAATCACTTCATAACGATCATCAACACAGCGACCAACGTGAAGACTACGGCTGTCCTCAACAAACGCCTCAACCTTCGAATGTATGTCCGGGCATAAGTAGTTCTCCCATTTGTTCACTTGCTCATGACGAGTGCATAACATGCGTATCAACTTGAACCTGTACAATGAAGATCATAAATTTCGAAGAAATTAAAGTGAGGATATTGATACTTAAACAGAAAGTCATATTTTTAAACAGTATTATAAAAAACTAAACGGTAACCCAGAAAGTTAAACGCAGACAATGATATTGAAACACGTATGGGGTATTTCAAATACAGACATTGTTTGTTAAATGATAAAGCAAAAGTTTAAGCGGTATATGTGATCAATAGTTGAATACCTTATCGCGTCGACCATTTTCGTCACCGGCAAATGACGAGCTTCTTTGATCCAAGCATTGAACAACTCCGCGACATTCGAATACATCTCCCCCCAGCGTTCGCCTTTGAACAGATAATTCGACCAATGTGCCATGTCTGACTTATGAATCAACCACTGATAGGCTTCGGGTGATGCGGCCTGCAGTTCATTGATGGTGGCATCGAATTCTTTAGCCGTCGATGCCCACGCAATACGAAAGTATATAAACCAGCACTCCTCCCTCAATCCCTTCCCAAGTCTGACATTGGCTTTCATAAAATTGGCCTCCAAGTGTCGAAGGCAGTATGCATATGGGGATGAAGGGAAGACTCTAGCAATAGCGTTGGCAAGGCCCTTTGACCTGTCTGACACGAATGTAATTATCTCTTCGTAATCTCCGTCGTCGTATAAAGCATCACCTAACTTGAAAGTGAACCACATCCAATTGGCGTCGGTCTCGTTGTCGACAATAGCAAATACGACGTGGAAGAAGCCATTGTTCCCATCTTTTCACAAACGCAATGCTCCGGGGTTTGTCTCAACCACCTTATCGACGTACCAAAGCAACAAGTCGTAGCTGGAGACATCGCTGCCGTCGAGGGTCACCGGGGCATGTTCTTTTCCCAACCAAGCCTGCTTGTATGGAATGTGCACACCATGCTCCCACAACATGTCCTTCTGAATGTCGATGGCCTTGTACAAGGGCCGGACCTTGAGGTTCTGGATCACTCGTGTGCTTACCCATTTTTTGGATGCTTTCGGGTGTGACGCCGAGCCAATTCCACCGCTGCAAGTGTGTGACGGGTCCATTGTCTTGATTCTGAATGTATTCATGTTATATTCCTTTGATGCGTGAACACGCCATTCACAACCACTGGCAGCGCATTCCATAGTGACCCAGTGTTTTTCGTTCTTTACAAATTTGAAGTCAAAATTCCGTTTGATGGCAAAATTTCGAAATGCGTCTCTGAAATGTTCAACGCCTTAAAAACGTTGTCCGACATCCAACGACAACATTTCAGGTTGTTCTGACGAGGAAGGTACGGATGCAAGACCGTCAGGGTCGCCATGAGGTGGAACAGAAGCGCTCCCAGATTTCGAATTCCTGCCAAAACTTCAGTTCAAATGAAAACGATCAGGATTTAAGCATAAACTCCATTTTGTTAAACGGTAACTACAAATTATAAACGTTAAAAGCGATATTTAAACAGAGACTCCATAATGTAAACGGCAGAGAAAAAGTTTAAACAGTAACGTGAGAACTTACACGGTGAAATCCAATATTAAACGTTAATTTGTCTAACTTAAACAGAGAAGGGAATTACTAACGAATACCTAATATATACAACTACATAACTGTCTGGGACTAGCACATTACCACGAGAAGATCTCGTTTTCAGTAGGATGCGATGACGCGCCATCCGTCTCTAGAACAAGATCAACTACACCGCCTTTTAAGATGGAGAAAACATGACACATCCGCTGGAAGTCCAACTCGTTCTCTATCGTGCAAACTGTATTATGTCCATCGGGTGTGATAAATTTCACCCTCACACGGGAAGTATCGAGACCCCATCTCTAACATATCTCAGCTAACACTGACTCCCAAGTAGTCAGCGCCATGAACATGAGCACTCGTCCCTCCCCGTTGTATCTAGCAATAGCACAAAAACTCTCCATAATATCGGCGAACAGGTAGACCTCAGATGCAAAAGAGAAGAAGAAGAAGAAGAATAAGTAATTCGCTTTCTAAACTCTCTTTCACAAATAAGCCAGCATGAAAGGAAAAAAAACACCCACAATTGTGTGCATTAAGGGCGGACATGACGTGATGCGATCGGGCGGGGTTTTTCCCATTATTTTCAAGCGTAAAAATGAAATTTCATACCAAGGACACATTTAAAGTGACGGGTAGGGGGTAGAGGGAAGTAAACTATAACGGAGGGGTTGTCCGGGGTGTGCAAAAGTTGGAGGGGGTTTTAGGAAGTTTCAAAATTCGCGATGGGTGAACAGTAATTTTCTCTATTTTTTATTAATCATGAGCAAAAATATATCGATGCTATAAATGGAGAACACACACTTGCATGAGTTCCAACTAGTCGACAAATACCTTATTGTAGGAAAAAGAAAACCAATGCCAATGCAAAACATTATGTGCGCATGTCCATTTGATATACGATTTACTTATGTAAGTGTGATATATACATGAAGGTTCAGTTAATCATTCTCAAGTTTTTATTAAATGCATATCTAATATATATAAATAATTTTCTTATGACTCTAACAGGTAAGTTCTAGCTCATATATTAAAGTTGAATTTCATTATGTTGGAAAAAAAAATTATTGTCTTAATGACTCTCCTCTAGATACACAAATATGCCTAGTTCTTTTATCACCTTATCATTGAGAGAGGTACCATTTTAGATCATTTGAGCAATTATAAAAGTGAAGGAAGACATCCAACTCGTCTATAAGTTATATGCAACTGCATCAAGAGGTGTTTTTGAGTTTTGAAAACTTAATTCCCTATTTTAAAAGCTATATATGCTGCTATATAGCTTACGCATGCAACGCTATATTATAATTGTTTGTTGCAGTATATAATTTTATTTGATCACACAAAATAAGAGATCCTTGATGTTTGAAGAATTAAAAATAGATAATTTTATAATTTATGGAGAAAATGAAATCTTGGGAGCATAAATACCACAAAATCATATGGAAGATAATGTTACACGAACTCAGTTTGCAACAAATGACTTATGTTAGAGATAAAATTATCAAATGGTACAATTTGAGTATTTTAAAACTTTTGTTTATGTTATTAAAGGGAGTTATGCTTTTGATGGATAGTACTTCGCGAGGAGAGTCGATGAGGGAGAATAAATCAAAGCAAATATAATTTATATGAAGAAAAATTTCGCATACAATACCAATTGTAGATTTTTATTTTTGTTAATATAACTAAGAAAACCAATATAAAAATAAAATTTGATCAAAATAATGAAAATAGAAATTTGAGAAAAAAGTCAACATCATATACTAACTCTGCGGACGCTGGACGGCAGCGTAGGGGGCGGGACGCAGGGCGCGGCAGGGCAAGGCGGCGGAGCGGCGGCGGTGGCGGCGGGCTGTGGAGCGATGGAGGCGGGGGGCGCGGGCGTGGCGGCTGTGGAGCGGCCGAGGCGGGCGGCGGGCGCGGCGGCGGCTGTGTGGAGCGGTGGAGCTTGGAGCGGCTGGGCGCGGATCGGGAGAGGCGGGCGGCGGTGGTGAGGTCGTGGAGAGGAGGGAGTGTGGGGCGCGGGACTTGGCTCGGAGAGATGGGCGGAGAGGTGAGGCGGCGGGAGCTGGGAAGGTGCGCGGCGGTGAAGGTTGGGAGCTGGGCGGCGATGGGGGGCTGGGAGGCGGCGATGGGGAGCTGGGCGGTCGGGGAGGCCGGGAGCAACGGGGGTTGGTTGTGGAGGCTGGGGAGGAGGCCGCTGGGAGTTCGACGAGATGAACGGAGGCTGCCGGCATTATTACCGGAGTAATCTAGCTATCTGATACCATGTAAGAGGGAATGATCAATTGTATTGATAAGAATGATTACAAATATATAGGAAGAAAGAAAGAGTATACGTATATATATACGTATAATACATGTATGTACAATAAACCCTAACATAACCAAACATCTTTTGTATTTTCAATTTTTAAAATGTGCCACAACTTGTGCATCCAAACATTTTGTTTTGTTTAAAAAACAAAATGATAATATAACATAAAACAAAAACCAAAAAAAAAAGTCAAACAAAACCAAAAAAACTAAATAAAAAAAACAAAAAAGCAATGCCTAACAACACCATAGATAATTAAAATTTAATTTGTGCTCTACTGTTTTTGGCTTGTCAATCCTAATTAAGGCGGGACGAGAATGAAAGACCCCATAAGTCTATTTATTTATTTGTATGCAAATTCCAAATTCTTATCGAAATGATGACTTTTAGAACTCTATACAAGAGATGGGCATGGGTTTGATAACCATACCCATCGGGTCCGATTCATTCAAATCTTGATCCAAACCATGCCCAGGGTTTTTTAGATAAACCTCTTAAGGATTTTTGGTGGACCGGGTTGACCTGAGGGTGACCCGAGCTCTATTTAGATTGAGCCAGACGACCGATTTGCTAGTTAACCCAGGGTTTTTTAGATAAAAATAATTTTAAAAATGCAAAAAAAAAAGTTTGGGTTAAATTGCTCAACCCTTGTGACTTTGGTGGTCAACTCGCCAAGTCATGGGTTGGGAAAATTAACCTGTAACTGGATTTACTATAGTGGTATTAGTTATTGATTTTTGGCCCAGCCCGCTGGGTCATTGATCCTATGATTTTTTTTGTGTAAGACCAGGCTAAAATTTGTGATCTGTCAATCTCTACTCTGGACAACTCTTTCTCACAAAACAAATCGTTATTAAATAAAAAAACAATAAAAATAAAATAAAATGTGAGACAAAAACTTCCCAATTTTCAATGGATATAGTAAACTTTTAATTTTTTTAAACTACCTAATGAGACAATAGATTTCAAAATTATACCGCCATGAGCTCTTGGTGGCAACCTATTTAAGCCTTTTAATCTTTGCAAGCTCACACAGAAGTAACGGTTACCTCACTTTGGTAGCCTTGGTTCGCCGCTAAATAAAAATGACCTTTCCAACTAGCATAAAATGCCACAAAGACAAAAAAAAAAAAAAAAAAATTGTATACTTAAAAAATTTTGTAACAATAAAATTATTCAGGATATGGACTTTTTTTAATATAATGGAAAATTTTCAAAGGCATCATGGTTTTTAACAAATTTGTCAAGAACCTCCAAGTCATGTTCTATGGCCTACAAATCCAATACACATGCGTGATAATTTCAGTTTGTACAACATCAGCCATAAATGCCATCAATTTCACATTATCTTCAAATTTGTACCCATTCCACATTATCTTTTAAATTTAAATCTGAAGTTTGGTTAATATGGGACCATTTGGGTCATTGTCTTTTAAAATACTAATTTATATTTACTAAAGTTGCTTATTTTTTAAAATAATTAAAAAAAAATTATATTTAAACCGCTGCATAATTAACTTGTGTGTATGGTTGTTGAAACACTTCTAAAATAATATGTTATCACTATATGCAAATTCTACTTATACTCAAAATAATTAAATTCTTTTGAAACTCAGTCTATAGAAACATACTGTAAATTTGAATAAAATTTTGTTATTTATATGCAAACTAGCTATTTGACCCATAAAAGCTCTAATTTGTCCGATAATTAAGCAAATACAAATTTCAAAACACAAATAACGGGTTATATGGCAATAAAATTTTAATAATTATCCAACCAATGCTTGAAAACTAGTTTGGGTACATAGGCCTAAATTCTTATGCGAAACAAGTAAAAAATTTAAAAACATAATTGGAAGTTATGTGAGTATAAAATCTCATTAAGTGTCCAATTAAAGCTTGAAAACTAGTTTGTTATCAGCAGGGCCGGTCTTAGCTCAAATGACGCCTTAGGAAAAATTATAAAAAACTAAAATAATTTTTATTAAATAACAAATTATATGATAAAAATAAAACATATAGGTTACAAAATAAGCTAAAGTTTAACATTTAAGAAAAAGTAATGCTATACGACACAAAAATATTTCATGAAGTCATCACAACACTAACGTGGCAACTTGTCTTCTCTCTCCTAGTCAATATAAATTTTAAGAAATAAATAGACTCTAATTTCAAGGCTTTCACTTTTTTCAAACCTTAATTTTACGTCCGTCAGCGTCTTAGCGTCATTGCTCATCCGCTACTTGTTGCTAGCCCCGTTACCCGCACATCCCCCACTTGTCGCCAACCTCCCATTAACCGCCACAGTCAATCGTCAACCAACAACCTTTGATCATCAACCACTGTAGGTCAATCGTCAACTTACAATTGTTGCCCATCCACCGATGCTGGCAGCCTATTAACCAACACCGGTCGCCCATTAATCGACTTCTATCCCCCATCAACCAACAACCACAGTCATCACCATCCTCGTCTTCACACAATCATTAAACTAGCTCCTTCTTCTTTACGCCCGCTGTTTGCCGCCCGCTGCCCGTCAACCGTCACTGATAGCCAGTCAACCAATGACTATCGCCTGTCCACCGACACAGGTAGCTTATCAACCACTACCCATCCGCCGATAACACACTTTCTTTAGTTTTAAAATTGTTAATACTAGTCATGATTGAATTTAAGATGTAATGCATGCTTTTGCATCGCATTTGGTTTTCAATCCTGGAAAAAATTGGTGGAGCTATAAATAAGGGGATATAAGGTTTTCTACTACCATGCTAGTGTTTAATTTCTGAAGTTTTCAACCCACTCATATTAGTTGTTATGTTGTTAACATGCTAGTGTTGTGAGGCAGAGATGATGTTGTAGTTTTGTTTAGTGTGTGAGGTGTGTCTATAAAAATTATTTTTAATCCATTTCTAAAATTTTTGTTATCTGTCTATCATCATATCTAAATTGAGATCAATATGGAATATTTAGAAGTTGGGATTATCTAAAAGGGACAAAACAGAAGTTCAATCTTCTAGTTTAGAACTATTAGACATAGAAAAATTGGCACAACTAGAATTATTTGAAAAAGTTGTTTCAAAAGACGCTATGGTGCTTACTTCTGAAGAAGTTTACAATTTGTATGTTGAGTATGCACATCAAGAAGTGTTTGGTATCACAAAAAAAAGTTCAATATTGGGTGATGATGAAAAATTGAAATATTGCACACTTGCATGTGTAAGAAGCGGCAAACAAATATCGACAGCAAAAAGCTCTTTCAACCCAAGGCTATCTACAAAAGTTAATTGTCCGGCCAACATGAATATTGTTGTGGGCAATGATGGACATTTACCATTTCTAGTGTTCACTTAAAACATAATCATGCACTTAGCCCACAAAAGTCTCTTTTTCAAAAATGCAATAATAAAATGGATACGTATATCAAAATAAGACTTGAATTAAATGATCAAGCAAGAATATGTTTAAGCAAAAATTTCCATTCATTGGCTGTTGAAAGTGGGAGATATGAAAATTTGACATATAGTGAGAAAGATTGTTGAAACTATATTGCAAAAGCAAAGCTATTTAGGGCCTGTTTATTCGGAAGTGATTTTCTGAAGTAGTGAAATCCTGGAAGTAGCACTTCAGTGGAAGCGTATAATTCAGTTGGAGGTGCAGACTTCTGTGTGTTTGGTTATTACTGGAAGTGTCATATCAGTAATCACTTCCAGTGTTTGGTTGGTTGAAGTAAAATCTGAAAGTTATCAATTCAATAGTTTATGTGGGGGGGAGGGCATGGTTACCCCTTCTAATTTGTATGATTAATTTATATTTTGGAAAATAACTCTTTATTTACTAATTTATATGATTAATTTATATTTAGAAAAATAACTCTTTATTTATTTATTTTTTAAACATGAACTACATCTCGTTTAGGTTATACTTGACATTGTCGGATGTTATTGATTAAACTTTTTTTATTAAATTTGTAATTTTTTGTTAAGGATGAACAAGTGGTTTTTTTTTTTTTGCACAATTTGCAATTGATGATGAAATTTAATTTATGGCAATTATTAAAAAATAATCTTTCAACAACAAGCCATTGTCTTTAATATGTGATGATGACCAATAGTTCGATATTTTTAATATGTCTTCCTACAACATAAGAATTTAACACTTTCTTTTCTTTCTAATGGTAGGATGCTACTAAAATTTTTTATTATTAAATTTGTAATTTTTTCTGAAGGATGAACAAGTGGTTTTTTTTCTGTCCAATTTGCAGTTGTATAATGAAATTTAATTTATGGAAATTATAAAAAAAATCTTTTAACAACAAGTAATTGTCTTTAATATTTGATGATGACCAATAGTTCGATATTTTTAATATGTCCCCCTACAACATAAGAATTTTACACTTTCGTTTCTTTCTAATGCCCCATCTGCATTACAAAATTTAGTTGTGGCATATATGGGAAAATTTTTTCTAAAATTGGAGTAAAGGGTGTGGTTCACGTATATGGGAAAATAAAAAAAAACTGATTTAATTCAACATGTATAGCTTCATCATAATTAATTAGAAGACCCCATAAACGACCTAGATGCAAACACACGTATTAAACAAAAAAGAATACGAAACAAATAATCATCAGCTTTCACCAAGTGTCCACATCACAACACAAACACGAAATAAACAATTTATGTACATTGTATAACTTGTAGAATAACAAGAGAAGTCCACATTACAAGAGAAGCTTTCACCATAGGAACAAATAAACCCCATTTAAAAATACATGAACCTGCACAGTACATTGTTAACCAATAAGAACCACAAATGCCTAACTACATTTACAAATTACACATGCTTGCAGTTAAAAGAATCACACATTAGCAAGTTGAAGAAATTACAAACACCCTTCTACATTGACAAATTAGAAATGCCCAACTACATTGTCATCCCATAAGAATCACACATGCTGCAGTTGAAGAAAGCTTGACACCCAATGCCACAAATGCACTCCACCATCAGCAACATGGCTCAGGTCACATTGAAATATAGAATTGCACATCATTGGCCCAAATTGACACCATTTCTGCTACCAATTTCGACATAGACACACTCACAAAGAAAATAATTTGCACACACACACACACAGTTTCCAGCATCACCATTATTAGGTAGGCTTCGAGAAAAACCAAGTCAACCGACTATAGGGAGAGAATGCAACATTGCCCTAAGTTGCTTCCTGGTTGCAAAAGGAGGGGTCACGCCTCATAATTGCCTCGCCAGTGCAACTGAAGGTGACAAAAAAGGTCAAACAAATCAAGCATCTCAACGTACGGAAAAAACGCAAAACCTGAAAAAATATATAACCTGACCAAATGACATAACAAAAAAGGACTCTCAAAAAGAAGAAAACAAAGTAATCAGTTCATTATAAATGACCAGCAAAGATGGTTCTCAACAGAAATGGTTTTCAGCATGCACGTAGCTGCAAAGAAAAGGGTTCTAAGCCCTTTCATTGCCTCGCCAGCGCATTGCACCAAAATGTCAATGCCTCAGTGCCAAAGATTCAGTATTGTACTCATCATTGCCATGTGAATATCACCTACAACAACAAATACAACAAGCAGAAATGACATGTCAGGTACATAAGAGCAAAAAATAGTAAACAACCACACCCAAATAATTATGCTATTACTGTGAACTAAATAAACATGATGACAACCAAATTGCATGCCTAGATGCAGTACATGACAATAAAGCGTAACAAGTTCACAAAATGCAGATGATGGTAGACAACACATGCATCAAGTTCATAGCAACATAAAAAAGGGAAAATGCAAGTCACTACTTAGTAAGCTAAATGTAAAGTACGAAGATCATAATAACCATCAGCAAGAAGGATCACTCCATCCTGGACAGGAACCTACGCACCCATTTCTTTCTCAACACCAACTTCCTCACCCCGAAACCCTTAGCTTCGGATTCACGGCATTGGAGATAATCCAATACCTGTGCAAGTTGATGCTCCTCGTATCCATCAATCTCCATCATTCTCTCATATAGAGTATCCATCTAGTGGACTGGATTCCTAATTGCACTTGCCATTTCATTTACGGCTGTGATTAGGTCCGACATCGTCGATGACGTAGATCGACCCCTGTTTGAATGGGTTGATGTAGTAGGCGACGAAGTGGCCGGACTACTAGTAAAGGATGAGGCGGGTTGTCATTGCCTTCTTCATCGCTAATGTCATTAACGGGGGCTAACTCGACATTATTATTGTTTGCGTTATCATTTTCAGGGTTCTCACCGAATTCTGAAAACAATGACGTCACATATGTCCATGTTGCGTTGTCTTCACCACAAATCACCCTAAGTCCTTCGGAGTTGTCGATAGGCTTGTTAATAAAGGGTCTCACTGCAAAATGTGCCTACAGTAATACATGTGAAAATTGTAGGCAACATTCTTTTACAAATCAGCGAGTAATACTTTAATTTTACACGTATGTCATGATAACTTGCTAAGAGTACCTCAGCGTATGTGACAGCCACTATTGGGTCGAGTGTGATCATTTTCAGTTTATCGTCCCAGCCAGCACCACTCAAGTCCTTCACCTTCTTGATTTCCACATACTGTGCTTTCAAAGTCTTATAGTGGTTTTTGACGGTGTCGGCAGTGAAACTTATGCCAAACCTTGCATTGACGACGGTGGTAGCGTGGCCGAAGGCAGCCCGTTTGAAGGACTTGCAGCACTTAAGACCCCTCCTTGCTTGTTCCACCAAAACTAGAATTAGGAGGTTGTTGAAGTCTGGTGTTCCACGCTTGCCTAAAGTGGTCTTCGATGTAGACCCCTCGCAGACAAAATTTTCACTTTCTATGATCCTTCAAACGTGAAACAAATTGTGAACGAGAAAATTATTTATGTAGAATGGAATAGACATAGAGAAAATGTTGTAGCCAAAAGAAGCGTTTTGTAGGAAATAAGCAAAAGACAACGCAATCATAAAGAAAAGGAACAGTATGTTTGACAAACGGGTACATCACGCATTTATGCCGACTAGGGTAGGCCAATGTAATGGTCCCACATGTTAGAAGCTATTTGGTCCCTTAACTTCACCCATTGTCTATTTTCTTCTCGTTGTTCTCATAGCGAACGGCTTTGAGATGGTATAAGTTGCTCATCCTCTTGCGTGCTACTATCATGTAAGATTGTATCCATCGTGTCAACAGTTGCTATGTAATTGTGCACAACACAACATGTAAGTACCAATTTAACTTGGGTCTTGAAAGGGAAAAAGGGACGTGATGTTAGGATCTTGAAACAATTCTTAAAGATGCCGAATGCGCGCTCAGTCCTTGATCGTAACATTGAATGCCGGAGATTGAATAATTCTCTCGGATTCGTCAGCAACCTTCCACTATGCTCTTTCAAATGGTATCTTACTCCTCGGTATGGAGCTATGAAACCATTCATGGTTGTGTACCCAACATCTACCAAGTAGTACTTCCCTAATAGAAGCAAAAACAGGTATTGCATCATTAGTGTTAACGATTCCAACGGATAAGGATGGTTTAACTACCTTCTATAATCTTCAGGTTGTGGACGTGAAAGTGCATCCCTCAAAACAGTGAAGCCATTTGCAGATCCCTCCCAACCGGCCAGGACGTATGTGAACTTTAGATCTGGGTTCACCACAGACAAGACATTCTGAGTAGGGCCTTTTCTACCATGGAAAAGTGGCACTTCGTGCGCGGGGACTATTGCATCATTGTGTGTGCCGTCTAGGAGTCCAATGCAATCCTACATGGCATTCATACATTATTGAGTTCTAACCTGGATGTCCAACACACATATATGTTATCTACTTCAGCTATGAACTTACTTTGAAGAAAGGATACCAACTCTGGTTATTCTCCATGTCAGGGTGACAACCGCTAGATGGAGGCTTGACGAAGTCATCACGTACCGCACAAATGGCTCGAATTACGTCGTTGAAATACCGACTAATCGTTTGCCCGATTGGAGGAACTCGAAACGCATAGTTCAATTCTTGGTATTATGGCCGACAATGTGCAAGAAAATCATGAGTTGTTTTTCAATAGACACATGTCGTGAATTGAGGAGGAGGTACCTATCGCGCATAATTTGGGACAAATGCATGAAAGGGCCTCCATCCATCCTAAGATAGCTCACGCAGTAGTCCCGCTCACTCCTCAAAATGAGTTCCATATGCTTCTTCTTGGTGAGGTCCCGATATAATAATGGCTCTACATATCTCCTAAGCCTACCCAATTGGGATCTTCATCTACATATGCAATGACAATGAACATTGTGGTAAAAGCTGCGATGAGAGTTCTCGTGCGCTCGCACATTGTCCAACTATTCATCTACACAATCCTTCAATTAGTACTAAGAGACGAACAAGAATAACATAAAGTTGCTAGACATAAATTAAATAAGAAAATAATTTGCCAAATTCAATTTCGTGAGATTTGAAAGCTTTGAGGACTTGGCAAGCATGTACCTTGAATAAGTAGCCAAACCAAAAGGCGTAGGTACAAAATAAAAAAGAGAAAGTTTGCTAAAGATTGTGAAAGCTTAACAACATGGATTCAGTAAGAATGAGAATAACTTTATTTGAACCACAACTCGTTTCTTCTTCACCAATTTTCATATGCAAATATTTAGTTGTCCATTGAATGAATGACAATTCAAAGTCAAATTGAAAGCAAAAGAGGCAAGTCATTCAGAGTTAATACTCAAAAGAACATAGCAATGAACCATACTATCATGCGTCAGATTTGGAAAATTCATGCCCTAGACAAATCTTTAATGGCCCATGTAATTAATAGTTAGGTGTAGATCTAACCAACACTAACCACAAATAAGAATTTTGGTTCCAAAATCCAAAATGTCAAATAGAATTTTTATAGGAATTGCTTCATTTGTAAAGACATCGAGATAGAAAAAGCTTAACACACCCAATGGTCGCATATTGCTTTTCAAAAGCATTACCAAAAGATATAACCTCTATTGTGCAACCAGATTATAAACTCAACTACTATCAACATGTACATGTACTAGAAAGAAACATGGGAAATCTAAAATAGTGAAACAAACCTCATTCCAAAGAATGTGAAGCTTTAGGGGAAAAAACAATTACGCTTTCAGTGGTCAGAAATATTAAAGTAGAAATTATAAAAGAGGAACATTGTTAGCACCACAAATATTACAAATAAATACACCAACTACGGCCAACTTTCAAGAATAGCATGCTATGCATCATTGGTAGCTGACCATGCCAATATAATAGAAATCTCAACTACTTGTCAATATGTACATGTACTACAAAGAAACATGAGCAAACAAAAATAATGAAACAAACCTCATTGTAAAGCTTTAGGGGATGAAAAACAATTACCCTTTCAGTGGGCAGAAATATCAAAGTAGAAATTATAAAAGAGAAATATTGTTAGCACCACATATATTACAAATAAATGCACCAAGCAGGGCTAACTTTGAAGAATACCTTAAAATGCATGATTGGCAGCTGACCATGCCAATATAAAGAAAAATACACTATGTTTGTTGCTACAATGGACAGAACCAGTACTCCCAAGAGGAAATATAGAAGCATGCCATTTCTATGAAATATTTAGAGTATCCATGTTTGAAGGTTAGTGGACAGAAATAAAGCATAATGCAACAAAACCAAACAACAACAAGTAGTTTTATCAAAACAGATTTATTTGAACAAAACAAAAAACAACTTAGCTTTAAATGGAGAATGTTTGCTTACTCATTTAGAATGAAGACCTGGATTCAAGAGGCATGAGAAATAGTATGCTACATATCCTTCAATAAGTAATCACATAAAAACATGCTTGCTAGTAGCACAATTGATAGAAATAATAAATTTTAAAAAGAATTGGAGTTAAACCAATAGGAATGTGATTGTTCGAAAAAGTGGGTTTGTAAAAGATAATTCAAGTCCTATCAATATTAAGACAACACACATTCTTATATGATCACATTATGATCTATATGTATAAATGAGTCTAATCATCCAAGAAAGCTCGTGGAAATCATTAAATAAATAAGGGTAAAAGGAGCATGTCAACAACTAATATCAAAGTTTGCAATCTAATAAGGATGAAAGATCACCTTGAGGTCTTTTCCGGAGAAGAGGATGGTGGTCTTACGAGCTCAACAGGTGGAAGAAATTCTGATACAATTTCGTCCCCGTTGTCTCTCCTAGAAGGTAATAAACACAATCATTCAAAGTAATTTGGAAAAAGAAAAAAGACGGAAGGGATCGGATGCCTTATCGCACAAGGAAATGGTAATCAGAGCAATGATTCAAAGGTCTAGTCTAGTGTATCTGAAAACAACAATATGGGACAAAGAGCTAGGATTTAGGTCAACAAGAAAAAGGCTGGTGGGATCGGATGCCTTACCGCACTTCAACAATTGATCGTTGGAGATTCCCGTTTCAGATTGGTAGAACAGTGATAGTGTTGTGTAGATGTCGGGGAATGGAAAGCAAATTGGTGGTTGGGAAACCTACAAGAAGAACAACTACAACAAGTGCAAGAAGAAAAAGAGAAGAGGAGGGGATTGGTAGAGTGATGAGCGGACTATTTCCACGCCAAGGAGAAGAAAGGAGATAGGCTGCCGAAAACCCTACAAAAAGACGAGCAAGAAGAAGAAGATAAGGGATAATAGGTTGCTGGTGAGGTCACGGGGAGGGAGGTCTTCACAAGACCCTCACACCGACCCAATCGGTTGAAGGAGATATTCGGTGAAGCGAGCAGGCTGTGGAGACGCCAAGGAGATCCTTCGTGGTTAGCAACCAAAAACCCTAGAAGAAGAAGAACACAAAGATCACGGGTGTTCTGTGAGGTCACGGGAGAGAGGGGGTGTTGTAAACACCCCCACGTGCATTGGGAGGCTGAAGTTGGACCTCGGCCAAGTCAGCGAAATTCGCTGAAGTCTGACTTCGGCCAATTTTTTGCCGAAGTCAAAACGCCAAAGTGGAGCCTGTAGGAAGTGTAGCATCACGACTTCGGCAACCTACTTCAACCGAAACGAATGGTTGGAACTCAAACTGAACTCACCACTTCGGCCACTTCGCCATCAAACCCAGTCAAACAAACAGGCCCTTAGACTTGGAGTTGTTGATGCTGAGGCTCTTGGAAACTACTTCTCTTGAATGCAACAAAGAGATTCAAATTTTTTTTCACTTGATTGATATGAATGAGGAAGGTCAGTTGAGAAATGTATTTTGGGCAAATGCAAGGCCTATAGCCGGATATGAAGCTTTTAGTGATGTTATCTCTTTTTATACAATATACTTAATGAATAAGTAAGATATGTCTTCTGCTCCGTTTGTTTTCGTAAACCATCATGGGAAAACAATATTATTTGGATGCGGTTTATTGTTAAAGAAAGATACATAAACTTATATTTGGCTGTTTAAAACTTGGTTGGAATGTATGTCAGACAAGGCTCTTAAAGCAATCATTACATATCAATGCATGGCAATTCAAGGTGTAATTAGAGTGGTTTTTCCAAATGCTCATCATCGTCTATGTCTTTGGCACATCATGAAAAGGTTCCTGAGAAGCTTACTGGACTAAATGAATATAAAGAAATAAAGAAAATTTTGAAAAACATCTTTTATGAAGTAGTGGATATTCAATAATTTGGAGACATTTGGTTGAAGATGATGAAAGACTACAATATTGAAAAAAATGAATGCCAGAATTTTTTATATAAAAATCGTCAGCGTTGAACTGCTATATATGTTAAAGGGAGTTTTTGGGTTGGAATGCCTACCACTCAAAGAAGTGAAAGTAATAATGTTTTTTTTTATGGTTATGTTGGGGCAATAACATCATTGAAGCAGTCAACGACCTTTGAGCCAATTGGTATTCGGGTCCCCGGTGAGGACGCTTTGCAAGTGGCAAGAGTTCGAATCCACGGGGTGAGGGTCCATGTCTGAGAGCTCTGAGCACGAACTGTGGGTGGTCTCTGTGCCCACATTTGCGTAGGCCCCACAGGCCACAGCCGAGGTATGCGCACACCCTGTCTTAGTTTAGCGGGCCCATTAGGGGTGTTGCTTCTCTTGACAAAAAAAAAAAAACAACATCATTAAAGCAATTTGCAGAGCAATATGATAATACCCTGAAAAGTAAGATTGAGAAGGAAAACAAAGCTGATTCTGCTTCTTTCAACTCATAATTTCTACTCATTACTGATTGTTATTTTGAGAAGCAACTATAAGAAGCCTAAACAAATGAAATTTTTAAGTTGTTTCAAGATGAGTCGAGAAGAATGATATATTGCAATCTTGCTCTTATTAGCTCCAATGAACCAATATGTACATTTCAAGTGATAGATAACCTCAAAGGAAAAGAAGGTGCTTTTAGAAAGCAAGTGGTATTCAAGGTTTATCACAATGAAGTCGAATTTTGACATTAACTGCTCATGCCGTTTATTTGAGTTCAAAAGAATTATTTGTAGACACATATTGAAGGTTCTTATTAAGAAGAATGTGAAAGAAATTCCACCACGATATATTTTTCCACGTTGGAGAAAGGACATCAAACATAGACATACTTATGTAATGAATTGTTATGATGATATACATACTACTAAGCAAAAAATGAGATACAATAAGTTATGATCTCATTTTTCAAAAGCTGTCGAAATCGCTGCAGAATCTATGGAGAAATATGAATTTTTAATGAAATATGTGAATGTTGCAATTGAGAAGCTGATGGACAATGCAAATTCTTGTGGGAGCTATTCCAATGAAATTCTACCACCAATGTCATTTAAAGAAAATGATGTGCAACACCAAACAACAACCAATAAAGCGGTTTTTTAACCCCTTTAAAGGTGCGGAGCAAGGACTAGCCACCATCAAAGAAAGAGTCAAAAGTCGAAGAAATAACAATTAGATATAAGAAAAAGGTACTTACATTTACATCATTTTTTATTGATCCTATAGTGTTATTTCTTGTAGAAAGCTCAAACAAAGAAAAGTACACTTGTTCAAAAAGACATGCAAGGTGAACTTTGCACACAAGAGAATGTGGTAATGCCATATTGATTGATCAATATTAATATTTGTTATGCTATTGCATAAGTTTTTTTATAAATATGTATGCCTTAAATTTTTTTCTTAGGTGAATTCGAACTCCCTTCCAAATGCATTTAATATGCATGTTGATAAATGTGATTTCCAAAGTTCTAAGTCAACACCTTTCCAAAGGTAAGTAGAAAGGTTAAGTGATTTATTTTCCAATCAATTTTTTATCTCCAAGATAATTTTTTTAAATCCATCTAACATAATTAAAGTTGTAATTCACTTCTTAAGGTAATCGATAGAGGACAACATCATGGTTCTTCTTTAGGTTTCCCTAGTGAAGGCAATGAATGGGCATCCTCACACATGCAATAACGTGATTAAGGTAAATTCATTTTTGGTACCAAAAAACAAGATTTGTTAATGCATATGTTAATTTACTTTGGTTCTTTCATTTTTTTTTTGGACAAAAAAATTAATTTTGATAAATCTTTGTTGTAATTTGTTATTTAGGGTTAGAAAGATGGAGCGACATCAACACCATATTCACCATGGGGAGCACCACTCTCCAAATGTTGATCCATTGCTGGGCTATTGTTATTGCATTTTTCCTTAGTTTAATCTTATCATGAAAAAAGGAGATGTGTCTTTAATCTTTTCTATTCTTTGTTGTTGTGCCTTGGCTTGGACATTATGGGCATCATAATTATCTTTCATTGTTGCTTTTGCTTGTTTGTTTTTCATTAATTTGGAAGATGTACTCATATGTAGAGCTTGGACATTATGTTAGTTAGATAGTATTCATCTTTGTGTCAGTCATTCTTCAATGACCCAATTGTGTTAAATGCAAGTAATGCAGGAAAACAAACAATGACTCAATGGAGGCAAGTCTTTGGCATAGCAATTGCCATCATGATCATATTAGTTTTACAGCCAGCATTAGGCCTTGCAAGCTCAAGGCAAGAAGAAATTGTTTCTCAACATGGGGGTGTTGTTGCTGATGATTGGAGGTGTTCTAGAGTTGGGAGGGATGTTCTCAAAGAAAATAAAACTTTGCAAATATATGTTATAATAAAAGATTAGAGAGTACATTGCATGTGATATCAATCCATGGATAATAGACATTTTACAAGGTTCAGTTGGTAAAGCATTAATCCAAGACATTCAAAAGATCGGAGGGATCTTAATGATGAAAGACTTCCAGAAATATCAAGTTAAAACCACAAAAACCGATTTATGCAAAGCATCAATTGAGAAACTTCATCAATTGGTAATGTGATGATTTCGTCAAATATTTTCCTGTTGTATAGCATTACTCTTAAAAAAAAATTAAGACAGCTAGGGATGTTCCATAGAAACATATTTATCCAATGTGCCTTGTAAAAAGGCATTGGAAATATCCAAATGACTAATTTCTCAACCATTTGAGACAACAATAGGTAAGCAAAGATGAAACTTGGAAGGTTTAATAACAAGACTAAAGGTGTGATCATAATCCACAAGTGGGCATTGAAGAAACCCTTAAGAAACTAATTGCACTTTATAATGATCGATAGTGTCGTCAGGCTAGCGCTTAATCCGATACACCCATTTGCATCTAATGACATTTTGGTGAGGTGTTTATGGTGCTAAGGACCATGTGTTATTTTTTGAGCAATGCATTGTACTCTTCCTTCATTGCTATACGCCTGACACGCCTCTCGCGTCACCGTAAGTGAACAGATCGTCAAGTAATAAAGTGGATCCCCTAAGGGAATCAGGTTGTCGAACCACAGGTAGAAAACGTACTAGTATTAACTTTAGCTTATGAAATCTATCCTAGAAAGGGTGGTTGTTGGAAAGTCTAGAATTACCTAGAAGACTGAAAACAACAAGAGTTGTGAGAATCAGTGGTAGAGAAGGGTATACTTAGACAGTACTACCTCGGGGATTAGACAGTGAGGTACTAACTCAACAGATTAACCTTGCTCAATTACAAGCAATCTTAGAGGAATGTGAAGGTAAGACGGGTTTTCACCGCACGCTAATTCGAAAGATATAACGGGTTTTCACCGAACGCCTAGCCTCAAGGACTGACGGGTTTTCACCGCACGCTAATCTAACGAATAACGGGTTTTCACGCTCGTCAACAATTACGCAATGTATAAATGACACATATCAAATCACACATGCATTCCAAAGATTACATATCACAAATAATTGTCATTCAAGGAATAAAAGAAGAGTTTAAAAATTCCCCTGGGGTTCAAGTCCAAGTTCCCCTAAGAGGGGATTAGCTCATGATGCAAAGTAATGCAAGCAAGAAGTTCCAAGCATTCATTATAAAGAAATGGAGTGGAAATCTCCCTCAAACCGAAGGAACAAGGGTTGCCTTGAAGTTCCTCTCGACGTTGCGAGATATGCAATCTCCCGCCGCGATGATGTCCTAGTAGATGATGAGGTTGGTAAAGATTGAAGCATACACCGATTCCTTGGGTCTTTGTTGAAGGAATTCCCTCTTGATCTTGCAATAGAGCTCTTTCTTTCTCCAGCCACCTTCTCTCTCTAACTCAAGGAAACCTAAAAAGGATTCCCTCTCTCTCTCTTCAGTAAAGGCTTAAATAGCGGTAAGCTTACAGCCGGTTTACGGGCGTAAGCCAGGCCGTAAGCGTCGGGATTTCATTTTTCCATTGCCTTACTCCCTCACTTACGGTCTAGAGTTCCCCCCGTAAAGTCCTCTGATTTTGTCTTACGGTCAGACTTACGGGCGTAAGCCTGACCGTAAGTTCCTCTGTATTACAGGACCTCTTCACTTACGGGCATAAGGGTACCGTAAGATTCTCTGCATGTGGCTTATGGCTGTAAGGCCGGCCCTTAGGAGCCCGTAAACATTGCAGTCTTCCAAGTGCTATTGCAAGAACGTGCCATCTTCAATGTTTTTGTTCCCATTTACTTGCTTTGGCTCTCTTTTGGCTTTAATCCACACTTGATGCCTGCGAAGATAATTTATATTCGATTTTGACTCGTATTCCACTAAATTACTCCAATACTAACTCGATAGGTATACAATTCAATATATAAAATATACACAATTATATACTTATCAACACCATAGATCACTTTATTAGTAGACTTGAAAGTTTGGGGTTTAATATTGTCTTCAACATAGGTATGCAAAGTCTAGGCTTGCGAATATTTGTTTGAGATCGAGTCACCATATATAGCATGTATGCATTCGACAATAGGAGGCGATGGAGTAGGTTCTCTGTTCGAACCGGTTAAGACAACAACCAGAGAGAGTCCTTTGTGTGGTGATGTTGGAGGAGGACTAGAAGATGGAGGGCGTGTTTGTTTTGCGGATTTCTGGACCGAAGTCGTTGAACTACTGACTTCCACACGTTTGGTAACCTGAAGTGAAGGTTGGATCCGGAAGTCACACTTCCAAAACACAACCACTTCTGTATTTTGACTTCCTGATTTAAAAAGCCGAAGTGGGACTTCGGTCAATTTCGCTGACGTGGCCGAAGTCCCGATTTCAGATGAGAACAATCACGTGGGGTGATGTCAACACCTCCACTTCCGTGACCCTACAGCCATCCCGTGACTCCGTTGTGACCTCCTCTTCAACAAAAGCTAGGGTTTTGGCTGCCACTCCATCCGCCGATTGCCTCTTCGTCACCCCTTGCAAGGGCTGTTGACGATCTGCAACACTCCCCTCTCTCCACTCCCGTCATTGTGCAGCCAGTCCGCTACTCCTCTTTTCTTGTCTTCTTCTTCTCCGGCTAGGGTCCTCGGTGCCACTTGCAAGGGTTGTTGACGATCTGGTTGGTTTTGTCTTTCCATTAAGTTTTTACATGATTTTTCACGCTTTCTTCTTTGTTTGCTACCTTTACCTCTCCGAGTAACTATTCCCTATTTGGTATTGTCTTTCAGGTGTCGGTTGTGGACAACTCTATCTAGTTGTAGACCATTGTGGACTTCTCTTGCAAGGTATGCTACTTTGTGCCGCTTTTCAGTTTGGTATTTGTATGGTGTTTGATAAGTTACACGGTGATCTGTGGGTTTTCTGTCAAGGAATTAGCAAACGACATGGTTGAACAGTTTCACTTCATTCAGTTTTATCATCTTCTAAAGTATATGCTCTTTATTTGTTCTTTAGATTGTTGAGTTTTCTTTTTGTTTTGTTTTTTTTTTCTATAAAGTTCATGACTTCGTCTCGTTTGTGCGGTAATTTTTTCTATTTCTTTTCCTCCAAATGATTAGTTTATTCAGGAAGCATGCAAACTAGAACTTAATATTTAATTTATTCTTCTTAACTGATTTAGATGTCTTCTTTGGTGTGTTTGGATTGAGGGAAAATGGAGGAATTTCTTGCCTATTTTGTATCCATTTCTAATATTTGTTTTTGTTCTATATTTAAAAAAATTAGCAGCAATGAGATTGATTTGAAAAAGCTTACGATTTGAGGACATCTAACCCTTGTGTTTGTTGGATAACTTTTTTGGTGGTATTCTGAAGGTATCTAAATTTTGGTTTTTCACTGTGTTGAATCATCGACATCAGTGTCAGGTGAGTGAGAGGAATAATATATCCGCCATACTTGGCATTCCAAAACTTCATGATTAAATTAATAGTACATTGTATGGCATTTAATTTCCTGTGTTCTCCCTGTACAATGTTTGATTATTTAGATTGTCACCTTACACACTGACACAATCATGGCAGTTATGACATGATAGTCTACTCCACTTCTGTAGTGCTCGGTTTTGTCTTTCCATGTCTATTTTACATGATTTTTCATGCTTTTCTTCTTTGTTTGCTACCTTTGTCTCTCTTAGTAACTATTCCCTGTTAGCCAATTTTTTCTATTTCTTTTTTCTTTAAATGATTAGTTTGGTCAGGATGCTTGCAAACTAGAACTAAATATTTAAATTATTCTTCTTAAGTGATTTAGATGTCTTGTTCTTCTTAACTGATTTAATTTGTTCCTTTTCTGGCTGCGAATGTTTGTTTTATGTTTAAAGTTTCGATTTGTTTGCAATGCCAGATTAATGGTGAATACTGGTAATAATATATTCTGATTTACATAGTAGTGCACATAAAGTGAATAATGTTTAAATGTATTAGAATTCTTCATTTTGAGATTTGATTGTATGGTTACCGTCAAATTAGTAGATGGGGGTTGTTTGGCAGGAAAAAAATGGGAATGCATCAGATGATCATGTGGATAAACTGCAAATTCAAGAGTTGCAATACAAGACTCTTTATTTAATAGTAGCTATATCCCAATAATGTCTGTTCTGGATGAATGAAGAAATTCTTTGCCTTCTTGTGGTCATCATTGGTTATTTTATTACCACAATGCTCTCCACTTCATTCATGTTAGATATGTATTAATTTTTTCTTCCCCTAGTCTGCTGTGTTTTGTATTTCTTTCGAGTTTTTGTTTGTTGTGGCTATGGTCTATTCTTCACTCCTGATTTTTTATTTGTTCTTGCAAATCACTTACATCTGCAGGCAGGTGCTGCCCTAATTTATGCATGCTCTCCACTTCATTCATGTTAGATATGCATTAATTTTTTTCTTCCCCTAGTATGTTGTGTTTTGTGTTTCGTTTGAGTTTTTTCTTCTTTTGAGTTTTTGTTTTGATGTGGCTGTTGGCTATTCTTCACTCCTGATTTTTTATTTGTTCTTGCAAATCACTTACATCTGTAGGCAGGTGCAAAACCAAATTTATGCATGCTCTCCACTTCATTCATGTTAGATATGTATTAATTTTTTCTTCCCCTAGTCTGTTGTGTTTTGTATTTCTTTCGAGTTTTTGCTTCTTTCGAGTTTTTGTTTGTTGTGGCTGTGGTTTATTCTTCACTCCTGATTTTTTATTTGTTCTTGCAAATCACTTACATCTGCAGGCAGGTGCTGCCCTAATTTATGCATGCTCTCCACTTCATTCATGTTAGATATGTATTAATTTTTTCTATCCCTAGTCTGCTGTGTTTTGTGTTTCGTTTGAGTTTTTTCTTCTTTTGAGTTTTGGTTTTGATGTGGTTGTGGCCTATTCTTCACTCCTGATTTTTTATTTGTTCTTGCAAATCACTTACATCTACAGGCAGGTGCAAAACCTAATTTATGCATGCCATCCACTTCATTTATGTTAGATATGTATTAATTTTTTCTTCCCCTAGTCTGTTGTGTTTTGTATGTCTTTCGAGTTTTTCCTTCTTTTGAGTTTTTCTTTGTTGTGGCTGTGGTCTATTCTTCACTCCTGATTTTTTATTTGTTCTTGCAAATCACTTACATCTGCAGGCAGGTGCAAAACCTAATTTATGCATGCTCTCCACTTCATTCATGTTAGATATGCATTAATTTTTTCTTCCCCTAGTCTGATGTGTTTTGTGTTTCGTTTCAGTTTTTTCTTCTTTTGAGTTTTTGTTTTGATGTGGTTGTGGCCTATTCGTATAGGGTTAGGTTTTTGCACTTTTCGCATGTTAGGCACATCACTTTAAAATGTATGCGAAAGTTTTTTTTTTATCTGCTTAGGGTTACTTGTTCACTATATGTGTGATTTAGGTGTAATTCCCCCCAGTTTATCAAATTTATGAGCCAATCTCGGTGGTTACTTCATTGCATAGATGGACGACAGGACCTTGTGCGAGCATAATAGGGTTCACATCGCAGCTTTCATAACAATTGTTGATGTGGTTGCGTTCATGCTTGAAGAATTTGAAACTAGTAGCCCTAGGCGATATGCCGAGCCATCATTGTACCGAGATCTAACTAAAAAGAAACACATGTACCGCATTTTAAGGAGTGGCCGAGATTATTGCGTGAGCTACCTTAGGATGGACATCGGTCCTTTTATGCATTTTGCTCAGATTATGCGTGATAGGCACCTACTTGTCGACTCACATGTCTCCATAGAAGAACAGCTCGCCATATTCTTACACATAGTTGGACATAATACGAAGAACCGAACCATGCGTGTTGAGATCCTTCGGTTGGGGGAAACGATCAGTCGGTACTTCAACAACGTCCTCCAAGCTATTTGCGCAGTCCGTGCTGACTTCGTCAAGCCTCCTAGTAACAGTTGCCACCCGGACATTGAGAACAACCCAAGCTGGTATCCTTTCTTCAAAGTAAGTACAACCATACGTATATATACGTAACGATACATGTCGTAATAACATATTGAGAAAATAAAACACATATGTATTTTATGTAGGATTGCATTGGGTTGTTAGATGGCACACATATTGATGCGTCGGTCCCTTTGCAAGAAGTTCCTCGCTTTCGTGGTCGAAAGGAGCCTACTCATAATGTCTTGGCCGTGGTGAACCCAGATTTGAAATTCACGTATGTCCTAGCCGGTTGGGAGGGTTCTGCGAACGACTTCACTGTTCTGAGAGATGCACTCTCACGCCTGCAACCAGAAGGATTGAAGATGGAGGAAGGTAGGCGAAACCCCTTTTGGGCATTTTTTGAAATTAACTTAGATGGGAACTAATCATGGCTTGTTCTCATAGGAAAATACTATCTCATCAATGCGGGATACACAATAATGAATTGTTTCATAGCTCCATATCGAGGCGTAAGATACCATCTAAAAGAACACAACAGAAGATTACCGACGAATCCCAAGGAATTATTCAACCTTCATCATTCGATGTTACAATCGTGGGTCGAGCGGGGCATTTGGTGTCCTTAAGAATCGCTTCAAGATTCTTACTTCTCATCCCTTTTTCCCATTCAAGACACAAGTTAAGTTGGTCCTCGCATGCTGTGTTTTGCATAATTACATAGCAGGTGTGGACCCAACGGACACGATATTACATGAAGAAAGCACGCAGGAGGACGTGGTACTTGTGCCTTCACAGAGTAGGACGCAACGGGAACAACGTCAGGAAGTAGACAATGGACAGCACTACAGGATCAAACAGCGAATGAGATGTGGGGTACCTACATTGGTCAACCTTCCACGGCTTAAACAAACAATGTAGACTAGGCGTGGATGTAGTCCACATTTTCTTTCATGTGATATTTTGCTGTTCTTGTTTTAAAAAAAAACTTCTTATATGCTTCTAATAATCTGTTGCCCATCCTTATGAAGCATGCTTTATTGTTTCACAATTTATTTGATGTTTCTGAAGTGTCATGGACAATGTAAATTTTGGTGCTGCTGGGTCTGTATCGCAAATGACTTCAACCAAGCATGGAACACCAAACAAAAGGTGGAAGGCAAAGTTTGACAACCTTTTAACACCAGTTTTGGTGGAGCAAGCAAGGAGCGGTCTTACGTGCGACAAGTCCTTCAAGCGGGCTGCGTTTAACCATGCTGCGTCAGTTGTAAATGCAAGGTTCGGAACAGACTTCGCTGCAGAAAATGTCGAGAACCATTACAGGACTTTGAAAGCACGATATGTCAAAATCAAGAAGGCAAGGAACATGAGTGGAGCTGGCTGGGACGACAAACTGAAAATGATCACCCTGGATCCCATTACAGTAGTGACGTACACCGAGGTGAAATTCATAATTCTTGCCAATGAATCATTCATGTTGTTTGACAGGTTTGTAGATGTTCTGAGGATAACTTTGTCTCCCTGATTTTAAAAAATCATGAACATGCACATCCGGGTGCGAAACCCTTCATCAACAAGCCTATCGATAATTACGAAGGACTTAGGGTGACCTGTGGCGACGATTACGCAACGGGGTCATATGCAACATCTCTGTTTTCAGAATTCGCTCCGAATCTTGAGAATGATGAGTCCAATAACGAGAATGTTGAATCAGGGCAAGCTCCTCCCGTTGCTAGTAGTCCCCCGACATCGTCGAACATGAGATCCAAACTTCCTAATCGGCGGGCCCGAGGCTCTTCGTCGATGTCAGACCTGGTAACGGTTGTGAGTGAAGTGGCGAGCGCGATTAGAAATCCAATTCACTGGACCGATGTCTTGTATGAGCGGGTTATGGAGGTTGATGGGTTTGAAGAGCGAGATCTAGTCGAAGTATTGGATTATCTATAGGTGCGTGAAGCAGAAGCCAGGGGTTTCATGGTGAGGAAGTTAGAGCTCCAAAAAGATTGGATATGCAAATTCCTATCCATGATGGTCTGAAGTTGATCCCGTGACTTGACTATGCAATGTGGACTTGCCTGTAGCAGGGGAGTTTTATTTTCACTGCTATTTGTGTTATCTACCATGCTGTTATTTCTGCTTTAGTTTACTCCGTGGTCATATCCTTTATTTTGCTATGTGTGCTGGTCATCTTTAGGGAAGGCTATCCTGTATGCTTTATGGTTAATGACTTTCATGTGACTTCGTTATGTTTAAGTATTTTCATGTGTTATTTTTGAATGCGTGCATCTGCCTGCAATTTCACAAGATTGTTCCGTTGATGTTGGTTTTTCATATTTTGACTAACTAACGTAATGGATTTGTTTGTTCTTGTGACCTGAGCCACACCAAAGTTTATCGTAATAAGAGTCGATGTTATGAGGTCTGCCATGTACAGCGATTGACCAGGTGCAAAACCTTGAAAGCCAGGTATGTTTTGAGTTTCTAGTTTTCTTCAGTTGCTAACGTATATGTTCAGTGTTTTTGATGCACGCAGGACCGTATCTGTTCAGTGTTTTTCCCAGTCTCGGCCAAAAAATGTATGAAGGCCCGAATAATTCAAAAAATATATTACTATTGTAGTTGATTACCTATGCAGAATGCATGCATTCTAATCTAATTTGAAAACAACAGATCTTTTTCATTCATATGTTATTAGAAATTACAAGTCGTAATCAAATTACCTTGAATTATATCTCAATGAGTGATTTTAGTCTACATATCAGATGGGTAGAATTATCATGTTGAAGCAAATATCTGCATTTTATTATCATGTTATACCTGTCTGCATGTATTCTAAGGCCCAGGACTTCCTGTACCCAAAATTCCTTGTTTATTATGTTCTACATCTTCTAGCAAATAGGCCCCACTATTCATGCTTATCCCATTTATCTTTCAATGAAGTGAAAATATATCTTGGTGCTGCAATTGAGGATGTGAATATTTTGTGGAAGGTATAACGCACACATGTGGTTTGAGACTGTAAGCAATTGCAGTCCCAATAAACTTTGATGTCTATTATAAATTGAATACTAGCATGGTTGCACCTAACTTAAAAGAATTGTATAGTGCTTCAGGATGAATTTCAAGCAACACAACTGCAATGTAGTGTGTTGCACCATAAATTGGGTAAATCCTTTCAATTAATTTAGTTTTGCTATATATTACCTGAGATTTTATATAATGATCTTGTGACTTTTGCTTTAATACTGCAGGTGTTTGGCATTGTAACTATGATTAATTGAAACCTTCTAACCAAGTTAAATTAGAATTTGTCTTTGGTTTCTTCTCATCATAAACATTGTTTGACTTTCTGTTTATAAATTGTAAATGTTGAATATTTGCAATGACCTATACAGTGTAGTATTCTTTGCTTTTAAGCCTAGCATATTGATTATACTTATATAGGCTTGTATCATACTAGAAAAATCTTTTGCTATAGCTGACCTAATTTAGAACATTTTTATCCAATTCAGATGATTGATGATCTAATTGAGACTGGAAATAGTAAGAAGATTCTCCAAGCCGGAGAAAAAGGAATCAGCAAGACATGATGACTGTAGAGGAAGGCCGTGCGCTCAAACACCCGGAGTGTTTCTATTTTTTGTAATTTTGCATGATGTCTTATGTATTACAGATCATGCCATGTCTGGATTTATTGGGTCTCTGGCCAATATCTTTTCCTTGATTGGTTATTGTAATTGGATTGGTGTTATGTTTGGTCACTATTTACAGTCATTGTTTACAAAGGAATTTAAGTTGTAAAGATTACTGTGTCAAGTTTTAATTGATGAAGATTTCAGTGTAATTACTTTGAAGTATGCATGTCTACTATGGCAGGTTTTGCACATATATTTTGCTTTCTGTAATGTGTACGAATGGTAGCAGTTGTTAACAATAGCGAAAGTTGAGAGAAAATTATTCCACAACTCATGTGTCGAGGTGTGAAGCAATTATCCCCGAACCTGGGTAAAAGGTATTTTGCCCATCAACGCGTGGATCTTTCTGGTGCGGAGGTTCTATATTTTTTGTATGAGATCCACTATTTTTTATGGTGGTTAAATTATTAATAAGTTGCAAATTAAATAAATCAATTGGTTTTGTTTCCATTTTTGTATAGATATTTGTCACATTAAAAAATAACATATATGTATATATGTGTATGTATTTATATTTGTTTATTTATAATTAAATATTTCATATTTCGGGGTTGGTTTCATTTTAAAGTGATAGTATTCCCCGGCCCTGACAAGGATTTTTTCCCCATCCCAGGCCCTGTCCCGATCCCCGGCAAAAATAAAGTTGTTTCCATCTTGGCCAAAGTTCGTTCATGTCAATATTGTCACGTTATTGAGCAATTAAAACTCAAGCACGAAATCATAAATTCTATAAACAAAATTTAACGAAATTTATATAACGTTAAAAGAATTAATAAATAAATATTTAGCGAATAATTAAAATTTAATCACGCAATTACAAATTTAATAAACAATATTCTACGAAATTCAGATCACGTTAAAAGAGTAAATAAATAAATAATTATGTCATAATTAAAATTTAATAACAAAATTGAGCAAAATTTATATCACGGTTTTTGTGAATAAATAAATAAACATTTATCGTGTAATTACAATTTAATCCCGAAATTACAATTTAACAAGTAAAGTTAAACAAAATTTATATCATGTTAAAATAATAAATAAATAGACACTCATTATGGATTAATTTTAAAATTGAATCACAAAAATTACAAGGGGGTAACCATACCTCCCTCCCGAAGTGGTAACCATACACCCACTTCACCTCTTACCAAACACCATGAATTGTCGAAGTGGTAACTTCTGGATTTCACTTCAACCAACCAAACACTGGAAGTGGTTATTGACATGACACTTCCAACAACAACCAAACACACAGAAGTCCACACTTCCAAATGATTTATACAGTTCCACTAAAGTGCCACTTTCAGGAACTCACCACTTCAGAAAATCACTTCCGAACCAAACAGCCCCGGAGTATATAGGATATTGGAAGTAGGATTGGGGTGAGGTGGACCGGTGGGAATGGTGGTAGAAGGGATTCATGGATTAGGTGGATGAATGGGATATATATGGAAAATGGGACGGTAAGAATATGGTTGTTGGAAATGAGGTGGTGGGTCTCTTAGACAATGGAGCATGCACTTCTGAGAATTTAATTGGAAAAACTGTTCATTAAATAAAACATGCCGTGAGATCGAGAATTTATTTTGTACTTCAATTTAAGCAATGGCAACCTTTGTGAAGTTTACCATAACCCAAAAAAACATAGGAAGTCGATAGAGGGGAGAGTTTGTCAGGAGCATATGGATTAAGCCAAGAATAACAATGATATCCAAAAACTTTTAACTCAAAATAATTGGGTAGAGAACGAATGCAATAACTCATAAGGAGACTTATGCAACGTATGAGTACTAGACAAGCACTTCACTGAGAAATGCCATTATCATTTAAATCCTAGATAAGGCTTGAAATTCTCCACCCCAATCAACTAGAAAAGCCTTAATTTTTCGATCAAAAAATTTCTCAACAATGTGTTGAAATTTAATAGACACTCAAACCCTCGGACTTTTGTTGAATAAAATAAATCCAAGAGTACCTGTTGTAGTGATTAAAAAAAATATATAATAAAATATTTATTATTCGCTGAAGATAAACAGAAGCATGGCCCCATAAATCAAACCAAATAGGATCTAGTGGTGCATGAACAGTAGAAGTAGATAAAGAAAAAGGCAATTTATGTATTTCACTGACACTACATGCATGCATGACATAACCTATCTAAATCACTGCGGATAAAGCTGAAGGATTGTTTATTTAATGCTTGACCAAGAAAAAGAAATGAAGCTTGGCAAAGACATGGATGCCGAGTGGAAAGAGAGACAGAATATGCTTTAACTGAAGAAGACCAGCAAGAAGAAGGATAAAGAGAGAAAGAGAGAGAGAGAGAGGGGGGGGGACAGGATATAAGCCACTCTTATTCGGCCTTGTATGGAGCACTCTCTTCAATATAAATATTGTTAGTTATTGCAAATTGAGAAACAGATTACAAATTACTGGTAATAGCAGGAGCACGAAGAATATTATCTAATTGAAAGAAACAAGAGTTCGGTAAGACAAATTAAGAGGAGGCAACATCAGTTATAGGAAGAGTATTGCCACTACTGTTGTAACTTCCTTTGATTGTAGTTATTTCGGAAGATTTCCCCTATAAGAAGTTACATGATGTGTTTTTTTTTTTTTTTTTTCTCAAAAGGAGCAAAACTCTAATAGACTTGCTAAACTAAGATAGGGACATGCATACGGCTCGACTGCGGTATATGGGGCTCCCACACTAGGGAGGCTCTAGGACCACCCATAATTCGTGCTTACAGTTCTCCGACTTGCACCCTCACCTTGTGGAATCAAACTCTCGCCATTTGGGAGTCGTCCTCACTGAAGACCCAAGTGCCAATTGACCCTTACATGATGTGTTGCTCGAGTGCCTAAGAGCCACGACTGCGCATGTGGAAAATGGGGATTGCTGAAGTTGGTTGTTTGTTTAAAATACTATGGAAACTGAGGTTTGGGTCATTGTTTCAGGGAAGGACATTTCCAATAAAGATAACCTGTACCATTATAATTGAAGCATGAGACTACATTATTATTTAGGTGAGTAGAGGAGAAAAATTGTTGCCTTCCTCGACCTTAGAAAGATCCCCTAGTAAGAGAGAAATGGGGTCCTTGAACTGCATGTGCATTAGAGACAATTGTTTTTTTTTTTTTTTGGTCAAGAGGAGCGAAACCCTTAATGGACTCTCGGTTGGTCTTACCCAGATCTCATACGTGCACCCTCACCTTGTAGATTCAAACTCTCGTCACAACTTGAGTGCCAATTGACCGGAAAACTGTTGACAATTAGGAACAATCATTTCTTTGGAAGTGAAACATTTCCGCTTCAAGACGGGTCCCCTCACTCAATAGCAAGCCACACAAATTATCAATGGAAGCTGAGACAATGTGATTTTCAAAAAACCTAACAAAAGGTTTATAAATGGGACCTAAGCCATTGGTGAAAACTTGAACTTGATCATCCTCATAATTAGGATGTTTCAAGGCACCCAATTGATCATAAATTCTTTTAGCACATTGAAAATACTTAGTAATTGTTTCATTCTTCTTTCATGTTTAAAACAGTCTAGTTTTGAGATTCCTAACCTGTACTTTCGATCCCGAAGCATATGTAGTTTAGAGATTTAACCAAGCCTCCCTTGCAGTTGTAGGAGCCAACAATTTGCGATACAGAATTTTCCATCATTGATCCAATGATCCAGTCAAGAACAAGTTGATCATGCCTTAACCACGGCTTCCATTCCAGATTCAATTGATCACTAATAAACTTTGATGGAGAAACCAGTCCAGTCAACATGTTTTGCTAAGTTATAACTGTACAATTTAATGGAGGCAATTGCATATTCCAAAGTAAATAATTTGTTGCAATTAATTTGATAAACAACTGATTGGCAATATTAGGTGGGTTTAAAAAGGAGGAATTTGATGGATATGGGGTACTAGTATGAGGCGAAGAAGAAGGTTGAATTTCTAACATTATTTTTTAAAAAAAAAAAAAAAACAGATGAGATGTTAAGTCACATAAATCTCTCATACCATGATAAGATGTTGATAGAAAAAACAAACACACGTTGTTTCATTCATTGAAGAGATTATATACTCATGACATTGGAAGAGTTTGTTGCAAAGGATAAGGATGGATAAAAAGTGCACTAGAGTTTGTTACAAATGATAAGAATAAGCACTATTATAGATAAAAAAAATAGAATTGCCAACCTAATCCCTATCAATTCTTACTAATGATAAAATAATAATAATCATAAGTAAGAATTTTTAATATAAGTTTTTTAAGAAAAATTAGAAATTGTGGGACCCATGAAATCATGGGCTGAACTATGATGATTAAATAAAATTTTAAATTTTTATTCATTTTTATTTAAAAAATAGTTAAGAATCTTTAACAATATGGTTTTTTAGTATAAATAAAAATATAAGAAAATTTTAAATATATTTTTTAATATGAATTATGGGACCCTAACAAATCAAGGGATTGGGCACTTCTCTTGGGAGCCTATACTTGGACCCAGTCTTTTTACGAGAAATCTAGTATTTTTTAATTTTTTTTTAATAAATAAGCGACAAGCACCCTTATTTAGACAAAGTGAAAGACATGCAAATGTGTGCATTTAATACTTCAACACATTTGTGGGTTCACCTTATGAGAGATTTAGAGTTTAGAATTCATTTTCAGGTTCAAAATATTAGAGAATTAGAATTTAAAAGAATATCAATGAATCTTGCAAAAAATCCTAGAGCTCAACAAGACTTAAAAGAAAGCACTGATTGTGGTGAAACTTCAAAGGCGACTAAGAACCCCAAACAAGCTGAAGAGTTATGCCATACCAACTTTATATATGATTATGGTGGGAAAAAAATCTCTTTTATTAAAAAGCATTTTGGTCACAAAATTTTAATCAAAATTGTTTTTTCTACACTTTAAAAATTCTTCTTTGAGAAGCACTAATCTCATAACTTCTAAAAAAATCAAAAAAGAAAAATACTTTTTTTTTAATGCTTCTACATTTTTTTAAAAGCAATTCTAGCAACATATTTTGTCCCACAATTCATTTATTGCCTGATTGAAGTTATTATTTAATAAAATTTAGTGAATTCAAAGATGACTTCTATTGATCTTAGGTTTTTACTTGAAAATCATCCCATATTTTAATTAAAACTTTTATATGAAAATAAATAGCATATTATTTTTTATTTATACATCATACATTAAAAAAATAAAAATGAAAGAATAAGTGTCACAGAACTTATGGTTATGTTCCATTTCTCAGATAAACAAAATAATTAAGATAAAATGTAGAAGAACTTACACTAGTTGTTGTCTACGGAGTTTAAATCTTACAATTATAAAAATATATATGGATATTATTTAGTTGCTTGATGGGACCTATTTAAGATTCCAAATGTTTTGGTAATATTTAAAAAATAGATTGAGATTTCTTCATCCCCGAGGCTTTCTGAGTAATATATCTTGACGCGGATGTTGAAATGATTGCATGGACGCCAGTAGTCCACCTCATCTGCACTCGTGGAAGGTGGCATGTCAGCAATTTATCCATGTGCCCTTACTAGGTCCACATAGGATGCCACATCAACCTTTGTTCATCTTCCCCCTTTCTCCCCTGACCTATTTTCGCTAGAAGTCCACCCCCGAGCTACTCTTGTTTAATTGAGCTCAAGAACGCCAGGAGTTGGAAAACTATCTATCTTCCAATGGAGGAATCCATGCTAGAAGTAGTTTTTTAAGTCATGTACTTTCAGATTGGGGGACAGAGGTGCAATCACCGGTGCAGCTATGAGAGAAGTTTGATGAACTCATCGTGGATGTTAATTGGGTCATAAGACCACCGGATATATAGCCACCCGTTTAGTGTAAGCTATTTCGTTTATTGTTTTGAACTTTCAATTGTAAATCCATGTTAGGGTTTGGATCAATTAATTTTTATTTTTAAATATAGTTCATGGTGGTAAATAATTTAAGCACAATGATTATTATAGACATGAAATTAGTTCGAATGTGAATTTCCTTTCAAATGTTTTTTAGTTTATGTTAACTTGAATTGGGCTATCCACTAAAGTAATGGGGTAGAAAAATATAATCATTGCATAAGAATTACTGGATTTTCTTAATTTATTTAGTTCATTGGATTTCATTGCAATGTTAGTGATTTATTTGGTGTTGGTTTTTTCTCGGAGAAAAAGTTCAGATATAGTAGTTAGGTTTTACACTTTGAAACATGTTCTAGGTGTACATTATATGATTGATTTCATTTCATTTAATATTCTATAACAGGCTCAGAATTAGTTCTATATCGGATACTTAAAAAGGTTACCATGTGCATATAAGTGGCGGGCATCCTTCTCTTATAGGTTAGTCTTTTGGGGTCCGCTCTCCCCACCACTTGTGTGTATAACAAATGGTGTTTTCATTGAGAGCCGGTATGGGGCCTGGGCTGGGGCCCGGGGGAGACTAGCTCGCTTTGCGCTGGGGTCCTCTGGCCTATGCATTATGTAACTGGATGGGTCCCCAGATAAGTCGGGGTAGGTTGCGTCAGTGTTAGGCGCCGAAGGGGCTGACTGGCTTCGTGCTGGGATCCCAGAGTCAGGCCAATGACGGTGCTGGCCTCCCGAGCGGGGATGCCATGTAAGAAACTCAGAATTAGTCCCACATCGGATACTTGAAAGGGTTGTCATGTGCTTATAAGAGGTGGGCATCCTTCTCTTTCAGGCCAGTCTTTTGGGGTTCGCTCTTCCCACCACTTGTGTGCGTAACATATTCACCATATTGTTCCATATTCATTCGAGTATTTTTTTTATTTGAACAATGAAACAATTTTTGTTGTTTTGATATATGTGAGTATGGTTGGTTGTTTAAATGACTAGCTATTATAGGTAAATAAATGTGGGGTGAGTACTCTAAAATTTGTAGTTTTTCTTCAAAATTTCCTGGAACTTGTTTTGTCTTCCTCAAACGTTTTCCTTTAATATTATTTTATTCTCTTTAGGAAGAAGTGACAATTCTCCGTAGTTGGGGTTGTATTGTTTTAGTGAATATAACATCATCAAGAGCATAGTCTATAGGTGCATGCTCATTTCATTTGGAGAAAATATTATGTAGATCGAGTTAAATCAATGTATTAGGAAAAATTAAATTTGTTACTTTGTTCCTTTCACCATATTGTCTTGCATTCATTTGAGTACTTCTTTTGTGTTGGTAATGGATGATTTTTTATTGCTTTTGATATATGTTAGTATGTTTTATATGTATTTGGAGAATTTTTATACGAAAATGGTACATGTGAGAAATTTTTATTTGTTTGGCTACATTTTATTGCCAAATGATGAAAATGATAATTATTTTTTTATATGGTTGGTTATTTTTTACAGTCAAATGATATATGTGAAAAGTTAATTAATGTAAAAATATAATTTAGTTACATGTTAATAAGAAATGACATGCAAGTGTAAAAATTAATGTAACAAAGAACAATTAGTTCCACATTTCAAGTGAACTACGTTTGACATTTTATATATGATTGGAGAATTTTTTATAGTAAATTGATGTATGTGAGACATTTTTATGTGCGATTGGTCACCTTCTACAACCAAATGGTGTATGTGAGGAGTTAAACAGATGCAATAATACAATCGAGTTCCATTTTATTATGAAGTGACATGTGCAAGTGTAAAAATTAATGCGACAAGGAACAATTAGTTCCATATTTCAAGTGAACTAGGGTTTGCACATTTATGATATCGACAAATAATTGTTGGGGTTGGACCAACAGAACATGAGTCCCTTCTCATGTATGGGTCACATGGGTAAGTAACTTAAGTTACTTACTTTTCACATATAAAATGAAGAAAAATAAATTAGTTCAGATAAGAAAGAAAAAGGGTGAGAGGTTTTCAGTGGTCTTTTCAATCCTCTTACTCAAGAGAATGTGTGACCTAGGGGTTTGGCTTCCATTGGTGTTCCTTTTGTAATTTCTTCATTATTTTCTCTTGTATTCCATCTTTCATGATGATGTCATGTGTGAACTAAGAGTGTGTTACTCTTAGGGTGCGTTTGATTGCCAAAATTTTCCATGGAAAATTTTTCCATGGACCATTTTCCACAAAAAAAGGCTGTTTGATTGCCTAAATTTTCCATGGAAAATTTTTCCATGGACCATTTTCCACAAAAAAAGGCTGTTTGATTGCCTAAATTTTCCATGGAAAAGTTTTCCATGGAGGTGGTCACGTGACCATATTTTCCCTCAAAACAAGGGAAAATTTTTCCTACCTCAACCCTAGGAAAAATTTTCCATGGAAAATAGAGGGGGTTTTTTGAAAAATTTCATGTTTACTAAATCAACGTTTTTAGGTATATATTACGTTGTTTGAATGGTCTAATATGATTGGCTTTTTAAAATAGGAATACTTTTTTTGATTAATCACTTGATAAAAATTATTGATTTTATATTAAATAGCATTTTAGATAGCCAAAAGTACAAGGCTTAGTCTTTTTATTTTTAAATTTGAGTTTTTATTTAACATACAATATCTTTGTGAAAAAAAATATGCAAGTGTAGAGTTGTAACAATGGTTCAAAACTTCATTTGGAACATGAATAAGAAAATAAAAATATTTTTTTTAGTATGAAAATATCGGTCAAATTTATATATATATTGCATCTTAAATTTGTTTATATTTTCAAGAAATAATTAAAAATGGTTTAAGAAATGGTATAAAAATAATTATCATTGGTTTTTAAATATTTTTGTAACAATTTAATAATTTAAAAAAATGAAATGTAGCAATAAATTAATCATAGTTAAACACTCGAAAAAAATTTGAATCAATTTTGAGATTGAATTCTTGTGTACACAAAAAATATCTATTACAAAATCTTAAACAATGATTTATTGGGATTAAATAGCATTTTAGGTAGGTAAAAATATTTTCATGGAGAAAATTTTCCATGGAAAATATGACATTTTCCATGGAAAATTGATGCAATCAAACAGCAAATGTGGCTTTTTCCATGGAAAATGTTATATTTTCCATGGAAAATACAAGCAATCAAACAACAAAATCAAAATTTTTCATGGAAAATTTTTGATTTTCTGCCTAGAAAATAATGCCAATCAAACGTGTATTTGTTCATTTTCCATAGAAAATTTTTCAATGGAAAAATTTTCCATGGAAAAATTTTCTTTTCCACCCATTTTCCATGTTGCCAATCAAACACACCCTTAATGGTGTATGTGATCCTCTAGTGTATTAGAAAAGCTTGTAATCCCATTATTTTGTCCCGATGGTTTTTCCCTTCGTCTTGAGCGGTTTTCCACATTTTTTTTATGCCCTTCATGTGTTTGATGAATTACCCCTATGAGTGGTCTCACTTGTTTTAGGTGAACTTTGTTTGCACAAAGAAAATAATCGAGATACACCGTGACAAGAAGTGGTATCAGAGCCAAATTGGCGGTGTTTTCTCCTTTTGTGTGAAGCAAGATGGAAAATAACAATGGGAGGATGATTAGCTTGAATGGGAGCAATTGGCAAATATAAAAGCAAAGATGGAGGATCTCTTATACTTCAAGGACCTTTATGACCCAATTAAAGGAAAGAAGCTAACAGACATGTCCGAAGATGACTGGAAGAAAAAGAACCGGAAAGCCGTAGCTTGCATTAGACAATGGCTTGATGATATGGTTTTTCATCATGTGTCTAATGAGATTATTGCGGAGAGCTTTTGGAAGAAACAACGTGATTTGTATGAGAGGAAGACGGCGGGGAACAAAGCATTTCTCGTAAGGAAGCTTGTGAACTTGAAGTATAAAGAGAGCGGCACAATTGGGGGCATTTGAATGAAATGCAAAGTATTGTGAATCAATTAGCATCAATGGAAATGGTCTTGGATGATGAGTTGCAAGCCTTATTGTTGCTAAGCTCTTTACTGGAGAGTTGGGAAACTCTTGTTGTCTCTCTTAGCAATTCTTCATCGAATGGAAAGTTAACAATAAGGCAAGTCACAAGTAGCTTGTTCAATGAAGAGGTTAGAAGAAAGTCATCATCGGAGATTTCAACATCATCCCAAGCTTTGGTTTTCGAGGAGAAGCGAGGAAGGTCAAAGAGTAGAGGATTCAAGAAGAATGAAAATGGTGGAGGTAGATCCAAGTCTAGGAATGGCTTAAAGTGCTTCTATTGCAACAAGGTCGGTCACATGAAGAGGGAGTGTAGAAAGTTCAAGAATGAACAAAAGAACAAAGAGAAAGGGGCCAAGAAGCACATGATGCTAATGGGGTCGACAAAGATGATGGTTTGGTGATTGTCTTTGCCAATGGAAATGATTGCTTTAGCACTACTTGCGATGCAAGTTGGGTGATTGGTTCCAGAGCTTCATTCCATGCAACTCCTTATAAGGATTTCTTTACTACATATGAGTCAAAAGACTTAGGGGTGGTAAAAATGAGCAATAATGGCACTTCCAAAATTGTCGGCAAAGGAGATGTGTGTATTGTGACTAGTGTGGGTCACAAGTTAGTTCACAAAGATGTGAAACACCTTCTAGATTTGAGATTGAATTTGATATTCACTGGTATGCTTGATGATAAAGGGTTTTTTTTTACAAGACAGAGACTAACCTAGTTAAAGGTGAAGTGAATGCTACTCTTGAAGATTCCACTATCAATGGCACCGGCGGCTTAGCCACATGAGTGAGAAGGGGTTAGAAGTCTTGAAGAAGAAGAATTTGCTTTCAAAAATCAAAGGTTCACCACTTAGTCCTTGTGATCATTGTTTGAAGGGAAAGCAACATCGGGTCTCTTTTGGGAGTACTAGTGCCCGGAGAACTAATATTCTTGAATTAGGTCATTCGGATGTTTGTGGGCCAATGGAGGTGAAGTCACTTGGAGGCTCCTCATACATCGTCACTTTCATTGATGATGCTTCTAAGAAGGTTTGGGTTTATGGTATGAAGAATAAAAGTGATGTGTTTGAAATCTTTAAAAGATTTCATGCTATGTTTGAAAGGCAAACCGGGAAGCTTCTCAAGTGTCTTAGAAGTGACAATGGTGGAGAATATTGTTCTTGAGAGTTCAAGGATTATTGTAGTAAGCATGGTATAAGACATGAGAAGACCGTTCCTTACACTCCTCAACACAATGGAGTGGCGGAGAAGATGAACCGTACTATATCGGAGAAGATTCGGAGTATGTTGTCTTCGGCAAAGCTACCTAAATGTTATTGGGGTGAGGCTATGAGCACCGCTTGCTACTTGATTAATTGATCTCCTGCTTATGCATTAGATTGTGAAACACTGGAGATGGTGTGGAGTGGTGAAGATGCTTCTTATTCACATTTGAGAGTGTTTGGTTGTAAGGCCTTTGTACATGTGCCCACTGAACAAAGGTCTAAGCTTGACATGAAATCCATCGAGTGCATTTTCTTAGGTTATGGTGATGATGAGTTTGGATACAAACTTTGGGATCCTAAAAATCGAAAGCTCATAAAGAGTAGAGAGGTTGTCTTTTGAGAGGATCAAACCTTAGAAGATTTTGGGAAGGATGAAACTCCAATGCAACTAACCTTTGAAGACTTTGAAGAGTTTCAAGATGTATTATCTTCAACACATGGTAATGAGGTAATCCAAGATTAAGGCCAAGATAATGATGAGTTTCCTCCACATGTTGATGAAGATGCAAGTGAAAGTACTCATAAGAATATGGACCATGACAATGATGATGAACTTAATGATGAAGTCATTGAACATGATGATGCTCAAGATGGGGAAGCTTCACATGAGGGGGAGCCAACAACCTTGAGGAGATCGGATCGGCCTAAGAAACCATCTACAAAGTATTTGTAAGGGTTGATGATCTTACACTTGGTCATTGGGCGAACATTTCGACATAGGCCAAGCCACTAAGATGTACAACCGTCTGGATTGGGTAGAGCTCGGTTAGCGCGAGTCATGTGTTGTGTCATGACCAAGAGAGTGTGGAATATCCCGCACAATCATATGCTGAGATCGTGAGGCGCCCGCACACTTAACTGTGAGCGTGCACTTGACCGATGAGTGGGTGGGGCAGACGCGCCCATACCAAGAGTCAAGTGTTGTAGACTTAGATTATTTAGAATGTGGATCTCTAGCAAGTCTAGGCAGGGCAGAACACTTGATCATACCGAGAGCTGATTCTGGATTTGCCGAGGGTTTACGCAAACGTATGTAAGTGGGTACGTGGGAAGGAGGGTGGCCAGCCAAGGGCGAGGATGGCATGTGGTATTACCGTGCGTGACCAGTACTGCTGCGCGCTATGACCATGAGTGGCTGATTAAAGCTACAGTAATGTTGGAGGACACTGCAAGCTAAGGGGAAGTCCGGGATTTCACTGCAAACCTGTACTGCTGATAGGGCTCAATTAACCTTGAAAAATTGGGTTAGCTCTTCTATTAGGGTCTATTGTGTTTTTGGGAGGAGACAAACCTCTTGGTGTTGGTTTTTGGCCTTGGTTGTAAACTTTTTTCAATATAAGAGAGTTTATGTTTTTCTTTCTCTAAAATGGGTTTCTTGTGTCGTGTTTCTCGTACCGTAGATGATTTCCCCTTTTACTCGCTTCTTTCATATGTTATGCTTGTAATATAAACAGTAGTTGACTACTGTTATTTTTGGAAGGAAGGCTGACCTGTCCCATGGTGCGTGTCAGGTGTCACAGAGCCGAAGGCGATCGGTTTAAGGTCGTGACAGTATCCATTAACAGAGTATGTTACCATCACCGAGAATGATGAACCAAAGAGCTTTCGAGAGGCACAAACTCATATGCAAAAGGAGAAGTGGATAAAAGCTATGCAAGAATAAATGAAATCTTTGCATGAAAATCACATGTATGAGTTAGTGGAACTTTCTAAAGGGAAGAAAGCAAATGGGTCTACTGGATAAAACTTGAAGAACATTCCTCTCTACCAAGGTACAAAGCAGGGTTGGCTGTGAAGGGCTTTGGGCAAAAGAAAGGCACAGATTTTGATAAAAATTTTTCTCCAGTGGTGAAGATGTCTTCAATTCGAGTTGTGTTGGGATTAGCCACAAGCATGGACTTGGAGGGTAGCAACTTGATGTGAAGACTGCTTTCTATATGGTGACTTAGAAGAAATAATTTACATAGAGCAACCGGAAGGGTTTATAGTTAAAGGAAAAGAGCACATGGTTTGCACGTTAATGAAAAGTTTATATAGCCTCAAACAAGCCTCAAGGCAATGGTACAAGAAATTCAACTCATTCATGGAGAGTCATGGGTACAAACGAAAATCTTCGGACCATTGTGTATTCATCAAGAGGTATGATGATGGTGACTTTATTATTCTATTGCTCTATGTGGATGACATGTTGATTGTTGGACATGATACTAACAAGATTGCTAAATTAAAGAATTGTTTGAGTAAGTCTTTTGCTATGAAGGACTTAGGATCGGCAAAGCAAATCTTGGGTATGTCCATAAGGGGTGATAGAAGAGCTAAGAAGCTATGCCTATCACAAGAAAAGTACATTGAGAAAGTACTTGATCGTTTCAACATGAAGGGTGCAAAGCCCATGAATACTCCACTTGGAAGTCATTTCAAATTAAAACAAAGCAACCCAAGTGAGAATGAGAAGAAAGAAATGAAGATTATCCCATATGCATCGGCAGTAGAGAACTTGATGTATGCTATGGCTTACACAAGGCTGGATATAGCATATGTTGTTAAAATGGTTTGTAGACACCTTGCTAATCCAAGCAAGGAGCATTGGCAAGCGGTCAAGTGGATCTTTCGTTATTTGAGAGGCACTTCTAGGACATGTTTATGTCTTAGAAGTGGTAAGCTCGTATTGGAAGGATATAAGGATGCAAATATAGTCGGAGATCTTGATAGAAGAAAGTCAACATCCGGGTTTTTGTTCACTTTTGCAGGGGGAACCGTATCTTGGCAATCAAAGTTGCAAAAGTATGTTGGATTGTCTACAACCGAAGTGGAGTATATTGCAATTACCAAAGCACGCAAAAAGATGTTATGGATGAAAAGGTTCTTAAATGAATTGGGGCTCAAACAAGAGAGGTATGTTATCCATTGTGATAGTCAAAGCGCAATCCATTTGAGCAAGAATTCAAGTTTTCATTCAAAAAGCAAGCACATTGATGTAAGGTATCATTAGATAAGAGATGCCTTGGAAAACAAACTCTTAAAGCTAGCAAAGGTCTATACCGAGGAGAACATCTCGAATAAGTTGACTAAACCCGTACCGAAAGACAAGCATGAGTATTGTAGGAGTTGGGGCGGAATGGAAGGAGCTAGCTTTCTCCTAGTGCAAAGAAAGCCACATGAGTCGGTAGGGGGAGATTTGTCGGGGTTTGATCAACCCAACATGGGTTCCTTCTCATGTATGGGTCACATGGGCAAGTAACTTAACTTACTTATCTTTCACATATAAAATGAAGAAAAATAAATTAGTTCAAATAAGAAAGAAAAAAGGTGAGAGGTTTTCGGTGGTCTTTTCAATCCTCTTGCTCAAGAGAAGGTGTGACCTAGGGGTTTGGCTTCCATTGGTGTTCCTTTGGTAACTTCTTTCTTATTTTCTCTTGTATTCCATCTTTCATGATGATGAATGTGTGAACTAAGAGTGTGTTACTCTTAATGGTGTATGTAATCCTCTAGTGTATTAGAGAAGCTTGTAATCCCATTATTGTTGTTATAGTGGAAGATTGTAGGACATTTTGTCCGGGTGGTTTTTCCCTTGGCCTTGAGGGGTTTCCACATTTTTTTTTTTATGCCCTTCATGTGTTTGATGAATTACCCTTATGAGTGGTCTCTCTTGTTTTAGGTGAACTTTGTTTGTATAAAAGAAGTAATCGAGATACACGGTGTGTTTCGACAAGAATAATTAGGTTAACCTCTCTCTAGGTCAATTTTAATTTATAACTGTATCATGTTTAAGCGAATTAGCTAATAATTGCTTAGCCAATTTAATCTCAACACCCAACTTAGACTACTTCACAATAGTTCTCCATTACACAATAGGTGATGCAATGAAGTGGGGCGACCATTGATCTACTAGGGTGAATGATGGGGATGAGAGAAACGAAAGATAATGCAGATGCTTTAGCAATGGCCCAAACTATTGACATTTGCAAAAGACGTAAATATTAATGTTAAGGTTAGTAGGGTGGTTGCACATAACTTTAGTGATGTGGTGAACGATGAAAGGATTAGTAGAGATGAAGATGAAGTTGTCATGACTCAAATAGATGATGGCATTGTGAAATATTGGTAGCCAATGGCCTTCAGGTCAATTGGCACTCGAGTCCCTCATAAGGACCCCTTGCAAGTGGCGAGAATTAGAATCCATGGGGTGAGGGTGCACCTCTGAGAGCAGTGAGCATGAACTGTGGGTGGTCCCAGTGCTTACGTGTGCGTGAGCCCCACAGGCCGCAGCCAAGACGTATGCACGCCCCTGGCTTAGTTTAACGAGCCCAATAAGGACTTCTCTCCTCTCAGCAAGAAAAAAAGAAATATTGATGATGCCACAAGAGAAGCCATACACGAAAAGATAGAGAATAGAGCAACATATTGGAAAATGATGCAATCTTAGGAGAAGATACACAAAACAACATACTAGAAAATGATGGATTTTAGGATAAGATACATAGAACAAGCAGAGAATAGTGGCTTAGGAAAAGATAAACAGAATAATTTATAGAAAGAGGATGGTGCTCCCATGGTAGAAGGAGTAAGAGATACACATAACAAAGTTAATGATGTTGATTTGTGATGCAGTCAGTGGTTTATTTTTCATAGCTTTCAAGCTGCCTCCTTTCAAAGTGCCAGCTTTTAAAACCCAGTATTAAACCGTCTAATTGTTTCTCGTAAACATCACTAACGTAATCTATGAAGAATCTACGTAGCCAAAACAAGGTCAGATTTACAGCATAATAATCTTTTTCATGGTCAATTATCAAAAAAATTTAAAAAACAATTTTGGTGGTAATTTTAAGAAAATTATCCTCTGCGATAACCAACCATTCAAAAACACAAAATCCTCAAATGACAGTATGACAAGAATTTTAATACAGTACATATGCATGACAGAACATTCACATGAAAAATCTTTAACGTCAAACTTGGTGATGCATACGCCACATCAACCACAAGTGGCGTAAATTTCACATTATCATCCAACTTTACATCTTTTTTTTTAACATCAATTCTACAATGCCAGCACAAAGAACAAAACAGAATTTTGACAATAACACCCTTGACAGCATTAACGGCAACACGATTTTGCCAACCTCTTCTTTGAAGAAATTATATTATCATAACAAGCAAATTTTAGCAAACATTGACATTAAAGAGAACTAAAATGACTCAAATGCCATTCAATGTAAACAAATTGGACCCCCATGGTTCCTTGCCAGAGACACTGATAATAATACTATGGAGTTCTAGATTGGTCCCCATTCTCACAATGCTCAAGATGTACAAAGAAACCTGCAATGAGAAAAAAAAGCCATTAATGATAAGTATTTTGGGTAGAAATAAATCAATGAGACACTCTAACTTAGGTCTGCTTGAACATGCCAAGCTCTTCAGTGAACACATATGGCTCGGCAATCTCGATAGAAAATTATGTTTTAATACACTGAAAAATGACAGACAGCATATTCAGATGGAACATACATATGGAAACACAGCTACAACAACCACAGAGGATGTCTATTAGAGAAACACAAATATCTATGACAACCCCATTGGAAAAAAAAACAAACATTGCCATTGAAATAGTTGGTACTCTGATCAAGCCGCACGATGTTAGAAAGAGTGATTGTTTCGATTGAATGTGCCTGAAGACTCCAAAAAGAAGGTTTGTGCAAAACATTGATGAACGGCAGCTAGGAGAGGAAACTGACAAAACTGGAGTTTTAACTTGATTTGCTGTTTGGAAAGTTCACTGGAAGAATAAGAAGAAAAGCAAATTACCTACTAAATCCCTTGTATATAATCATGCAGGTCCGCTGACCACTTTGCAAATGACTCCCTTCTCCAAACCCAATTTATAGATGACTCAAGAATCGATTCCATGGCAACACCTAATAACAGAAAACGTCTTGCGATTACAAGGCACCAGATAGCCATTGAAAGTTCACTAGATAGGGCATGCAACCTTAGTGTTGGCCTGTAGTCATGCTCAATCATACTAGCTAAAATCTTTCCACAGTTGTCTAGCTAATATTTCTTTGAAAGGAGTAATAAAATCCTGGTTCCTTGTTAACATTGTTCGGTGATCTTTGAAGCGCATGAAATCCCGAAGAAAAATTATGGCTCACTAAGCAATAGGATAGGCAGGAAAGTACATCACTAAGTGAAGGGAAAAATTTACAAAAGGCAAGAGCAGTGCATGTAGATCAATTTAACATATATATATATAAACACACAAATCTGGATACAGATAAATGTATGCATTTGCATGTTCTATAAGCTATAAAAGGTTGATGTTCTAATAGTTATTCCTATCAACAACGCAATTAGCAGCTGGTATGGACAAAAATCTAATAGCAGATCATATCATGAAAATCCTGGTACCAATTGCTGAAGAAGATGAAGATGCAAATGCAACATGATCATGCACTTAAGATAAAACAGAAGCAAATGGATAAAAGATCTTTCTGAATAAAAGGATTCATAGACCAAAATAAGCATCCAAATCATGTCAAGCATCACTAGAATCAGATACAAATTAAAGACCATTCATATTTGGAAACAAATGTCAACAGGGAGAAAATTCATCAACAAGCCTCTCCCGAAAATAGACATTACAACAGGAAATAATTTTATACTATACATGTAGTATCCATAAAAATTAAATGAGATAACTCAGGCAACACTATATCCATAGGATAGGCTGACTACAAGGAAGTTATTGATATGCAAGTAACGACATACCTCTTATAGCTATGAAATTCTAGTTCATAACAGCAAAGCACCACTGTTTGTTTAGTGGAAGATTATATCTGCAATACAAAGCCATCGACCGGTCAGAATAGTTTGTTTTTTATTTAAGCAGGTAACAACATGGTCCAAAAATGTAATAAATTAGCATGAGCACAAACGGGTATCCCACTCGTTACTGTTTCCATTACATTCCCATGGCTTCTTAAGGCCATAAAACCAAAATCACTTCCCAAAATAAGGTCTCAGGTATTATACTTTTCATCTGAATGAACGCAAATGTCAAAGCATTCAAAATGGCCAAGGTACAGAAAAAAATTGACAGCGGAAAAGAATAAAGCTATTTCAGTTCCAACATAACATAAAAACCAGCAGCAAAGCATATTGAATGGAGTAACATTATCCAATAAGATAAATAACAAATCTGCTCATGACACAGAAGTAGAGCTCAAATAATGTGGAAGAAATGTAAAAGTGGACACTTGTGAGAAGGTTTTCAATATTCAGAGTTGAATAAATGCCAATTTTGAATTAAGAACAAAAATCAAAACCTCCATCCATTCTCAAACAGGAGCTTGCGTCCAAAAACCTGGGCTTTAGAACTCCACACATCCGTACAATGAGCATAAACATCAAAATAAGGGCAGAAAAAAACAACAGAAGTAAACTCACAAGAGATTATGTAGAGTTCAAGAAAATATCGGACTTGGACAATGGAAAAATCTCCTTCATGATCACAGCTACCGTTCACTGCAAAAAGTGATGCACAATGCATACAAACCAAATATACAGATCAAACAATACCATATCTATCAAGGAGAAAAAAGTAGGGAAAAACACAGGAACACACGCCATTATAACAACGAGCGCCTTCATGATCAATGTCTGTTGTCAAATTAGTTAAGCTATTTCTAGAAAAGCAACATTGGCAGAAATATTGCTCCTCCAAGGAGAGAACCACATCCAAATTAAGCAAAAAACAAACAAATAACACCAATAGCAGTCACCGACTGGAGAATCATTTCCAAAAATGATGCATGTTTGCAATCAGCTATTTGATATTAGTCTGACCTCTGTACATTAGTACCCCTTGGATTAGGGTGACTACCACCATCACCAGTTGATAAAATATATCTTTGCTAATAAATGCCCAATATAAAAGCTCACAACCAGACATGTAAATTCTGGAGCTTTCAATGAAGATCAACTAAGATAGGAAAGGATTGGATATGATCTCCATATGAAGAGATGATCAGCACATGATAGCCTAAGATCCTAAATTGATGAAATAACACTCTCCCCAATGGCCACCATTCCGCGTCTGCATTTGCAGAATTGCTAAAGTACATATGTACATTGGTAGACCGCGTCTCTGATCTTCCATCAACTCCATTCTTTTTGCATGGAAGATATAAAAATTACTAAGACATGAGAGCATGCCGGTGAGCCCAGATTGAACAGCAAATACCTGAAAAGTGAGCATACCAGGCTGAAATTTAGGCAAAGCAATAAAAATACCAAAATAACTGAAGTTTAGGGCAAAGCAATAAAAATACCAGGCTATATTGCAGATTAAATGTTTATCTTGGTCTCCAGAAGCTGTGTGCTGCAAGTCGAAAAGCAACTCGATCAACCAAAATACAAATACATTCATATATCATGTAATACATTAACACATTTCTAAAATTGCAAACATGGTAAGGAAACAAGGAAACGATAGGAAGTCAAACGAGCTGATGTAGGATGTAGAACTCATCCTACAAGATCCATCAGTCCAATATTTTCCATGGCACGGTTTGGTTAAGTGGCAACCATAAATACACATTTAGAAGACTTAAGACTTCATTTTTTTTTTTTGTCATGCCAACAAAAAGAACCCAACATTAAACAAAGTACAATCAAGAATGAAATGGTAATAGATAAGTAACTAAGTTATTAGGAAATTTATATATCAATAACCAACAGTAAATATCATGGCAGCCATGGCTATAACATTTGGTATTCAGGTGTTCTAACAAGCCAGAAGCATATCATTGCTTCTTTGGGTCTGGTTGTGTATCTCATCACCTGGATATCATGTCTTTCAACTGAATTTGCAGTGTGAAGCAGATAGTCACCATGGATATAATATTGGTAATGTACGCATTATTATTAAAATGAAATGCAAGAAATTACTAATCCAAAAGACGTAAAAATCCATGGCTATGAGGGGAAGAAAATAACAACTAACACCACCTCCACCCAATGAAGAAGACAATAAGAAAGAAAATTGGTACCAGGGCAAAGCTCTCAATCTCAACATATATTGGCTGCGGAATAGCACAGATTCTCAGAATGGAACATAAATCCGACAGAAATATCAAGATAGCAAAATGGAACTAAGGCAATGCTCTCAATACAAATCGGCTGTCAAATAGCACAGATCCACAAAGTAGAAACTAAAACAAAACAGAAATAAGGAAGGGCAATATAAAGAATAGGCTAAAAAAATGTATGTACTCTAAGTACTTGGTAGTCATAAATAACTAGTTTTCTGGTATGACTAGTCCATAAGGGGGATAAATGAACAGTGTGTGAGTACCATTCGTCCATTGTGGACATGTTTGGGGAATCGAATAACCACCAACTTCTCACTACATATTTATAGCAGATGAAAACACATAGAAGGGCTTAAATCATTGCAAGGTAAATTTAAAGAATCTGCATTGGTCTGCATTGGGCTAACCTAGGATAACATGACTAAAAGTGTATTCTAATATTCATATAAACTCCATGCTACCCAAACTTACAGAGTAGGAAATTGCACGAGATATTAGATGAGAAGTAGAGGATTGAATTCCCTTCCAACTTTATATCATTCACCTTCTTTTTCAGGTAAAAAGAAATTAACTCTTTTCCTCCAAGCTATTTTCACTTGAGTCTTTTGTGAGACACATTCTACACATTTTCGAATGAGCTGTTTTCTAACAGGGGTACAAAGGGTATTCCATAATGAATCATAAGGACATGCTTCATCAAAGAACTAAAATACAGAATGGTTGCAAAAGGTCATGCTCAGACAAAAGTAATCAATGTTTTTTTTTACAAAGAATTTACCTATCTCAAAGTTAAGTTGCATTCACCTAAGAATTTAAACTGCATTTAATCTCTAATGGAAATTTCACAACTTGATGTTAAAAATGCTTTTCTAACATTGAACAAGTTAGATAAATTGGAATATTCTAAATATGGACTCAAGCGGCAATCGAGGGTATGTTATGACAAATTCAGTAAAGCCTTGACATATTATAAACTACACCAATTTCACGGTGTCCATTCCATATTATGAGACAAATTGAGCCAGTTTATTTTGCTAGCAGTATTTGTAAATGCATTGTTGTCCCAATCAGTGGCAGGCAGTATTGAATAATTAAAAAAGTTTATCCATCATAAATTCAACATCAAGGGTGTGCATTAAGATATTTCAAATTATAAACAACCACAGCTACTTTCTGTCCATCAATAAGAAAAATATATACATGAATGAGAACAGAAAACCAAACAGTCTCTTTCCCTAACGATGCCAAACTAATTTTCAACAGTTCTAAAAGATCAAGGAAGCCAGATAAAATCATAAGTGCAACCAACCTTGCTCTCTCTGGTAAAGTAAATAAGCAAATAAAAGAGATAACTTAGTTTACCTCCCTCCACAGGTGAAATATTCTCCGGTTGTGGTCTTGGACCAGGTGTCGAATGATAACCAGATATCCTGGGTGGAAGTGGCCACCCGCGACATGGAATGGGTGGTGGCTCCAAGGGAGGACCATAGAAGGGAGGAGGAATTGTTGATGCATCAACCTTGTCAGAAAGCATAGGACCTGCAGAATATGAGAGAATAATGAATTTTGGTTTGAAAGACAAGTAATGCAACAAATACATGCTCTGTTATAATACATTGTCAATATATTAAATGAAAACAATCAAGCAGTTTCCCAAAATAACAGTAACAACAACAACAAAGAAATAACAACAACAATAATAATAAAGAATTATGCCTGGGTGGACAGTTGGGGAAAATCTTCCCCTCTCTGCGATGTCATGTTGAAATGATCCATTCAAATCCCTGTCACTATAGAACTTTCCCCCTCTGGGATCATGTACTGATTGTAGGCTATTAGGAAAAGAGGAGCAATTAACCCAAGCCTGTGCTCTTTGTTGTGATTCAGCAGGGACAAAGGAGAACTGATTTGAGACTCTTGCAGGAGGTGGCTGGGGAGTGTAGGAATTGAGCATTGGCCGATTAACTAAAGGTGGAGGTCTATTTGTAGCATGCATAGTTGGATGGCCACCAGGAAAGCCACCATATGAACTAGAACTAAGAGAAGAGGAAGGGTGTGGTATCTGTCTCCGAATATCACCATAAGGGTGGTTGCCGTAAGGCATTGGAGCTGAGGCGACAGAGTTTACAGTCAGATTTCCTGGCGGCTGGTATATAGCCTGAGGTAATTGGCTTCTTATATTCTGAAGACATGTTCAGAAAAAAATTGTAGTCAGAAACAGGAAGAAAACAACAAGAAAATATATAGAAGTTAGATCATTACATGGGATGCACTGTAAGCATTTGAGTCAAGAGCAACAGAAAGAGTGTGAGATGCACACACTGATAATTGTTGGTTGACAACAGATGCAGGAGAGCATGAAGAAGGCAAAGGTGGAGGAGAAGATGGTAATGGGGGAGGAGATGGTGGAAGATCTTCGGGAAGTGGAGGCACAAATGTTGGTGAACGTTGCTGATCATACTGCTTATCTGAATTGCATATGTTATCAGTTGCTGCAACATGACTAACTGAGCAAACTCTAACTTCACAAGGGGGTGATACATCCTCCATCTCAAGTTCACCATCAACATCTTCCAGAATATGATGGTGCTTGTCCTGAGAAGTGACAGTACCGTTGCCATCATCAACTTCAGCATTTCTTTCCGGAGTAACAGCTTCAAAACTCTTCTCATCAGATGAGCAATCATGTTCATCGTCTTCAACCAGACAAGGAACCGTCAAACCAGAAAGCTGGAAACTAGTGTTGCTGCAAGCAGGCAAAGAAGAGGAATAGAGGAAACTGCAATGAGCAAAATCCTTTACGGCTATAATAGATCTAGGAACTGAAAATTAGATGACAAGCAAAGACGTAGTGAGCCAAATTTCTCAAGTAATGTTCAACAACAAGCATTTAAGACAATGAACAGAGTAATATACCATAAAGAAGATACCCATAAATTGGATTCTTAGGGCATGTCAAAATAGCTATGAAAATTTATCAGTCAAGAAAATTTGCCAGAGTCCATATTACTATTTGATTCTAGCAAAATACAAATAATAAATACATAAAGATTATATTTTCATATCACAAATAAAATTCTCTTAAAATTAAAAATTATGAATATAGTCATTGTGCATGTATAGAAAAACATAGACACACCTTCCATATTCATCAACAAGCATTCCCTCCATCTCCCTGATAGGATCATTAATTGCTCGCTCAGTTCTCGGACGTCGAGAAGAGTGACTACTAAATGGTGCTTCATTCATAAAATCCAGTTCTCTTATGTGGTGTCGAACAATAGACTCTGGCAGGGTTTTCCTCTCAAGCCAAAGCCTCAAAACCTTTTCCAAATAAAACCAGTGGAAGATATTATAACAGTAACATGAAAATTAACAAGATAGGTTCTTACCTTGAGACATTGCCTGCGGTTTTCCACTGCGGGCTTTCCAGGAGGCGCAGCAGCACACAATAAGCGAGAAAGCACAGTTTGGACTAATGAAGCATACACATCTCCAGCACCTCCTAAAAATCATGTGTTAAAAATCAACATGAACAAACTTGTTTGTGTACTGCAAGAAGCTACTAATAAAATAACAGAAACTGCTTTCAAGTACCTTTTTGGGTGCGAGAACATTGCACAATTGAATCTACAAGAAAGAATAGATCTATTCTCCTGTACAACCTTGTCTCCCTTTCTAAATTTCGAAGTAACAATTCAATTACCTATTAAAGAACAGAAAAGGAAGCATACATCAGAACAGTAGAACACCGTACAGATTGCTGCTACCAGAAGTCCATCATGACCGCTCAATGTCATCATTTCAAAAAATTAATTCCAATCACAATGTACAACTCTCGCATGGCATCTGGTCAAGATAAAACTCAGCTGACAAGGCTCACAGGAAGATCTAAATCTTGTTTGGTTGTGTCAAAGCTTATGAACATTCCGCATGGAAGACACTTCAGCAGCTACTATTGCAATAGACAGACTCATCATGAACATGAAACATAATTTATCCTAAATTTTCGAACCAACGGAAATTAAAACAATTTTGTGAAACTTCTGAAAATGCTTCAGTGAGCAGGGGAAATATCAAAAAGCAAGTGATCGAATAACGGCACTTATTATATATTAGATCATGTCAAATAAGGATGCATTACAAAAACATTATACGCCAGATTTCATGATCCAGATATAAAGAAGTAAATAGCACACTAAGTGTGAAATAAATAAGGCTGCAATAATATAAACATCATCAACCAAAATCAGAAAGGGAAAGAATTAAATTCACCAAACCTCTCCAGCAATGCCATATTTTGCACAGTCAATAGCAAGTTGTGTAGCCCGGCCAATACTGTCTTTCGTCCTTGATAGAATATGAAGTGAAACTTCAAAAGCTTTTCGAGCTGCCTCAGCTTCAGTATGGTCTGTAGCAATGTCAACACCTTTTTGATGTAAGGCAGGACTAGAGCTATTTGGAGATGTTTGGCTTTTATCATCACAAGGTGCTCCATGGGTGGCCGAAAGAGTTGACGGTGACCCTTGTTCTGAAGAATCTTCTATATAATTTACAAGAGAATGTGGAATAGCCTTGCCTTCTTCCACACTATTAGAGAATGATGTAGATCTAGAGAGGACACGTTTAGCTTGGGCCGCAGCAATCAAGACGCTGATAGGGGCCAGATCAAGAGAAAATCCCCTTTCCTTTGAAACAGCTGACGGTGTAATTTCTGCAACAGAATCCTGCCTAAAATGCTAAAATAATCAATGTGGCTGGCAGCGAAGGCACAAGCATCAGTTATAACATGGTAAAAACATGAGCATACCTATCGCTAAGCAAATAATAAGTACAACATAGCAAAATATATGTGAAGACCAGACAAACATTCCTTTTCCAATCATCCCTTCTAAATCACCTTTTAGCACTCTCAGCTACCATACCTTATCTTATCACTTCCATCCACATCTTGTTTGGAAGATCTTTAGTACCAACAACTAACACTAGTCCCTCCAAATTAGTGTTTATTAGGGCTTTAATGTATTGGTGAACGAATAAGAATCAGGTAGACAGATAAAACTACAATTGGTCTTTCGTAAGTATAAATTGGCCAAATTATTTTAAACAACTGTATTTTTTTCCTAAAAACCAACTGCGATAATATTAAGGGAATATACTTCTAGGGCTTCTGGTCTCATATCCCCTTTTCCTTTTCAAAGATGGGACAATTCAGGCAAAGCAAGAGTGATCTCTACTCCCATCCAATTCTACTATATTGCTACCTTCTTGTGTCCTGATCTGGTTACCTTATGTAAATGATAAAAGAGATGCACTAGACAGATAAAACTACAATTGGTCTTTCGTAAGTATAAATTGGCCAAATTATTTTAAACAACTGTATTTTTTTCCTAAAAACCAACTGCGATAATATTAAGGGAATATACTTCTAGGGCTTCTGGTCTCATATCCCCTTTTCCTTTTCAAAGATGGGACAATTCAGGCAAAGCAAGAGTGATCTCTACTCCCATCCAATTCTACTATATTGCTACCTTCTTGTGTCCTGATCTGGTTACCTTATGTAAATGATAAAAGAGATGCACTGGATTACTACATTTGCAAACAACAAATTTCCAAATTTTCAAAATGGCACATTATAGCTTGCGCTATTAACACATATGCGAGTGATACTCATATGAACAAGCTCCAATACCCTGAAAATATTAATGCAGTCTAAAAGTTTATACTTTGCTGAATAATAAAAGCTCCTAACATGATTGAGAGTTGCTACAAACTACAGAGCAAATATATAACGGAGTTAGGTCAAGTCCCTCATCTATGACTCATTTTCTACAAATTTTACTTTATACCCTTGCTCCATATTACAATTGCATGACAATCAATTCGAAAGAGATGGTTGGATAATCACCCACAACATAATAAATATACATAATCATACATTATACTCATCCCGTCTGTGTGTAAGTTAAAGAGACTTTAAAGACTCACATACCTCTTTTAATATCACTAAAAGATAAGTTTCTTAGCGCATAAAATTAAAATCATTTCTACTGTGTCATTGACCCTCTGTAAGGCAAAAATTGAAGTTAACCAACATATCAAGTACAAAAGAAGTTGTAAACCAACATGCACTGCATGCTAATATTATAGCATATATAACCAACATCAATGGACTAGTTTCATCATGGCCTACACAAAAATATAATAATCATAATAAAATTAAAAAAAAAAAAACATAACAAAGTCAAAGTATTGAAAGAGTTTGCCACATAAGATTCTGTGATACCCATGAAATGTAAGGACTAATTAATTTAAATCAGGAAAAACGACATCCATCCATTTGCAATAATGAATCATATCGATCTGCTTGACAAATGAAAAATAGAAGTTGTGAATGACTTACAATTCCTTGTCGCCTTTCATATTAGATGCAGGAAGTTTCACAGATTTTGAATTTACAACCCCATCATTCATTGAGAGAACCACATCAGTTTCATTGTCTGGATCAACAGAAACAGCTGCTTCTTCACCATATGGTTTCTCAGGGATTAATTCCAAATGTTGATCTTCTTTATTGCCAACTCCAGTATGGCAATCTTCTAATGATTGAAGCATCCCACTGCTCATATCCCCAGCCATATAAGGGGGCAACTCACTAAGCATGGCTTCCTTGGAAGTAGAAGAAACTTGTTTCTCATGATAAAAAGGAACATTGTTCAAAGTTTCCTCTAGTATATCGGCTTCTTCAGTCTTGGGAGAGAATTCTTCAGAGTCTTTGGCATCCATATCAATTTCTTTAGCCGCATTAGGACATAAGATGTTATCAGGGCTAACACTGGACAAAGGCAACAAATTTGAATCCATAACTTTTTCCAAAACACCTGAAGGCAATTCAGATATGGTATCAGGGGATGGAACTTTGTCAGGACAATCTATGTCCTGGGCTGAATATTCCCCAATTTCACCATCTGCAGAAAGATGCAAAGAAGTTGTCTCTAGAGAATCCATATGGCCATTAGATGTCAATTCTGCAGTTCCAGGAACATCAATACAATCTACTTTTAGCTCATCGGCATTGGCAGACATAGCTTCCAAAGCTCGGTGAAGACGTTTTGATGGAGGCAATGCAGCCTCAACATCTATTGGCATGCTTTTCAATTGATATTTAGCAGTCCAAAAGTTCATATCACTTCTTGTGTTAGAGATGCAATTTTGTATGGACAGTGAACATTCTGAGGCTTCCATATCACCCAAGTTAGACTTATCAGAAGGACAATTATTGCAAGGACTAGCAGATATAGCATTTTTGTCAGACTTGTGTAGCAGAACTAACATTCCAGATTCCTCTGTACTTACTTGCGCATCATCTATAACTGGCTCACCCTTTCTGACCCTTGCTCGTTTTACCAGTGGAAGGTGCTCATCTCCATCTGTCTTATGAAACCTATCATTTATTTCACTACAAAACACGAATGATTCCAAAGCTGACCCCTTCTCTTCAATCTGTAAATCTGCATTACTGCCCAAAAGTGCAGGCTCTGAATCATTTTGTACCCGCTTTCGAGTAGAATTCCTTTTCTTCTTAAGGATCACAGTTTTGATGGATGTGTCAAGCTCCGGCTTCAATTTATTATCATTGTCCAAAAACTCATTTCCATCATGTTTAGATTGGCAGCTAGGTTCTGGCATCATTTCAGATTCACAATCAAGGGCTTCAAATTCCATAGTAACCATGTTATGTTCACTCTTTCTAGAGATACTATTTAAACCAAAACATGTGGAATCATGAGGATTCAGAGCATCAGATGGTGAGCGGTCCTGCCCTTCCTCAACTGCAATTTTTCTATTTACATGTTCTAATCGTACTGCATCAACAATTAAATCATCACCAGAGTCACAATCACCTGTTGATTGCTGCAAAGTTGAATTTTGTTGTTTACATGGGTCAGCACTTGAGCTTCTGGATCTATGAAGAGATGATGCCTTCCTCTGAGTTCCGCAGCTTTGCAATGTCACATCTCTAGGCCTCTTTCTCACTGTGGTGCTAATAGCCAAAGGAGTTTGCCTTAACTGATCAAGAATTGATACTTTTTCACAAGGTTCCTTGGCCACTTTATTCATTTTGCAAAAGTCAGCTTTGTCAGAGGCTACAGGAACACAATGAGGACTAGCTAAACTGCTATTATCTACAGAAGCACAAAGCGCTTCAGACTGGCTATCGCAAGCCATATGAGAATTCAGTTCTGTAGGCTTCCCACAAGTTTTGCTTCTAAAATCTTCTAAATTACCATTATTAGGCACAAGACCCTCATCTTCAGTATTATTCTCTGGCTGATCATTCTTCTTGAGTTTGTCAAAAATGTCTATAATCTCATCTACTGCACGAACAAAATCAGCTCCTTTACCTTGCCGTTTAGTAAGAAGAGATTTCTTTTTTTCTTCTGTAAAAGCTTCAATATCAGCATGGTTGCAGAAGGCACTACACGATAGAACCACACAAACTAAGTCATAAACACTGAAGGATTGGGCACAAGAGTAAAAAAATTTTCATGTGTAGATAGTCGCATATCATCATAACACAGCAATTTTCCAATCAAACAAGTCGCTTTAAAATCAAGAATTTTATCAAAGCTACAGAACACTACAAGGTGGGTAGGTATAGTCATTGCATACACAATACGAACATACTTATAGACAGGTTGAGCACAGCCACCAAAGTCACAAAATTAGACATGTGGTGCTTAAGTAAGTCTTTTGCAAACAGGTCAGTTCAGCAACAAATCCTCATGCTTTAGAGCTTCCTAGCAAAGGATGAACCACAAAAGCAAGCAAGTGGCAATTTTTAGGAAGCTGACATAATAAAAAAAAAAAGGGTATCAACTAATACAACGATATTCATTGTTCAAACATTCAGCTCAAGACAAATGTGAAACACAACCCTCAGCCCAATAAAAATACATCAAAAACTTCATTGTATATTCAGCAATGATCCTCACATAATTAAAAAAAAAAGGAAGTGGTACAACAAGAACAACAAAGAGTGCATAACCAGAAACTCTATAGACAGTCACAAAAAATCAACCAACAGCAGCCCATCAACAATAGATTTATATTTAGCAAATTAGCCAAAAGCAATCAAAAACTCAATTGTTTGAAATGTTATCTGAATCTGTATTTGTATCAAATTTACGCAAACATGTTTTTTCTTTCTATGTTGTAACCATATCAAAATAGGTAAAATTAGTTTGCCATATAAACATATAGTTTTTGGCAATTTGACTAGCTTGCCTTATATTTAAACTTATAGTTGTTTCTCGTAATATGGAAGTCATGAAAAAAGAGAAGGAAATGGGTATCAGGTCCACAAGTGCTCAAATCAGATTCATAGCATATCTCAAAAGTTCACTTCTAGTTTCTTCTCCACAGCATGTTCTGAAAATACTGAGTGATCAAAATACAGCTAATCACACAAAGTAACCCTAAAGAAACTTCAAATTGCACACTTAGACCAATCGTAACCTCAAATATAGTAAATACAATCATAGTTTGCCATATCTAACTGATTTATAACACTTTGGGGGCCAACAGTAGGCCTGTACAGCAGCCTAGCTTGATAAGCCAGGTCAAAAGAATATTTGTTAACTGGGTGTTCACATGATTAAAAAAAATTATCATTATCCAAGAGTCAGAGGAAGTCTCGCAAACACAGTTTGAATAATTTTGCAATACAATGTTTAATAATTCAACCACAAATGCCTTAAATCATAAACAATTATATCTTAAAATAGTAAACTATCATAGATATTTTCTGCCATGGCCTATTAATTAATATTTTTTATCATACCACAAGGAAATAATAGCTTTAAACTAGCTTGTACAATTAATAAAAGAAACTTGGCAGATTTCTAACATAAAACACCGCTTACAAGAAATAAAAATGCATTCAAAACATTTCCAAAAGAATGGCAGAATAAAAAAAAAGTGTTATTTTAGATGAAATTAATATTCAAATCATAGCAAATTCTCCATGATATTTCTCATAAATACTTTATTTTCCATGTAAACCACTATGTCCTCCTCTTGACCAGCTTAAATAGCCAAATAATATACACAAAAAACATGAAGTCGAACACACACACACACACAAGCGCAAAACATAGGACGAGGTGTGTGACTAAAAACAAAACAATAATAAGTGCTAGGATTGCATTTGATCATCAAAAGGGCTTGAAGGGAGATCTCTACACTTTCACTCAGACTCTAAGACCTCCACTATCAACACAAAGCCCTGACTCTGCAAAAATGTCATAAAAGCTCAAAGAAAACTGCAATTTCATATATTTTGTATTGTCATAGGAGACACAAGTACTGGACTAACTGTGCAAACATGTCATAAAAGCTCAAAGAGAACTGCAATTTCATATATTTTGTAGCGTCATAGGAGACACAAGTCTGGACTAAATAGTTTTGATTTGCAATGCTTTTACACACCTTGGAAAAATCAAGTTACTAATGTTTAAGTTGCTACAATGATATTCAGAAATTAAGACCAGCAAATAATTATACAACCCGCTAGAATTTAAAATGCCAAGTCATACCATTTTTATTAATTTCATGAGATGGCTCATGGTAGGGATGGAGAGCTAAAAGCACTCAAAACCATATCATACAAGGATATAAATGGAGTTTGATTTTTTCCAAAGATATAATCACAACAAGTCTTCTTTTGGGGTCAAACATTCAAAATTCCAATGATGCTACTCCACAAACTGCATACAATAGCTATTTTAAACATAGGTGAAAGTGCAAATGAAATGAACAGAGGAATTCTGCCCAAATAAGGTCAGCTTCTAACAGCCTCAAACTTCCTTTAGGATCAGTAGCAATATACTTACTGGAACAACAACCTGACACTAACATTTTGGGACTAAACATAAACCAAAACAGAACACATTTACAGATATATCATCAAATGAAGCCTTCTCAATCCTCTTGCCAGCATTCTATTATAAAGCTTAGAAGATGTTCTTGATACTACTCTTCACTATTGTATTTGAAACTAACACAATAGAGCAAGTTTGATCTAGTTCCTTCCAAATCAAATTAAGAAATTCATAAACAAACATAGTGAACAAGTGCCTAAATTACCCATAATAAGTGCAGTACCAAAAGTAACATTAAAGAAAGTAAAAATATTATAAAATATCAGAAATTCATAAACTGCATGCACCGTCTAATCCACTCCAAAAAAAATCACATCCTTGAGCAATAAGCAAGTAATTTTTACATAGACAGAATATCAAAACACGTAATATCATTTTCCTAGTTAAATCAAGGATTTGCAACAGCTTTCCTAAGTCAATGATTGAGCACTTACTATTGGGTAGAGCAAAACATATATAAGCAAAGCGTAAATTTACACTGAAAGACAAATAACCAGTATAGTTTAATCACAAGCATGACAAACATAGTGTCTTAAGGGTTCCTGAATAACCCATAAACATGCAAGGGAATCAAGAACACCAAGCACAAATCAAGAACCTGTGAGCAATTCCAGGAAACATGAAGAAAATACTAATGTCTAATATTTTAAACTGCAAATTTAAACAGTATAAAAAGATACAGATCCAAGAAAACTGAAAACATAAAATCATCCAAATATCGAAGCATGGCAGTCAATAAAAGCAAGCAAACAATCCTAAGCAAAAATTCGATGGAATTGTGGAAGAGAATAATGAAATAAAAAGATGATATATAAAAAGAAAATTTATTTTATTCTGAAGCAATGTATTAGAAAAGTAATTATGCTGTCCTTCTAAATGAATTCAGAACAAGAGACCACATGAATGAGAACTAATAATCTGCCTCAAATATCCACACCAATAAACTTTAAAAATTAGAGTTCGAACTGTTATTATGCACCCATTCATTTTTCACTACTCGAACAAAATGTTGAAATTCAGACAAACAACAAATGTTCAGTTGAATGCAACTTATGTGGCCCCTGTATGTTACTATAAAACAAAATCTAAAGAAGAAATAAAAAGATACTTTTGGGGAAAACGTAACTAAAATAAGATAGATAGGGGCATATTTTTTCTAGATATGAATTAGCATGGTAAAGTGTTTTAATAAAAGGCAGAAGCATAAAAATCATGGTAGCAATGGCCAAAAATGGACTGTAAGGTGTAATGTTAGGTCTTCAAGGAAGCCTTTTTAAGTTTTAAACAATCTCAACAACCATAAATCTTGAAAGCACATCCACAGTTTAGTGTGTGATCCTTGGCTCCAAGGATCAATGCATTCAAGTGAACAGTGCAAACGCAAGATAAGCAATTCCAAGAATATGTGACTGCCCTTATATAATGAAATAACAAGAAGCTATTGAAGAGAACAGTTGCCAACTGCCCATGCAGTGAGGTGTAAAATATATACTGTACAGTAGTTAAATTACCACAATAACCTAATGCAAAAAATAGCAAACCAAACAAGAAAAAAGAAATTTTTCATGAAGAACAACATAAAAGAATGAAAACAGGAGTAGATAGGTGACAGAAAAGACTCAGCCTCGGATAATGCAAGAAAAGCATATCCAACACAATTGTACGCTTAAGTCTACCAAAATTTGATAGTAAAGACTACAGTATTTCTTGAAAAAGAAATGTTCTTGGAAAGGAAAACCATTTTTAAGAAATTAAAAAAGCATATTCAAATCACTTGATCCCATTGCATTAGTATGCAATTACCATAAAAAATATAATAGAGGATGTAGCGGACAAGTTCAATATCAACGAAACACAATTTATAACAATTCAGAGAGAATTATATTTTTGAACAGAAAAGTACTCACATTTGCTTTGTTCCATAGAAGAAAACAAGCAATTTTTTCCGATCAGAGGAATAGCCCCATTTTGTTGGATCACTTATCTGTTAAACCACCAAAAAATAAACAAAAGAAGATTTGCTGAGACAGGTAAAAAGAATCATGCATGACAAGAAATGATGCTTTCTATCAAAGAGAAACTTCATCTTTACAAAAACATTTGAGCCATCAAGGAGTCCTCATAGCTCAGACAGGATTAGATTTCTTACTGAAATTGCTTTATAATTGTAATTCATACAAAAAGAAATAGCCCACATCCAGGTAAGCTGAAGAGAGCATCAAAATTATACAAATTATCCTAGAGAGAAGTTTCTTTCCACCATAACCCAAGGGCAAACCCTAATCGACAGCATCAAACAGGAGAACCCATTCAAGATTCAATCCAAAGTTTAAAGAGTTGGAGAGAAAGACTAAATTTACCCGATTCTGGTACAAGGGTCACTACTTGCACTGTAACCTAACCCTAGCATTCACGTTCAAATGCTCAAAAACCATCCAAAATGCAACTGAAACTTGTGGCAAGTCAAAATAAGTAGAGAAAACATTTTTGCCATCAAAATCCAAACAGCCACACCTTAAAAAAAAAGGATCTTTTTCCTCCAACAAAACACCCAAACTCAAACCCCCATCACAAAAACCCAATGAATCCAAGATGCAACCAAAAGAAAAGGTACAACAGTAAAAGAAAATTCAAAAACAAGGGAAACATACCACAGCAGGCCAAGCAGGAAAGCCCTTCATTTTGGCAAGAACAAGGTCCCCAACCTTCCACTGCTGCCGGGCAGCAGCTGCCGCCGCCGCTCGCGCGGATCCCCTCTTCCGACTGGGCGCCATCAAGAGACCACCAAGCCCCAGCCAAGAACCCTAAGCCTAGGGCTAACACATACGATTCCGAGATCCAGAGAAACAGAAGAGCGAACTGGATGAGAGATCTATCTTCCTCTCAGCAAGAAATCCCGCGATTCCGATTGATCCGAGGGTGTAGTCGGAGGGCGCCGGCATCGACGCGGAGGGGGCTGTGGGAGCGAGAAACAGAGCGAGAGAGAGAGAAAGGAAAAAATTAGGCGGTGTAGAGGTGGGCGAGTGCTATGTGGAGGCAGCTCGTGCACATCATCGGTATTTTCACTTCAAAACTGTTTTCTGTTTTCACATTTCTGTTTTTGTTTTCTTTTCAAATATATATTTACATTCGCTGTATTTAATTTAAATTTTTAAATAGAAAGTAAAAAATTATCCCTACTGTCATTGGGAGTATTTTAATTATTTTTTAATTAGTTTATCATATAATGTTATTCCAAATGTCCAAATTATACTTGTAAAATAAAATTCATAAATCAGATAAAAATAATAATAAAATGCATCATCAATATTAAATATATTTCTTAAAATCATTTTAATATCTAGAATAAATTCCATAAATACAATGAAAAAATATAATAAACTTTTTAAGAGATTATTTAGGGAATTATATTTTTTACTATTAAAAGAGTTTATTGAAAGTATTTATTTTTTAATTAGTTTATCAATTAATATTATTCTAAAATATCCAAATTATACTTGTGAAATAAAAAAGGGAAAATTACTATTCACCTCTCATGAATTTCAAAACTGGCTAAAAACCCCCTCCTATTTTTGCACACCCCGGACAGCCCCTCCATTATAGTTTGGTTCCCTTCTACCCCCGTCTGTCACATGAAATGGGTCCGTGTTATGAAAATCCATTTTTGCCCCTGCAAATGGTGGGAAAAAACCTCGCCCGATCACATCATTTCATGTCTCACATTTACGCATACATTTGTGAGTTTTTCCCCCTAATGGTTTCTTGTTCTCATAGAAAGTTTAGAAGGCGAATTACATATTTTTGTTTTTGTTCTCCTTTTCCTTCTGCTCATTTGGTTTTTGGATTTGAGTTCCTCCGGTCACCCGATATTATGGACAAGTTTTTGTGCCATTGCTAGATACAACGGGGAGGGACGAGTGCTGACGTTCACCGCGTCGACTGAATGGGCATCAGTGTTAGGTGAGATATGTGAGCGCTGGGGTCTCGATGTTTGCCGCGTGAGGGTGAAGTTCATCACACCCGATGAACATAATACGGTTTACCCAATAGAGAACGAGGTCGACTTCCAGCGCATGTGTCATGTGTTCTCCATCTTCAAAGGCGGTGTAATCGATATGGTTGTCGAGACGGATGACGTGCCACGGCAGCCTTCTGAAAACGAGTTATTGTTGTGGTAATGCGTTGCTCTAAAACAATTATGCAGTTGTATGTCAGTTAGTGTTTAATAATTCCATTATCTGTATTAAAGAATGAATTATCCGTTTAAATTTGGAGTCTCCGATTAATTTATCATGTTTATATTTAACCTGTCATATACCGTTTGCATTATTACATCTCTGTTTAACTATGTCTGTTAACGTGTAAATATTAACTTCTTCGTTTAACAAAGTGGAGTTTATGCTTAAATACTGATCGTTTGCATTTGAACTGAAGTGTTGGCAAGAATTCGGAATCTGGGAGCGCTTCTGTCCCACCACATGGCGACCCGGATGGTGTCGCATGCCTGCCATCCTCGTCAGATCAACATGAAGTGTTGTCGTTGGACGTCGGACAACGTTTTGATGGCGTTGAACATTTCCGAGATACACTTCGCAATTTTGCAATCAGTCGGAATTTTGATTTCAAATTCGTGAAGAACGAAAAATACTGGGTCACTGTGGAATGCGCGGCCGGTGGATGTCAATGGCGTGTTCACGCATCAAAGGAATATAATAGAAATACCTTCAGAATCAAGACAATGGACCCGTCGCACACTTGCAGTGGTGGAATTGGCTCGGCGTTACATCGAAAAGCGTCCAAAAAATGGGTCAGCGCACAAGTGATTCAGAAGCTGAAGGACCAGCCCTTGTACAAGGCCATCGACATTCAGAAGGACATGTTGCGGGAGCATGGTGTCCACATTCCATACAAGCAGGCTTGGCTGGGAAAAGAGCATGCCCGGGTGATCCTCGACGGCAGCGACATCTCCAGCTACGATTTATTGCTTTGGTACGTCCATAAGGTGGCTGAGACAAACCCCGGCAGCATCGCGTTTGTGGAAAGAGACGGTGAGCGTTTTAAACGTGTGTTCTTCTCTTTCAGCACGTGCATTTTGGGGATCAAGCGGGCATGCAGGCCGCTGCTATTTCTCGATGGTACTCACCTCCTTGGAAAGTATCGGGGTACTCTCTTGGGTGCCACAGGCAAGGATGGGAACAATGGCTTCTTCCACGTCGCCTTCGCTATTGTCGACAATGAGGCCGACGCCAATTGGACGTGGTTCATTTCCAAGTTAGGCGATGCTTTATACGACGAAGGAGACTACCAAGAGACAATTACATTCATTTCGGATAGGTCAAAGGGCCTTGTGAACGCTATTGCGAGAGTTTTCCCTTCATCCCCACACGCGTACTGCCTTCCGCACTTGGAGGCCAATTTTATGAAAGCCAATGGCAGACTTGGGAAGGCATTGAGGGAGAAGTGCTGGTCCATATGCTTTCGTATCGTGTGGACATCGACGGCTAAAGAATTTGATGACACCGTCAATGAACTGCGGGCCGCATCACCCGAAGCATTTCAGTGGTTGATTCACAAATCCGGTATGTCACACTGGTCGAATTATCTGTTCAAAGGTGACCGATGGGGCGAGATGTATTCGAATGTAGCTGAGTCGTTCAATGCGTGGATCAAAGAAGCTTGACACCTACCGGTGACAAAAATGGTCGACGCTATAAGGTATTCGAAGGTTAAATACATGTAACGCTTAAGCTTACCCGTTACCCTTTAATGTTCGTTATCTGTGTTTAACATGCACTGTCTACAGTTTGATATCGTCGTCTGTGTTTAACATTCACATTCACCATTTAGTCCGGTAGAATCCTGTGTAAGATAACAAATGTAAATATCATTATCTCGGTTTAAATACCGTTGTATATGTTTTTCTTCTTCGATCTTTAGTTTATTACTGTTCTATTTACTCCGATGTAGTTGTGTTTAAATATTCATATATTCGAGTAAATTTCTTTAAGATTTCTGATATTCGTTGTGCAGGTTCAAGCTGATGCGCATGTTATGCTCTCGCCGTGAGCAAGCGAATAAATGGAAGACTTTCTTATGCCCGGACATACATTCAAAGGTTGAGACGCTTGTTCAGGATAGCCGAAGTCTTCACGTTGCTCGCTGTCTCGCTGATCGTTACGAAGTGATTGACCAGTGTAGTAACTCTGTAGACCTTGCCAGTAGAACTTGCTTATGTCGCAGATGGCAAGTTTATGGCATCCCGTGCAAACACGCTTGCGTTGCGATATTGCTTACGGAAAGCAATGTTCATCGTTTTATTAGCGATCACTTCACCGTCGACACTTACAAGTTGGCGTATAAGGAAGCTATATTTCCCATACCCGACAATGAGAGGCCCGCGGACAACAATCATGATATGCTTTCGGCCGCCTGTGACGAGAAGGCAACCTGGGCGTCCTAGACGAAGGAGGATCGAGTCGCAAGCCTTTGATGTCCGCGAGTTACATTGCAGCCGCTGCCACGCGTCCGGTCACAATCGTAGAACTTGCAATGAAAGTGTCGCCGATTAGGCTTCGTAAAAGGATAATCTTTAAATATCACACATTTATTTGGGTATGAAGCCCTGATATTTAAACAGAGAATAAACAAATTTCGTTGTTTGCACTGAATTTTTAATCGAATATACCTAATGTTAAATGGTGACACCTTTAAACAGTCACACACTCAATCAAGCGTACGCAGTGAATGTTAAACGGACAATCTTGGTAATAAACGATAACCAATAAAGTTAAACAGGCACATCGCTCATTGTCATTCTTTTGTATTTGAACTTCGGGAACGAATGTAAGATAGTGACGCATAAACAGAGACGTTATATTTAAACAGATACGGCGGCGAGTTTTACACATCTTCGGCGAAATGTTTAACGGAGACGTTGTATAGTACACATAGTAGTTAAAATGTTACACACAATGATTGATATTTGAACAGTTCAGTGTGACTTTAAAGCATGAATTGACTCTAAATTAATGATGACAAGACGTCATTAGAGTGAACTCCCAGTACGAATGCTAATTCATTACTATTTATTTGTGCAATTAAATTTGAATTCAAATTCCACACCTAAGCATCAATGCACGGAGTACGTTAGGCGAACATGCGACCCCTAGACTTCTATTTACACAATAAACGGAAACCAAAGGCACATCCACATATTACACATAGAGAAAGAAGTATGTACAAGTCCCTTCTCAACGAGCTCTGCCAGAGAACACGCCGGCCGTCGCAGGAGTACTCAACCGTCAGAGAGGGCTCCGACCATATCCCCGCCTTCTTGGGCACGGTGGCGGTTGATGGGACCACTTACTACAGTCCTTACCCTGCGAAAACAGCGAAGGACACCCAGAACACTGCGCCCGAGGTGGCGTACAGTGACCTCGGTACTCCATACCCTGGGAGGATGAATACGCCTCCCGCTGCTGCCGCCGATCGATTATATGGAGGTAAGTCATACCGTAAGATTTCTACGTGCATGTTTAAAAAAAATTTATTTTCTAAATTGTTAAAAGCCTTCATTGCAGGGCCTTGCACCGCAACGCCTTCAGATGCAGCGCCTTCACTCACCCGCGAGCACTCCAACAGCGAAGAGTTGGAGTGCTTTTTGGATGACATGCTCGTCGAGCTTGCGGAGAAGAAAGTTGTCCTCTCCGCAAAACTCGACTGAATAAGAACCCGCACGGCCCAAGTCAAGAAGCTGATCCAGGGCCTGAAGGCGAAATGAAGGTGGACGTGGCAATTTTTGATAAATAATGTTTTTTCAGTTTGTAGATGCATAAATTAGTATGCCTACACTGGTTGTAATAGAACTCTGTTTCAATGAAAAATTTTTGAAGGGAAATAAATTTGTTCCCCTGTAATGTTTTGATCTTTAAACCGATACGTGTATATTTGAACATCAGCACTAAATTATAAACATGGATGTCTGTAAAAAGGGCTACGACAATATTTAAAAAGCGCGAGTGTTTATAAACAGTGAGAATAGAATTCACACAGAGTCCTCGATGTGTGAATAAGACAATCTAAACATACACACCGAAGGTTAAAGGAAGACGCATGATAATAAACGGTGACACACAATGTTAAACTGAGAGAACCTTCGTTCTCATTCATGGATAATTAACCGCGGGTATCGATAGTTAAATGGTAAAGCGTAGGAGCAAGTGATGACGGTTATATTTAAACAATGATGAGGAGTTTCGCCCAGTGAGCGTCATAGATTAAATACCACATTGATGTTTAGAAAATAGGTTGAAAACCAGAAAATTTGCATTGGAAAATGCTGAAACGCCGCATGCATAAATAGAGTTGAATTTAGGCTAGTTACGGTATAACGTAGTCAGGGAAACCATGCAATGTGAATTTATTATTAATTACTCCAATTTAATGTTGAAATGCGAGTCGGTAAAGCGTGAACGTAACCGATGCCATTTACTATATTCCATTTATTTCACCGAAAACCAATGCCTTTTTTTTTTACAAATAGTTATGATTGTATGTAAACATCAAGCCGGAACAAGATACACACGCAAATATTATCCACATCCCACAACAATGTTTAAGTCACGTCTAGTCGAATTTTGCCAGATTACACGCCGGCCCTCGCCGGAGTATGCCACTCTCCGTGAAGGCCCCGACACCAACCCCGTCTTTCTGGCTACGGTGACGGTCGACGGGACCCCTTTCTCCGGGGTTTCATCTGCAGAAAGTGCCGAGCAGGCACATAACATTGCTGCCGAGGTAGCGTTCAAGCAGCTGTGTCCTTCACGCAGCGTGGAGATTACCAAGGCCCTGGTTGCTGACGATGACGTATCCGACGCAGGTACTTCATACTGTAAGACTTCTCAGTTGAGTGTCAAAAAAAGGCCAGCTTTCATACGTAAACCTTCAACTCTTCATTGCAGGGCCTTCACGAGCCGTCGGGGATTACTCCAGCGGTGAAGAGTTGGAGTGGGTTTTCAAACACCTGGTCCGTGCACTAAACGCAAAACTTGAAGGAATAAAAGATTGAAAGGCACGTGTGGAAAAGCTGCTCCAAGATTTGAATGACAAGAAGAGGGTGGAGTGAAAGATTATGTTCGAGTTGCTGTCGTTTGTAAATGGAGTCCTCTATATTTAAACGGAGTCATCTGAATCCAAACATAGTCATTAATATTTAAACAACATAATCTATATTTAAACCTAAAAACCTAATTGGTAATTTTTATTACTAACAGCTTGAATCAAAAACCAATATCAATTACTTTCACCATTAATTATGAAAACTAAAATCAGTCTGACATCTATTTGAAATTCATGTAATTTTCATTGCGAGAAGCGTATGTTGTGGATATTTGTTAAGCAATTATTGTCACGTGGAATGAAATAGCAAACGGAGACTCGTACAATTACACGGGGACTCCAAAAAATAAACTGCACGAACTATACTTGAACAGAGCCAACGAAGTTTAAACGGAGAGTACATCATTTTGGCAGGCCTTTATATTTCAAAGTTTACACCGACTGTTATTCAGAGACTATTACCTTTAGTGCACAACTAATATGTTTAAGTTAAGATAATGAATTACAAAATAATAAATTATACTAACTTATTTTATTGTGGATGACTGATATGTGACAATAGCGACATGAAATTTTTTTACCTGTCCTCAAATTGTTAAACAAAGGGTTCGAAAGTTAAACGATAGTCTTAATGTGAACGGTAAGTCTTAAAGGTAAACTGATACGTAAACGGGGGAAAGACATTTTGAGTAATACATGCATTCGACGGAGTGTAGTGAGTTAGCATTGGGAAAGTGTGCATTGATTAACCCGTCGGTGGACGTTACTGTTATGTGTTCCGATTAAATTTGGTTTTGGAATTTAAACGTCGAATAGTTATTGGCATCAGACTCGAGAAATAGTTCAAACGTCCGTTGAATACATTTGTATTTAAAGAAAAATTGGAAACAAGAAACTCACCCAGATATTACTCGTAGACCCAACAGTATGTAGGTTCCAATTCTCAACGCGTACTGCCAGAAGACGCACCGCTCCACGCCGGTGTACTCCACAACCAGGGAAGGCCCCCCGGGCGCCTCCGCTTTCGTGGCCACGGTCACGGTGGATGGGACCACGTTTTCCAGCCGCAGACACTACAACAAATTTGATAATTATTGACACATCCGTTAGCGTCACCACATCTAAACTTTGCGCCACACATACTATCTGGTGACATTACAAATGGCGCCACACCGATCGTCACTTTTGCACCGTCGCTAACGATATATTATGACGGTTTACTATTATCGTCACCAAATTCAACATGTTCTGTGACAACTGATATTAACATCACAATATAGTTATGCTTTTGTGACGCTCCGTGCCGTCACACAATAGATTAGAAAATGCCACACATAATCATCTATCGACACAAAATATGGCTTTAATGTTCAACTATGAATGACAATAATTACCTCGTCACACTAATAGATGACGTAGTAGCTTGTCACTTAATCATAAAAAAATATCGTCACTAGATTGATGATCGTCACGCAATATGAGGGAAATATTCAACTGTTTGTGACCAAAACCCAAATTGTCACACAAATTGTCACGAACATTGGTGACATTAAAAGTGTCACCAAAATTTATTAACATTTTACATTTGATGACATTCGCAAGTTTAAAAAGTGACAAATAACTTGTGTGCTAATTGTCATTAAATAATTAACAAATTCCAATGATTGGTGACGTCAATAAATTTTGGGATCCAATGAATGGTGACGTCAATAAATCCCAAAGTTTGGAAATTATATACATATTATGGATTCCAATGATTGATTTTACTTTAATTGTCAAAAATCATAAATATATACTAATAAATGGTGATGATAATTAGCCGCCACAATTATTATGTTAAATGTTTTTTGTAACCCACTCACTATTCATAATAATATTTTTAATACCATTTTTCATCACATAATTTGTTAAAACCAATAATATCCCATCGGTTTTTAAACTTACATACTCAAACATAAAATACCAAAGTAGAAGAATAATTCGAGAAAATTACAAAACATCCCGACATTTTGATAAATTTAAAATGCTTAAAAATAAATACAAAAAATTTGCTAATTTATACAATTTATTCGCTAGCTTCAATCCGATTCTTTTGATGACAACGATTCCATTGATGAAGAACTTGGGTCACTTGAAACCGTATTAAAAATTCAATAAAAAAATTTTAATTAATAAGAAATAAAAAAATGCAATTATGAGTAAATTTAAAAAATAAATGTCAATGCAAGGTAAAATAAAACTAGGAATAAAAGATGTTAAAAAATCATAAATAAAAGAGCATGAAAGGTCAAATTAATAAATTAGATAATAAACTATTGTTAAAAGAGCATAGATAGTGTCACATAAAAGTCATAATAAATATCATCAACATTATAAATATGATATGGTATTTTGATGTAATAAACGAATCATCAAATCTAAGATAAAAGGAGCATTAAAAATTCTTTTAAGAAAGCAAACATCATTTAAGCTTAAATCTCTAAAAATACTTTTCCACATGACAATGAAATAATACATACCTATTTTCTTTGAGTGAGAAAAGCACATAGGTTGTTTGGAGAGGAAAATTATATGTAACCTCCAAGTCTCGATAGATAATCAAAGAAGAACAAGGAAAATAGAGGGTTTTCTTTTTTAAAGAACCTCGGAGAAGATTTGGTAATAATAGATTTGGTAAAAGTTAAAGAAACAAATAAGGTATATATTAATTAATACAAATTTTTGGGATCCCGATTCTACAAAATTTTAGATGTAATTTTTGGAAAGCCCCGAAAAAGTATGAATTTTTTTTCCAATCTTGCCATGATTATTATTTCTAAAACGTATATTTTTGGAATGGCATTTATTTTTTAAAAAGACAGAATGTTATTATTTTTTGCAAAAGTGTTTTTGGAACTAATATGGTTTTAAGAGCAAGTTATGCCTTATAACCCAAAAAATATGTGTAAATTAATAATAACAACGACACATTTTCCAAGAATTATGTTGCGTAAAAAAAAAGTACGTTTTCCAAAAATTTAATACCTTTACCCGAGTTCAAAAAGCTAAAAGAAAAAAATTCATATTGTTGACTTTTTAAAATGAAAGGTTATTTTGAAAAAACAACTAATACTTTATGTGTGCTTTTTTTTTGAATCCGACCACAATTAAGTAGTGGATGCCAAAGAAATGCCCTTTGAGTTTTAATTTTTCAAATTGAAAAAGAGCAATATAATAAACCTAAACCTCGGCACTATGTTTGCTATTTCAAGCATATGCAACTTGAATGTTTTCGTAAGTTGTAGACAAGTACATTGCATATTCTCACCTGTGGCAACAATAAATGGGCAAGTTACTAATGTTAAACTAAAGCATGCCAATAGTTGCTCAACAAACCGGACCACCGAAAATGGTATCCATAATATGTATATAATTTCCAAACTTTGGGATTAAAGTAAAATCATCAACAACATAATCTCCACTATGCTAAATTGCGGTGCTACGCGAATAATTAAATTTGTTTTTTATAACAAAAATTGGTAACCAATTAAATAAAAAATATAGCATTTGGGAATCAAGAAAATAGGCGAAAAACCCCATCTCGCCCCTAAACGTAACCTAGTATCCTCTTCATTTTTGTTTCTAGTTCGGACGCTAATTTCAAGACTAAACACTTTTGCAAAAAATAAAAATGGTTTTTATGTGACCAAAAACTAATGTCATGTATTAGTTATACAAATGTGACATTATATACTTAAGGTGATGTAATTTGTACCTGTGACATAACAAAACCGTCATGAACATTTATATTTTAGTGACATATGTATACGTCACCATGTAATCTAGACATACATGACAAAACCAAATCGTCATATAAAAAATACAATGTCATTGGTGACATAAGTAATTAAATACTGACATTAGTAATTCATCACTGATAATGCAACATATCAATGACGACAAAAAAGCATCACCAAATATTGTTCGTGGCACTAAAAGTATTTCCCTCCATCTTCATTTGGAGGGAAAGTTTAGCGCCACACATTATGTGACGCTTCTAGGTGACATTATTAGAGATCGTCATATATGATATTTGATTTGGGGAAAAGAGTGATGTTTGACAATATTCGTCACAATATGTGCATTATCTATGACATTTTGAAAATTCGTCATATAACAAAATGTCACTAATCATCAAATTTGTTGTAGTGAGACCCGAGAGAACCGAGGAGGCAGCCCAGAACATTGCTGCCCTGGTGGCGTTCTACGAGCTATGTCCTGCGCATCTTAGGACGAGGGGTACGCCCCCCGCTGATGTCGATGGTGTAACAACTGGAAGTACTGCATATCGTATGGTTCATCTATGCGTCTTTAGAAATATTTCTCTAAATCGTTGAGGTCTTCATTGCAGGGCGGATGACCTATCCCCGGGAGTGGTTTCTGGAAGATTTAGTCGGGGATCTGACGGAAAAAGCAGCATCTCTCTCCGCAGAACTCGATCGAGTGGTATCCTATAAGAGGGATGTGGAGAGGCTGCTCCGGTACGCCAAAATGTATAAAATGACGGAATGACGGTTTTTGTCATGCTTAGTGTTGTTCTCATCTATCAAATAAGAACTTTGCTTAATTATGGGACGCTCTCTCATTCTGAAATTTTAAGTTCGTTTTTACTCTCTGATAAATGTTAACCGTTGCGGACGCATGTTAAACAGGAACGCATGAAGTTTAAATGGAAAACAATATTCCTTAAGCAAATGCTAACCCATTCGTACGCATGACATGCACAGTTTAAATGGAGACGGACGCAGGTAAACACTATCATGAAACTTTACGTGGCGAATCGTAATATTAAACGGAAACGGTGATATTAAACCTGTAACGACAAATGATAAGCATAGAATGCCTTCTTGGCCTGATAATTCTATATTTTAAACGGATACAACAACACGTAATTGATGACATACTTTAACAAAAAAAAAATTTCGTCCTTACGGACCCATAGCGCGGTTGATGAAGACATTTAAAAATTTACGTATAATAGGGTCTCTTACCTTTAAAAGCAAACAACGCAAGTAGAATAGGGTCTCACACGTCTAACAACACCCGCCATATTAAACTGGGACTGTAATATTAAACCTGTAATGACAAAAGATAAACAGAGAATGCTCTGTTTACCTGATAATTCTGCATTTTAAACGGAGACAACAACACGTAATGGGTGACATACTTTGATAAAAGAATTCCGTGCTTACGGACCCATAGCGCAGTTGATGAAGACATTTAAAAAGTTATGTAGAATAGGGTCTCTCAACTTTAAAAGCAGACAACGCAAGTAGATTAGGGTCTCTTTCATTTAACAACAGTCGCCATGTTTTAAACAGGGACATAGAGAGTTAAACGTCCACCATTAATATCTAAAAAAGGAGTGTGTGATCAACCCGGTCCCCTGGTGTTAAACGGTAATGGTGTATATTGCACGGAGATCTGTATTGTTAAAGTGTAACACAATTTTTTAATAGTGACAGCGTCATTTTTTACAGATTTACTTAATTTTATAAAGCAGCGACGACCCTCAATCGGTACCATGGAATGTTAAGCAAAAAATCATTGAATCTGAAACAATAACGAACATTAGTAGATATACATTGAAATTTCTGCCATGTCGCTGGCAAAGAATGAATTGAATCAATTGAATTGAAAACAATATCGACAAAACTGTTTTACATTTGATGAATAACGCCCGTGCTTAAGAATCTTACTTCCCCACAGCTGGAGCCATCCCGCGTTGCTTGATGCCGGATGCCCGTCCTTCCTTAAGTATGTGGGCAGCGTACTTCAATCTCAGATAGGGGACGTCCGTGTGTGCTATCAGTAGCTTTTCACCACGGAGTAATTGCTCGATAAACCGCATCACGTAGACGGCGCAGTCGAGAGTGCCTTTTTTTTTTACGCGGTGTTTTGTCATCGTGAACAAGGGGGTACTGTGCCGTCGCCGTCGTGCCGTACTCCATTTCGAGATAGGTGTCGAATAGTTCCCGCTGTCGCATTATACAACTCGATGTTAGAATAGAAAGCATCTATATTACTCTGACAATCGAAATCTATATCGCAGAAAGCTTACCATTGCTACCGCGTCTCTATCGTACTCTTCACTTTGACATGAGGTGTAATGCCTATACTCTTTCTTGTTATTGTCGAGCACCACGACATGGAAGTGGCCATTCAAGATTATGGGAAGGACGATGATGTCAACGTCATTGATGACCTTGGTGGCATCTCCGATCATAGCCAAAGTCGTCTCATGTGCGTCTTCCACCTTTGACATAAACAACGCCAGTGGTCGAGTGATGGAGGCGCGCTTCTTATGAGGATATGGCTTTCTGGTAAGTGTGTTTTGTACGATGCACACAAAGGCGTCCAACACATCATCTGTCACCATCTCTTTCCCGTCGATCAGAACGAATAGGTTGGCCCGGGTGGTGCTGACATAATCATTCCTCCAGACGACGGAACTGCGGTTAAACGGCAACAGATGCGATTGATTAATAACACATAGACGTTAAGTGGTAACAACACATACGTAAATGATAATATATACTGTTAAACAGTAATGTCGTTAGTTAAACGATACATTACTAGGTTACATGGTAACGACTGTAATTAATCGGAAACGCAACAACGTAAATGGGATGATCTATATATAAACAATAACATCTACTCTATCATACTTACGCGTCCATGGTGAAGTTCAGGAAGATCTTGATCAGCTCCTTCTCGAATACGTCGAGGCGCGATTGACCAACGTATTTTTTCTTCGCCGAAACGAAGTCTTTCCGAACTTCTTCATATTGCTGGTTGGCGAAGGTCACCGATTTCTTTTTTTTCTCGGTGACGTTCCCTTCGCCCCCGGCAACAGCTTTATTGGGATCATCCGTAGATGCTTCTTGTTGTTGCGGAATCGGGCCTACACTGGATGCGGCAATGTCGGCCGACCGTTCCTCCGTGGGCAGGAGCTCCTCCACAATAGAGGCAATGGTCTTCTCAACCGCGGCCAAGGCAATCTCATCAAGGGGAGGCACACCCTCGGATGGTTCTTCTTCTTCAGGGATAGTGGCCACCACCCTCGATGCGCCATTGTCGGCCGCGGCTGCTGGCTCCACCGCGACGGGGATTTCGGAGGCTTCCTCAGACGCGGCATTGCCAACAGGGTCGACGAACTCCTCCACCGCGACAATGAAGTCATCAACTGCAACGGTCTCAACAACCGCATCAGCCGCCGGTGGTGCTGCCATTGTTTCCTCGTCGGCCGTTGGTGGACACACAGGCGGCATTAATGTCTTCGCCTTTTGTGCATGCCTCTTCAAACGTGGCCTCCTCATACGTGGCCGTCTTGGAATGGCCTTCACGACGAAGTCGTCGTCACCAAATTCCGACGCCTCATCCGTCCCGGGCACGTCATGTATTTGCCTCGACGGTGCAGCCGTTTGAAACCTTGCCTCCAATGCCTCAACCCGAGCAACAAGCTGGGGGAAAGCGTTCATCATCACCTGGCATGCCTACAAAAAGGCTGTAGTGACGTCGTCGCCTAATGACGTCGGTGGGGCTGCTGCGGTCGGGGGGACTGTCGTTGTCGCGGCCGGTGCGGGTGTTGCCCTTAGGCGGGGTAGGTGAGGGCCTATCCGACGCCGAGGGTTGCGTGTTGGGCTGGAAGTGGGGGAACGACGTCGGTGAGAATGGACGGAAGGGGCTGGCCTCTCCTCTTGCAATCGTGCAAGTGGTTCCCGCGCAACAGCATCCCTCTGCCAATTGGCCCGAACAAAAGTCTCCTCCTCAGCATTCGCCGGGACCAGCTCAGGAAACTAACATATATAAAGAAAACAATCTCAGTCAAATCATTTAATTTGATCCAAAACAAACGTATTTAAACATTTGACATATATACGTAAACGATATGGCACACATTTAAACGGAGTATGACAAGGTTAAGCGAAGACACCACGCGTTAAACACAAACTACAGTTCTTAAACGGCGAAGACTATCATTAAACATTAACTGCTCTTTGTAAACACATTAACCCTGATTTGTTACCTCTTTTCCTTCGAGAGCTGACCAACTCGTTTCTATCGTCGCGTGCTTCCGGTAAGTACTTTCGCAGTAGCACAGCACCCTTGGTATCTTGCCGAAACGGACTTTCTTGCCGGTTCCGGTCACCTCATAAAACCAGATGGGTAGCGCGATCGAGCAACCCTTAATGTACCCCATGTTTACCTTCCCCCCCTCGCATCTGGCTTGCACTCGAGCGGCAGCTTGTGGAACGTCCTCCATAAGCCATTTGTGTGTCGCCTGCGCGCATGCGTACCGCCCCATGCCAGGTAGATCGTCGACATAATCAACGATCCAAGTGGGCACCGAGCATGAGGTATTCAGGAAGAGGATTGTCCCCATGAGGTACGCGATCAAGAGTTTCACAAAATCCTCCTCTCCCCCCCTCTGTCCAACAAGACGCTGAAGAGTGCTCCTAATGGCGTCTCTGTGTCTCTCGTAGCTTTTCGATAAATATCTCCCTTCGAAAGCTGACGATGTCTTCTTCTTCTTAAACAAGACCGTGTCTCCGTCGCAGCACAGACCCAGAACGAGAGCCACATCCTCAGGCCTGAAGCTAAGCAGGCTCGCCCCGATCCTGAATTTATTGGTGCGGCTATCGTACCTCTGCAGAAGCGAATCGAGAAGGGCCCTCTCTTGGAATACAGCTTCCACCTCAGTGAATGCCGCAAACGGTGCCCTTCGAATGATCTCCCAATGTCGAGAGGTCATGTGGACTTTCAATTCGGCTAAGTTCTCCACCATCGGTGTCAAGTAGCATCTCTTGTTGACTAGGTTACCGCCATAATAACAAGACTGCAACAATGACAACACTTGTTAAACAGATACCTCAACTGTTACACATAGACAAAAGTTTTACACGAAAAGCTCAACGCTTAAACAGAGATATGCACCGTTAAACGGAGAAAAACTGTTTTAAACAAAAACTCATTCATTACACGGAAATCTCTTTTACCAACTGCGACCATATCAAATGGAAGTAGAAACACACATTGTAAGTATTACACAAACAACAACAACCGATATCTCTTTCAATGATCGTGAGCACAGCCGAAAACCCTAAACCCTAAACCCTAGAAACCCCAGCCGAGAAATTCCCCCGCACACTAGAACCACGCAAAACAAAACCGACGAATATCTCTGTGTAACAGAGTACTTCATATAAAAGCCTTAGTTTAGACACAGCTTCTGCAATACCTTGAGCTGCAAACTGATGGAAGTGCAAGATAATTGCGCACGAGTGATCCAGGTGGACTGAAGTTACAGAGGATGTCGAAGCAGAGAGAGCTTCGGAGAGGGAAAAGCTGAAGAAAGTTAAGCAAAGAAGAAAAACGAACACGGCTCTCTGCATCTCTTGGGATTCCCATTACGAAAAACCCTCCACTTCCTCTTGAACCGGTTTAATGATTGCACCACGATTTCCCATGCAAGGTAGGGGCAATTCCGTCCGTGAATTTGAAAAGTAACTCCGTTAACCACCGTTTCATTATTTGGGGGTTTAAAAGTCATTGTCTTTAAAAGGAAGGGGTTTTTATGGATTTGGAAATTAACGGGGTGTTTTTGGCCATTTCACAAACTTAGGGGGTGTTTTTGGCCATTTCCACAATAAAAAATTCATAAATCACATAAAAATAATAATAAAATACATCATAAATATTAAATAAATTTCTCAAAAACTTTTTAATATCTACGATAAATTACATAAATACAATGAAAATATATAATAAAGTTTGTACGTGTAATTTGTTTGGAATAACTAGTTGTCATGTAAATAATTTTATATAAATATCATTTTTTATTCTTTATTTTATTTTAAGTTTTTCACTCATTTGAAATAGTACTTACATTAAAAAATCTGCTTTTAAGAACCATTTATTTATTATAAATGTATAAAAAAAATATAGATAAACCAAGTGTTGATGTGGTTTGCACATACCAACTTATTTTGAGGGTGATTTTAAATTTTGGTACTTTAATACCCTGTAATCTAAACTATTTGTGAAAAGTGTCAAAATGTTAAACCCTATCAATAGTTACTTATATGGCATAAAAATGGAGCTTAATTTAATTTTTTATCTTTATTTACATTACTAAAACATATATTCTCCTTGCTAAACATTGTAATTCCTAATTATCTCAAGTTGAAATTCAAAGAAATAAATTAAATCCTAGTTTCATATGAGTTGAATGAGTTCATTGTAGATTCTTCAAAAAAAGATTTGTATAGAAATTACGGCTTGAATTTGGGATTCAATATTCTAATTAAATGAGGGAATTGGCTATAGTAATTGTAGATAAAGGCAAAGTCTGAATTCAGCTCAATTTTTATGCCAAGTCCTTGAGTATTAATGAAGTTAAGTGTTTTGGCAACTTTTTGTAACTACAGCTTACTAATGTGATAAAACTCAAATCACAAGTACAAATCTAAATTAATAAAGAGGCAAACTACATAGTAGTTTAGTAAAATTTTCCTCATAGAGTTACAATACAAAGAAAAACTTGTGTTTCAAAAGATATCATTGTATCTAATTAAGTGATAATTATTTAATAGTCTTAAAAATTAAAACAATTAATTAGTCTAATAGAATATTTATAAAATTTAAAATTGTTTAATATTTTTTGCTTTTGTACTCAAACAAATGTTTTATATTTAAATTTAGGGTAAATTACAAGATTAGTCACTAAACTATCCACAAGTTTCTATTTTGGTCACTAAAAAAAAAAAAAAATCTATTTTGGTCACTAATATTTTAAATTGCTTTCAATTTGGTCACTGTCGGCAACGCCGTTAACGGCGATCTGACGTGTCTTAGCCATGTCAGCAAACTTAGCCACGTCAGCACCTGTATTGCTTATTTAAAAGGGTAAATTACAAGATTAGTCACTAAACTATCTACCAGTTCCTATTTTGGTCACTAAACAAAAAAAAAATTCTATTTTGGTCACTATAATTTATTCTCCAATAGGGGTAGCCAGAAAAGTCTATGCTAATTGAATTTGATCTCTCCCCAACTGACACAACTACAATTAATTTAGTGCTAATCAACACTGCAGCTTTATAATCCAGTACCCAACCTTGCAAATCGACACCATCTATGTCTAAAAATAACAGAAACCAATGACTACAAATTGCACAACTCTCACACAATTAATGCTTAATCCTTGTTTATTCTGCTTCGTAGATTCAATGAACAACTTGCATCTCCCTGAGAACACACACACAAATACTTAAAAATTAATTCTTTGGCCAAACAAAAACAAGGAAAAAAAACACAATATATGCAGAATGTCATTATGTACAATAAAAAACACAGAATGTCATTATATTTTAATAATACACAGAATTCTGCAGATGATACAGAATAACTAACACATAATTTTGCGGATGATACGAGAATAACCAACACAGATCTGCAGATAAACCGGTAATTCGCAGATGATACAAAATAAGCACCTGTATTGTGTTTCGCGGGATTACCGGTTTATCTCGCAGATCCGTGTTGGTTATTCTCGTATTATCTGCATTCGTGTTGCTTATTGTACATAATGACATTCGCATGTATTGTGTTTTTTTTCCTTGTTTTTGTTTGGCCAAAGAATTAATTTTTAAGTATTTGTGTGTGTGTTCTCGAGGAGGTGCAAGTTGTTCATTGAATCTCGCGGCGTAATAAACAAGGATTAAGCATTAATTGTGTGAGAGTTGTGCAATTTGTAGTCATTGGTTTCTATTGTTTTTAGACATAGATGGTGTCGATTTGCAAGGTTGGGTACCGGATTATAGAGTCTGCAGTGTTGATTAGCACTAAATTAATTGTAGTTGTGTCGCTTGGAGAGAGATCAAATTCAATTAGCATAGACTTTTTCGGCGACCCCTATTGGAGAATAAATTATAGTGACCAAAATAGAATTTTTTTGTTTAGTGACCAAAATAGGAACCGGTAGATAGTTTAGTGACTAATCTTGTAATTTACCCTTTTAAATAAGCAATACAGTGCGACGTGGCTAAGTTCGCCGACATGGCTAAGCCACGTCGATCGCCGTAAGGCGTTGCCGACAATGACCAAATTGAAAGTAATTTAAAAGATTAGTGACCAAAATAGAATTTTTTTTTTGTTTAGTGACCAAAATAGGAACCGGTGGATAGTTTAGTGACTAATCTTGTAATTTACCCTTAAATTTAAATAACAAATGAAACCTTCCAAACACAAAATTAAATTAAAATGTGTGTGTGTGTCATCACTATATGCAAATTCCACATCAAATTCTCACCAAACATCCTCTTCTAGTATAATAACTAATAACAAAATCAGCCATAAATTGCTATGCAATAAAGCTCATAAACTCCCATGTAAGGAGAGCTACCCTTACAGTATACTATATTACAACAACATCAACATATTCTTGAAGAACATATCATTCATGGCATTTACATCAGCAAATCTTTCTTATTATAATTTTAATAGCTACAACTTTCTTATCTTGACATATATGCAATTTGCATTTACTTTTTTATCCTTTATTTTACATTTCGGTGTAAGTGGAGGAAGTAGAGTGACTTTCTCCACTTCTGATGTTCTTTTTCTCTGAAGTCAAGAAAGTGGCCACTTCCCCTACTTTAGACTGAAGTAGGTTTTAGTTATAACTCACTTCAGTATTTCTTACATCGAAGTGGAGGAAGTGAGCCCCTATAAAATCTCACTTTCCCTACTTCCAAAGACTCAGGAGGCGTTCATTTTGGTGCAAGTGGGAGGAAGTGAACTGATTTCCTCCACTTCTAATGTTTTTTTCCTATGAAGTAAGGGAAGTGGCCACTTGCCCCACTTCAGTATTTTTTATACCGAAGTACGAAAAATGAGTCTATAAAAGCTCACTTCCCCCCACTTTCAATAACTCATTTGAAGTCTTTGAAAGAGAAAATTGAACACCATAAATAGAAAAATGAGCACTTCATGGAAGTGATACTTTCTGCAAAATGAATATAGGAGTGGTGGAAATCATATCACTTCCACCACTTCAGGAAAGTGACACTTCTCCCGCTTCCTTACTTCCACCCCTCCCCACTTACACCCAAATGAACATCCCCTTAAAGTCCTTGAAGGAAAAAATGAATACCATAATGGAAAAATGAGCACTTTATGAAATGATACTTTCTGCAAAATGAACATAGGAGTGGTGGAAGTCATATCATCCCCACCACTTCAGGGAAGTGGCACTTCTCCCACTTCCTGAGTTCTCCCCATTTACACCTAAATGAACGCCCTCTTATTTTTTTTAAATCAAATTATTGTACTAATATAAATTCTTTTCTATGGCTGATAAGAGATTGTAAATTTAACCCAATTGCTTATGGTATCATAAATATTAAAAATTGTAGGAATCATGCATGGTTTGATGTAAACAATTGTAGAGTCATGATAATAACATGAAAAATAAAATATGATATAAATTAAATAAGTATAAAAGGATGATATCATAAAGGTGCACATCCACAATGGAGCATAATATAAAGGGTAATGCTAATAACACGAAATGTTTTCATGAATTCTCCCCACGACCAACGTGGCACCTTATATTCTCTCTCATACTCAGCCTTTTTTTTTATCATTTGCTGTGAAAGAGAGGACCGTCTCCCAGGCTAAGATTTTGCCAATTGCATCGTTGTCACTTGTGCGATCTTCAATCTCAGGAGAGAAAGGGAGGGATTTGCCAGGGCTTTTTAGGTTCTTGTTGTTTTTGCTGGGATTTTCTCGCTTTGATTTTTATTGGTCTAGATCTTAAAATGTTTTGCTTTTGATTTGGGTTCAGATCGGAGAGAAAGAGAGAATGTCTTTCATTGGGACGCAGCAGAAGTGCAAGGCCTGTGAGAAGAATGGAATGGAGGGATCAGTTGATGGCCGATGGGATCGCTTACCATAAGTCTTGTATCAAGTGCAGCCATTGCAAAGGACCCCTCAAGGCAAGCATTTGATTTTCCTTGTTGGGTTCTTTGATTGTTTTCCATTTCTTAAATATTTGAAGAACTGAACAAAAGAAAAAAAAAATGGGGGATTTGGATAAAAACTGGACAACTGCGCTGTTTGTAGATTAAGTAATTTTTTTTATATTTGATTCCTACTTACCTTCAAAGTAATATACAACACAAAAATGTCATTTTTGCTTCATTCCAACTTTTTTGTAAATAGTTTGGGGAAGATTGCATAAGAAGTCAGACATTGTTTTTGCCATTTCTTATGGCTATTCACTCCTTACAGTGAGGGTTATAGGATGATAGATGTTGGATTTTGAGCATACTCCTTTATGCTTATTAATTTAAGGTTTAATACTTGCAAATTGGTCAATCCATTTCTAGATTAGGTTTTTCATTAAACTTTCACGCTTAGAATAACATATTTAAAAACCTTAATCAAGCAAGTCTAGCTTTATTTAAACAATCTCTAACTAACAAATTCTTCTGAATATCAGAAAAATGCAAAACATTGCAAAGATTAATTGGTAGAGCTATAAATAAGGGGATATGAAGTTTTCTATTGCCATAATAGTGTTTAATTTATGAAGTTTTCAACCCACTCATATTAGTTTTTATGTTGTTAACATGCTAGTGTTGCGAGACATATATGGTGATGCAGTTTTTTTTAATGTGTGCCGTATGTCTAAAAAAATTATTTTTTAAACAATTTCTAAAATTAATATTATATATCTATTAGGATATCTAGATTGAGATCGATATGGAAGATTTGGAAGTTGAGTTTTCTTATAGGAACAAAACACAAGTTCAATGTTCTACTTTAGAAATATTAGACAAAGAAAAATTGGTACAACATAATCATCTAAAAAAGTTGTTCCCAAAGTCGGTATGGTGCTTAGTTTTGAAGAAGAAGTTTACAATTTGTATGTTGAGTATGCACGTCAAGAAGGGTTTGGTATCACAAAAAAAGTTGAAGATTGGGTGATGATGTAAAATTCAAATATTGCACACTTGCAAAAGAATATCTGCAACAAAAAACTCTTTCAACCCAATGTTATCTATAAACGTAAATTGTCCAGCCAAAATGAATATTGTTGTGGCCAACAATCACTACAAGAAATGTGACCAATATCTACAAAAGCAATTCATAGAGACAACTAATTTAATCGTAGGGCAAACTTATTTCTGTGAAAATAAATCATAGACCGAATGGTAGGGAATGCTCTATAGGTAAAAATCTTTCTCTATGAATCTGTGTTTTGTCAGCACAAGTGAATACTTTCTTAACAAATTTGTGTTTCGTCGGCAAAAGTGAATGTTTTCTCTATGTTTATTGTCGTAAAGAAAAGCAAGAAATTGTGTTGTTCAAGTAGAGAAATTGCAGAGGAAAAACCATTTTAGCTACTAAGAAACTTGTAGGTGATTGTCATTGCCTCCGCGACGTTTATTGAATCGTAGGTAATGAATGCTCTTTTCCCTACGTTTATCAAAAGGTAGCTAATGAATGGAATGTAGCAACATTTATTTTCATAGAGAATGGTGACGTTTGTTTTGTTTTTTTACTTTTTAACCACGATTATTTGTGTAGTAAAAGATTTGACTTTGTGTTACGTTTTTCTGCAATATCAGAAATCGTAGTAATATTGGACCTAAACGTGTACATAAAAATATTCATTTCAAAAAGTTTCAATCCATACACTTGCGTACATATACTCAATTGAAGAAGTAAATGTTTAATCTAACCATTTATCTACAAATATTTAATTGAAAATATCAATCAAAAACACTTCTTCACAAAAACCATTTGCAAAATTATTAATGTCAAGTACCAAAATAACAAAAGTATGAATAGTAGATTAGATCTCCATCACTTGCATCCTAAAAGAGAATAACCCATGTCGATCTGTGACTCACTTCTTCATTAATAACTTCTAACTTCTTGCGATAAAATTAGAAATAAAAAAGTTACCAACCATATCAACAATTCAAGTAAATAATTCATACCTTAAAGCCAAATAAATTGATAAATTGATAAATATCAAATATGACAAACCTGAAAGAAGACGATAACCATATAATAGTCAAGATGAACGATCTCTTTGTTCATCTTCACTGCACATGAGAAAAATGAATGTCGCAAAACTTTACTAAGTTACAACACATTAGAATAAATGTAATTACATAAATACCTTTGACTATTTTCATCATAGTCATCATATTTAGCTCCCATTATTTGCCTTAACATTCTGTCATGTTTTGCCAAATAAACTCGATTCCTTTCATTTTCATAAGCTTCAGCTTCATATCTTTCTTTCCACATATTTTTTTCTTCTTCAAGATCTTTAATGGACTTGGCATGTCCACATCTTGAAACATTTGGTTTTGGACCATAACCTAACCCCTTAATATAACCGGATCGATTACCTAGAACCTCATTACAAATTTTGTCAACATCAACATCTTGATTTTGATCAATTGCCTTTTGTAACCTTTGTTGCATTGCACACTGAAATTGTAATAACGAGTGCACATCAAAATTTCAAAAATTTAAATGAAAATCTACATTGACAAGATAATAAACTCACATAATTAGCATTTACTTCCGGTGAAGTCCATCATTTTCCTTCTTCATAGTGTGTGCTTTGTACAATTCAATCCTATGCCACTGATGTTGCTATCTGGTTTCATCATCTTTCCTCATATATTTTATAAAAATATGAAGTAATTATGTATAAATTCCATATTACATTAAGTTCGTATCTTACAAGCTCATAATGAACAACTATGAATGATTTGGATCCTTGATTGTGAGGTGTTTTCATATATGAACTGCTCACTTTTGCCTTTTTAGCCTTTTTCCTTTAAAAAAAAATGTTCAATAGTTATTAAAATAAAAAAATATAAGAAACCATTATTGGTAATCATTAATAAGATACATTTACCTTAGTTTTATCATTGTTCCAATAATCACATAAGTCCTCCTAATTCTCTTGAGTAATGAACTCATTGGGTTTCTTTCCTTTTGTATATTCATAGCTTGAAAAGCTCAAATAATACTTCTTCAATTATTGACAATGATCCCTAATTCTGTTTTTATCCTTGAATTTGTCTCAGTGCCAATAACATTCAATTTTAAACAAAAAATAAAGAAATTTATTAACACATGAATACATACACTACATATCTTGCTCAATATAACTCATACCCCAAGGTGATCAAATACAGGTTTTATGTGCTCCTCCCAGTCAAGGTTTTTGATTGATCGTGGACAAAGTAAATAAGTTTGAGCAATAATACCTATTTCATTTGATAGCTTTGAAGATTGCACCGTGTCCAATGGTCTACCTTGATCCACGTCTATATAAATAGGAAGCCTATTTTTTTGTCAAATTCACCAATTTTTGCAAATTACAACCCCGTGTCTTATCTCTACAATTTTTCTTTATCACACTAGAGGCTATGAAATAAAAGGAAGATACAAAAAAGAAATGAAGTTAGCATCAAATAAGCAATCACGATTACCTCCTAATCACACCAAGTCAAAATAAAATATAAAACAAAATTACCAGAAGAACCAGCTTGAAGTGAAGCATTAGAAGATGGTTGTGTAGACGAGACTGATGGAACCACAGGCAATGGCACATGTTGCTGTGAATCAATAATTATTTCCTCTCGTTGCAAACTATTTGATTGAGAAACTCTTGAAACTTTATTACTTCACTGACTTCTTGGAGCCATATTTCTGCAATAAATATAAGAAGTGAATACATTAAAATAATAAAAAAAATAAGCTTCTAGTCATCATAAGATATTCCTGAAAGGTATCATTATAGCTAAAACATATTTGTGCAATCTGTAAGCAATATAAAAAAGTGCAATAAAGAATACTAATGGCAACTTTTAACATTAAAATGTACACATATGAAAAGCTTTTGCCGATAGGTAAACTAATCATCACAGTCATCGTTATTATCATCGTCATTGTCACGCCCCAGCCCCAAAGCCGGGCCCGCTGACAGACCGGCCGCATGCGACGGAGTTGGGCCCCACTGAGTGCAAGGCCTCAGATCTCAGATCTAACCAGAGTTGATCCCAATAAACAAAATAGGGAACAAGAAATGCAGAAATACGGACCGGATAATGATACATAGAAATAATTCAAATATGGCTTTAGCGAGTCCTACGAAACACAAAGTGCCATACTTAACAGTTTGAAGCAAGAGTACAATCTCACTCACACGGGATAGAGTTATAGCAAACGGAACTAATAGCTACCGAGGACTAGACCCCGAGAAAACCCCTTGTTCCTAAGCTCACTTCTCGCCTTGTAAGAAAGAGAAAACATATAATACATGAGCCACAAGGACTCGGTAGGATTGCAACATAACGGAAAGAATTACGGGATATCTGCGCGAAATGAAAATATAACGGGATAGAAATACGGATAATAATCAGAATACAGAAATGCATGAAAAACTGAGCTGTACATCTTCCTGACTCATAAACAGAATCAACAGTTCGAGGCTGGATCTTAGACTGTGGAGTCGGAACAGACAAAATATTAATAGCCGAAGCAGGATCTTCGACCGTAGTCAGAACGGACACGCATGTCCTGTAGGGCTACTACAAAAACATGTGCACATGGCTAGGACTTACTCCTCCTAGCTGAGTAATTTGCCAGAAATGGAGATGTACTAAAAACTACAGTAAATTATGGAGTACAGATAGTAAAATACCGACTAAATCGATTTGCGACATAATTAAAATAAATAAATAGATAACTAAGTAACAAGTACAGAATAATAATAAAAGCACCAATAGAACTAATCACAAGAATTTTCAAGAATAAATAAACTTCTAATTAAATACATAATTAATTATACACCAGAAATACGTAGTTATACGGGTGCGAGAACCTACCTGTTTTCGAACTACGAAGTTGGGTTCAATAGACACTGTCGAATCTAACCATCAAGGCTTGAAGTTAGGGTCACACTGATGAGAAGATCCTATAGTACAAGAATAAAATTAATTTTTAACCTAAAGATCAACTCTAACTAATCACAACTCAAGGCTTGAAAGAAAAATAGATCATCCAGCAGCTTAACTAGTATACAAAAATATACTTGCAATATGTCTGGGCAATCACTGAACAACCAAGACCTAAAGCTCAAATTGCACTACAAAAATAGTAAAGTCCACCTGACAAATATGTAAACAATTATAATAAAATCCTACAAATTGCACACACAAAAAATCAAACCATCATGATGCTTAGGTATAAGCATAGATGTGATGAACTTCACTAAAAGTGGGGACAAGAGAACATGCTATGGATGAATGGAAATCAGTATCCTCAACAAATAAAAGCATACATCAATATTTTCCCCTTGGAGAAAAATCTATTCCAGAGATTGAAATAATTTATAAACAACACCTACAATAATTTAAGGGAAACTTAATAATGATATAACTTAACAACATCATAAAGTTAGAAAAAAAAAACATTTAACAACAAATTCAATAAACATGGACAAAATACATAAAACCTTTAATTTCCACATGTTCAAGCATGCACTCAGTTTCAATTAAGGAATTCAACCAAATGCTTCATCATCTCCAAAGCTTTATCACATGCAGGATTAAAGAGATGAAAAACACGATCTTCTCCATGAGACTCCAAAAGCTCAGCCATTCCTTTCCAATCACTACCTTTCAGTTTCTCATAACCCAACCCTACAACCTCTACACTCTCACCACTGACTCCAACCCATTTCCATTTCCACTCAACTTCAAACCATTAATCAATAGCCTCATCACTTCTTCCTCTCCATGAAAGCAAAAGGCAACATTCTCTAAACACACCCAAACCAAGCATGAAGAATTTAACAAATGAAGAACAGATACTCCTACCTAGACAAAACTCCGGGGATCTCCATCTCCAACGAGCTCCAAGCCTCTTATCTCCACCTGGTAGCGCCTTCCTAGAGTGGAGAAGACGATGAGAGCACCCTCGGCATCACAAAGAACTGCGATTTCACTGGCTTTCTTGAGCAATCCGTTCCTGGTTTTGTGAAGAAGATGAGCTCAATCTCAACCTATCCCCTTCCCCCTTGTAGACCATGCAGGTGAAGAGATAGGGTAAGTTCCCTTCGACCAGATCCAGGAATCCCGGGATAGAGGAATTTGTCTCAAGCGGTTAATCAACAAGATTAAGAGTTAAACATGGTGGTCAAAACAGGTTGATCATCACAGTCATTATGATCATCCTCACTACAATGTTCAATTAATATATCATCATAATCATCTTCATCATTAAACACATCCACATTGTCGCCAATACCACTTCTATCATTGAAGCGATAATTAGATACATCATTTTCATCTACAATGTCAGGGTCAACATCATCTCTGTAGAAGGGCATAAATTGATCAGCAATGTCTGTTGCTTGCACTCTAATTCCATGAGTATCATTTTCTTGGTAAACAATATAATTAGAGTTCTCATTTTCATCAATGTCTATCCTCTGAACTTCCATTTCTTTGACATAAAAAATGTCATTATGCTGAAATTTTGAACAACTTGCCAATCTTTGCCCAATTTAGTATTATTCAGATAGAAAACTTGTTGAACTTGGCAAGCTAGGATGAAAGGATCATTCTCATACCAGGTTCCAACAACATTAATGCTTGTAAACATACCATCTTTCTTGACACCCTTTTGTTTATCACCAAGATTAAACCATTTGCATTAAAAATGTACAACTTGTCGGCCTTTCACATAATCCAACTCAATAATTTCTAATATGATGCCATAAAAATCAATGACATCATCCTTGTGATTTCCCTCAACCATAATTCCACTATTTTGACTTCGAATAGTGCTATCTCGAGCATTTGTATGGAATCTCACTCCATTAACAATGCACCCTGTACACTTCTTACAACATATGTTTAGTCCACATGCTAAAGAATATAATGCCTCTGTTGCTTGAGAGTTTTCACAATTGTGCAATGGAATCATCTTTAGAATAAAAAGATAAGATAAAAAATAACTACTTGATTCAATAAAATTGAATATTACGTGATAACATATAACAGGAGAACAAGTAGTTACACGTCTTCTAAACCAGTTCGCAAAAGTATCTTTATGCCTTTATTCAATATTCATTTCACTATCTTGTCTTAGCTCCTCTTTATGCTCTATATATAGCAAATCAATCAATTTCCTCACAATTCTTCAATATGTACCAATGAAACATATCAATCTTCATTTTATCTAACTCAACATATTTTCCACCTCCAAGCAATCACAATCTTTATGAGAAGACAGATAAGCCACCTTCTTGATTTGAATCCACATTACACTCATCCTTATTAAATTTTGTTTCAACTCCATGCAAATACATTGAACAAAGTTAAACACTCATTAGCTATATATGCCACAGCAATTGATCCTTCTGGCCGAGCTCGATTTCTCACATCTCATTTAAGAGTAGCCAAGAATCTGAAAAAAAATTATATGAATATATAAAAAAGTGACTCGATAACTTAATGAAGTGATTGTAAAAATTTTACCTCTTAATAGGATACATCTACCAAAACAGAACTGGGCCACAAAGCTTTGTTTCATAAGGCAAATGAACCGCTAAATGCACCATTATGTCAAAAAATGTTGGTGGAAAAATAGTTTCCAATTTACATAAAATTAAGACAATATCTTGCTCATTTTGTCTAGTTCATCCAATCTCAAAGTCTTACAACACAGTTAAACTGCATAAAAAAATCTCCTATTTCAGCCACTGCAGTCAAAACCTCTTTACTACGCTATGAAGCTAGCACCCGAATCCCAAATGGAAGCAATCTTTGTATCAAAACATGGCAATCATGACTCTTTAATCATGATATTTGTCCATCATGGACATTTACACACCGAGAAATATTAAAGCATAGCCATCAAGAAATTTAATAGTTTTCAATAATTCACAAAAAAGAAGTTTCTCCTTCTTTGACATTGTGTAAAATGCTTTTGGTAATACATATGAACCAGACCCTGTCTTCTTCAAATGCAACTCGTTTCTGATTTTCATGTCCTCCAGTCCAATTTAGCTTTAAAAGTGTCTTTTGTTTTTCCTACAATACCCAACACTGTACCCAAGACGTTTTCACATATGTTTTTCTCAATATGCATCACATCAAGGTTATGTCTTAAAAGTAAAGGCTTCCAATAAGGTAAGTCAACAAAGATACTCTTTTTTGTCCAGTTTAACTCACTTAAGCTGTATTTTCTTTTTTTTTTTATTTTCCTGGGTATTTCCTTGGTATGATGTATCGGAGTTCCTCCAATTGATGCAAGATATCATTCCCTGATAATGTAATAGGACATCCTTCATTATTCAGTTTACCATCAAACTTTTTGCTTCTACACCAACTGTGGTCATGTGGCAAGTGTCAACGATGCCAATATAACAAAGTTTACTATACAGCCTTTGTGAACAAGTTTGGTAATTGCACACTGGACATGCCATATATCCTTTAGTACTCCATCCAGACAGATTTCCATAAGCTGGAAAGTCATTTATGGTCCACAGAATGGCAGAATGCATTGTGAATTTGTTTCAAGATAAAACATCATATGCTTCCATGCCAACTTCCCAAAGCTTCTTCAAATCATCTACCAAGGGTTGCATGTATACATCAATGTCTTTACCAGGTGCAGTAGCTCCTGGAATAAGCAAAGACAACAAAAAAAGTGGATCTTTCATACACTTCCATGGTGGAAGATTATAGGGTGTCAAAATTATTGGCCCCATACTATAGGTACTGCTCATGTTCACTTAGAACATAATCATGCACTTAGCCCACAAAAGTCTCATTTTCAAAAGTGCAATAAAAAAAGGATAGATATGTCAAAAGAAGACTTGAATTAAATGATCAAGCAGGAATAAGTTTAAGCAAAAATTTTCATTCCTTTGCTGTTGAAAGTGGGGGATATGAAAATTTGACATATGAGAAATGCTATTTGGGACGAAATATTCGAAAAATGGGCCGAATGATGTGGAGCATCCATGTCATCCCACTTTCTCTCACAAAAAATTATAATTGAAATCTTCTACTCACAAACTAAATTTGAAAATTTATCTTTATAATAGATAAGGATAAGAATAAAGATAATTCTGCAAACATTTGTAACAAATTTTCTTGAGGTATGGATTTTTCTCTATAACAAACAACATAGCTGATGATCTCGACTTCGTTGATGGTGGTGACATCGGCGACAGTGCTAGTGACGTCAGGCCAGACGACGCAAATGGTGTGGGAGGGGCAATGGTGGCCATGGGATGATGAAGAAGCCTTTAGGGCTATTTGTTTATTTTTTATTTTTAACTTTTAAAATGGAGGTGAGAATACGTGAGATGATGTGGATGCTTCACGTCATTCGGCCCATTGTTTCGGACGAATATTTCGTCCCAAACAACATTTCTCTTGATATATAATGAGAAAGGATTGCCAAAACTATATTTCAAAAGCATTGATGTTTAGGCTTGGAATTGGGGATGCTGAGGCTCTTGGAAACTACTTCTCTCGCATGCAACAAAGAAATTTAAATTTTTTCACTTGATTGATATGAATGAGGAAGGTCGGTTGAGAAATGTATTTTGGGTAAATACAAGGTCTATAGCCGCATATGAAACTTTTGGTAATGTTATCTCTTTTGATACAACATACTTAACGAATAAGTATGATATGCTTTTTGCTCCGTTTGTTAGTGTAAACCATCATGGGTAAACAATATTATTTGGATGCGGTTTATTATCAAAGGAAGATACATAAACTTATATTTGACTGTTTAAAACTTGGTTGGAATGTATGTCAGGCAAGACCCCTAAAGCAATCATTACAGATCAATGTATGGCAATTCAAGGTATAATTAAAGTAGTTTTTCCAAATGCTCATCATCATCTATGCATTTCGCTCATCATAAAAAAAGTTCCTGAGAAGCTTGCTGGACTAAAAGCATATAAAGCAATAAAGAAAATTTTGAAAAGCATTATTTATAAAGCAGTAGATATTCAAGAATTTGAAGGCATTTGGTTGAAGATGATGAAAAACTACAATATTGAAAAAATGAATGGCTGAATTTTTTATATAAAAATCATCAGCATTGGGCTCCTATATATTCTAAAGGGATTTTTTGGGCTAGAATGTCTACCACTAAAAAGAAGTAAAAACATTAACGCTTTCTTTGATGGTTATGTTGGGCCAACAACATCATTGAAACAATTTGTAGAGCAATATGATAGTTCTCTGAAAAGTGAGATTAAGAAGGAAAATAAAGCTGATTTTGCTTCTTTCAACTCATGTTTTCTAATGATTACTGAATGTTATTTTGAGAAGCAACTACAAGAAGCCTACACAAATAAAATTTTTAAGTTGTTTCGAGACGAGTTGAGAGAAATGATATATTGCAATATTGCTCTTATTAGCTCTGATGGACCAATATGTACATTTCAAATGGCAAACATCCTCAAAGGACAAGAAGGCATTTAGAAAGCAAGTGGTATTCAAGGTTTATCACAATGAAGTCGAATTTGACATTAACTGCTCATACTCTTTATTTGAGTTTAAAGGAATTATTTGTAGACACGTATTGGTCCATCAAAGGTAACTAGAAAGGTTAAATGATTTTCTTTCCAACCAATTTTTCATCTCCAAGAGGATATTTTAATTTCATCTGACATAATGAAGTTGCTATTCACTTCTTAAGGTAATCGATAGAGTACAACATCATGGTTCTTCTTTCGGTTTCCTTAGCGAAGGCAATGAATTGGCATCCTCACACATGCAATAACGTGATTCAGGTAAATCCACTTTTGGTACCATAAAATAAGATTTGTTGATGCATATGTTAATTTGCTTTGGTTCTTTTTCTTTTTTTTTGGAAAAAAAATAATTTTGATGAATCTTCGGTTGTAATTTGTTATTTAGGATTAGAAAGATAGAGCATCATCAACACCATCATCACTATGGGGAGCATCATTAGCACCATCATCACCATGTAGCACCATCATCACCATGTTGGTAACTAGTGGTTCTTTATGAGGAGGGAGATGTGTATTTAATCTTTTTTATCCTTTGTTGTTGTGCCTTGGTTTGGACATTATGGGTGTTATAATCTGTCATTGTTGCTTTTGATTGTTTGTTTTTCATTATTTTGGAAGATGTACTCATATGAAGATGTACTCATTATTTTGTTCTTCATTATTGCTTGTACTCATATGAAGATGTCTCAATTGTATTAAATGCACTCAACTCAATGGAGGCAAGTCTTTGGCAATTGCAATTGCCATCATGATCATATAGTTTTACAACTAGCATTAGGCCGTGTAGGCCTCGGCAAAAAAAAAAAAAAATTGTTTCTCAACATGCGTTTGCATTATAAGAGAAAATCATATATCAAAGAATGATACATTGAATTCAGTAATAACTGCTGAACTTCCATAAGTCAACAAAAATAACACACAGTTAATTCCCCTAGATACAAAACACCTTCCATAGATGAGAAATGAGGCTTGCAGTACAAAACATCTTCCATAGATGAGAATCCTGAGGGAGACAGAAAAATAAACTAAAATTTATCCACTATGAGTTATTGATACAAGAAGGAGCGAAAAATCCAAATAAATACCAAAGTTGGAGTTAATTGTCCCACCAAATCAAAGAGGCCTTTGGCAAAATCTGTAACAGACATCTGCCACTATAGAAATCAATAAAGGCCTACTCATAGAATCCTTTCCAAATTAAGCAATACATCATATGAAAACCTAACTGTAAAAATAGAAATTCAAGAGAAATATTGGTGGCTTGTCAAACAGTATTTATACACCTGAACATGCCCTTCATCTGGACTATATATATCTTTAAGTCATGTCCGTAAGTGCTATGAAGGTGAAGCAAGCTAGTTCCTTCACCTGAGAAAGCATAAATTTACCACTGAAGTATGTATCATGCTCACAATTTCTTATCTACTAGTTCCTTCACCCGGCGCGTAGTTATGTTATTTTTATATGATCATTCCACTGGCCAGAAAATCAATAAACCAAATAGTAATATGCTAAACCAAGTAGCTAACGAATGAGGAATATCTAGAGAAAACAAAATTTTAATTCTGGAGCAATAAAGCATAAAAATCTTACCTAATGCTCAGAGGAATTTTTCTTGGATACATATTGTTCGTGAAATATTTTCATAACTCTTCTGACTGGGAGAGAAAAAAAACCACCGCTCAAACATCAATCACCAGTTACCAATTGAAAATGTCAGATTTCACAATCAATTAACAGGTTTACATAGAGCAGTTCAATGTTTAACATATTTAGTAGATGTGGATACTCAGAATCTTCCAATAGGACCTTGCTTCATGTTATTTTTATAAGTAAACCTATTCCATAGTAGCTATCGTGCATTCATCACTCAAAAAAATAGATCAGTCACCAACAAGAAACCACATCTTCATAAACAACCACTAGTTACCAACAATCATATCACACAAGCAATTTATAGATTAAATAAAACAATTTAATATCTAGCAAATGTCGTCAGTAAGGGTTTCCTGCAACCTCCAAGAAAAATGATGCCTTAATATCAGTGTTGCTAGTAACCAAATGCTCTAGTAGACATGGTGCATTCATTGCTAAACAATATTGTTCAAATATAAAATGAAGCAAAAATGACGTTTTGTGCTTCATTTTACTTTGAAGGTAATTAGGGATCAAATATAAAAAAATTACTTGATTTACAAACAGAGCAGTCATCCAGTTTTTATCCAAATCCCCACATTTTTTTTCTTCTTTTGCTCAGTTCTTCAAATATTTAAGAAATGGAAAACAATCAAAGAATCCGACAAGGAAAATCAAATGCTTGCCTTGAGGGTTCCTTTGCAGTGGGATTTATAGTAAGCGATCTCATCAGTCATCAACTGATCCCTCCATTCCATTCTTCTCACAGGCCTTGCACTTCTATTACGTCCCATTGAAAGACATTCTCTTTTTTTCTCTAATCTGAAACCAAATCAAAAGCAAAACATTTCAAGATCTAGACTAATAAAAATCAAAGGGAGAAAATCCTAGCAAAAACAACAAGAACCTGAAAAAACAGGCAGATCCCTCACTTTCTCACTTGAGATTGAAGATCACACAAGCGACAACGGCGCAATCGACAAAATCTCTTCCGGGAGACAGTTCTCTCTTTCATAGCAAATAATAAAAGAAAAGAAGGGCTGACTAGGAGGGAGAATATAAGGTGTCATGTTGGTGGTGGGGAGAATTCGTGAAAAGATAGGCATGCCGCTGCACTGACGAAGGAATTGGACGAGCTTCGAAGCAATGTTTTTGAGAAGAAGAAAAAGGATAGAAACCAGAGAGGCGAGTGAGGGGACTTTAGGGATGTGGGGTTTTCTTTTGTTTTTTTTTTTCTTAAAAGATTTTTGTTTAATATTTAGGGATGTTTGCTATGGAAGTGATTTTCTGAAGTGGTGAGTTTCTGGAAGTGACCACTTCAGTTGAAGTGTATAGTTCAGTTGGAAGTGTGGACTTCTGTGTGTTTGGTTGTTGCTGGAAGTGTCATGTCAGTAACCACTTCCAGTGTTTGGTTGGTTGAAGTGAAATCTGGAAGTGGCCACTTCAGTCACTTCATGGTGTTTGGTAAGTGGTGAAGTGGGTGTATGATCACCACTTCGGGAGGGGGGTATGGTTACCTCCCTTGTAACATTTATGATTAAAATTTTTAATTATTCAATTAATGTATATTTATTTATTATATTAATATGATGTAAATTTCGTCCTATTTGTTTATTGAATTTGTAAATTTGTGAATAATATGTAAATATTCGATAAATGGTTAGTCCGCCCCTTTAATTTATTAAATATATTTTTAAAATATTTAATAAAATAATTTATTTTTGAGAGATTATTAAATTGTGTTATGTTTTAGATTTGTTATTGTCTTTAAAATTTTTATTATTAATTAGTTTAACTTCATTGTGATATATATATATAATTTCAAAGTATGACTTTATTAAAAAATTACATGAAATAAAAATGAAATAAATAAGTGAATGTATCCTATTTAATTACATTAAAAAATTGATTAATTATTATTTTAAAAATATGGCAATTTTTATTAATTATTATTTTTAAATATATTATAAATAATTTAAAACCTTAAATTAAAAAAATGGTTAATTAATTTTATTATTTTCTTTGTGTGATTTACTGTAAGTTTAAAACCTTATATGTAAAATATATTTTGAAATATGACCTTTGTATTATGTTTTGTGTATTAATAAATATCTTTTAGTTTAGTTTGGTTTATTAAAAAAATATAATTAATATATACACTATCGAATTTTCAATTATTTTATATTTTTTTTTATTTTTAGCGGCCTGGGTTTATCATGTTACAGCGTGAACTCACTCTTTCCACTCCCTCTCCCCTCTGGATATAGATAACATATTTTCCACTCCCTCTATAATGGGTGTTTATTAATATGATTTTCTTATCGTTATCGAAATTTAACTCAACTTTTTTTATTAAATTTTTAATTTCGTGATTAAGTTTTAATTATTTAATAATGAGTGCTTATTTAATATTATTTTTAATATAAATTTCATTCAAGATCGTTTATTAAATTTATAATTTTGTGGTGCAAGTTTTAATAATTCTATAATGGGTGTTTATTAATATGATTTTCTTATCGTTATCGAAATTTAACTCAACTTTTTTTATTAAATTTGTAATTTCGTGATTAAGTTTTAATTTTTCGAATATAATCCCGATTGTACCGATCTTTATTGTCGTATTTTTTCATGATGGCATGGATGAAATGAAGATTATGGCCGTCTTGATTGCTGGGACTTTGTTTATTATTACAAAAGAACCAATCAAAACATAGCAAAAAAAGATGCAAGGGAGAAATTGAGATATGGTTAACTAAGATTAACAGTTTGCATATATTTTTTGTATAATGAAAAAAACTATAAGGTGATTCCATAAGCTTCCTATCATGGCTAGCTCATGCTTTTCACCTGAACTCTCTCATTCTTTCCACTAACTCACCCCTCTGGCAATAGATAACAAAATATTTTTTAGGTAATTGCTGGAAATTTGAAGTCTATCAAAGTGATGCATTATGAAAAATTGATGAATTATACCATAATTAACTTTCTGATTTGGGCTTAATTCATATCATTAGCGATAAGAATAGTGATATACACCATTTCATAAGAGAAATACAACAAGTGAGGATTTTTACATGAGAATGAAAAAATAAGAAACATATTTCTGGTATTGCATCCTCTAATCCAATCCCTTCTTCATCTCTGACAGTGCTTCTATTCCACTTGTATCTATTGCAAATTCAACTCAAACTCTAACATCTCTTGCGAATCTTTCATTCCACCAACATTGCCTCCTGTGATGCTTCATCCACCTGTGAAACTGAAACCATTACAACCCAAATGACAATAATTTACTGAACTAGAGATATAATCATAATGGAATTTAGGACAATAATTCTTAAATTCTGGTTGGCCATCATCACAAACAATGCAGGAGCTGATGACTTATCCAACTCCAACTTTGTCTCTAATTTTGTAGCTCTGCACATTACACCCAGCCTCAGTAAAAACCCAAACAATTTCATGTCTGCAGCAAAGGTATATAGAAAATCATTAACCATTAAGATGTATATTTCAATGAGCAAGGGTGAAACAATTTCTCTACAGATTACAAAGATGACAATAGTGACTGCAAAGCATGAAGGCAACAACAACAATCTCAAAATAATAAAAAAATGCTGCTATGGAACAGGATAATACACTTGACATTTCAAAATTTTATGATATAGAGCATAAAACAGACGCATACAAATGAAGATCTCAAGTAAAGAAACAATTCGGTACATTGCATTCCCATACCATTGGCTACATTACAATATCAATCCAAAAAAGAATCAGTTTAATTTCCATACCATTAACAAACCTGGTACATTGCGTTCCCAAACGATGATTCCAAGGCCTGCATGTTGAATTTCCAGCATACAATTCCTTCACGGTGACATCTTCATTTCCATGGCTCAGGAAAAACGTATATGGTGAATGCACAATCATTGGCATTTGTTGGTCCTCTCTTCCCAAACCAAAGCTGTCATGCCATACGGAGTGGGCTGCAATGGTGGCATTGTATGCCTCCTCATTGCCCCGCCACACTAGTACCACATTATCCAAAAATAAAAAAGCCGAGAAAGACACACCATGTACACAGCTAGTGATAGCTGTTCAGCATTTATACACTGACCCAGAAAAAAATCTCACGCACAAAACAAAACATGGCATCTTTTGAATCTAAACGGGACTGACCACAACTACAACGAAAAACAACAAGTGGTAAACATGGCTAAAACATCTCATCAAAAATCAAAGAATATACGATTCAAATAAATACCACCATTGAAGAAACAGACCAGCTAGCTGCAAATCAAGGAACCATGTCCCTTTCATTACCTCACTAGCACGTCCATTTTTTGAGGACCAAGCCTATGTGCATTCCTTTCACAATAAAATTTCTCATCATTGCCATTACACCATCGCCTACAACAAGAACAAAAACAAACACGTCAATTACGCAGGGAATGATATACGACACCCTCAAATATAAGAAACATACCTATAAAATTGTAAACCAATCTACGCAACCCAAACCAAACACATGCAATTATTTAGACATGAAAATAACTAAACACTCCTGATTGACATGAAAACTAGCAAACAGACAACAAATATAACACTTCCCCACTTAAGAAACAGCAGGGGAATGACCAATGCAATAAATACCACACACAGTATCGCCCAGTCATAGATGCAGCTACCAAAGGCAGAATGCAAATGCAAAATAAAGTAAGATATCTCAAAAAAGGACTAATGCATGGTGCATAGATGAAAGCAAAAACAACATGAAATATTAGAGGAGGAAAGTCCTGTCTCCAGCATCACTCTCCATACGGTGGGAGCACCAAACCATGAAGTTCACACCATCCGTGATAAGAACCTCTCAACCCATCCGTGATAATAATCAAATACTTCGGCAAGTTCAGTTTTCCCGAAACCATCGACTTCCATCACCTTGCGGTACAGGACCTCAGACCAATTTGTTGGGGTTTTAATTGCATCCGCTATTTGCCCGACAACGTTGATGAGTTCATCCATCTTTGCCGATTTTTTAGACACCTTGGTTGCGCGTGGGGTCCTTTGTGTTGATGACGTCGCCGAACTATTACCAACTGGCGGGGTAGGATTGTCGGCATCGTCGTCATCACTCAGATTCAACGCCTGAGCTGACTCGAGATTGTCGATGCTGATATCGTCATTTTCACATCTTTCCCCAAAATCTGAAAAAACGTGACGTTGCATATGACCCCGTCGCCCTGTCCTCTCCGCATATTATCTTCAGTCCCTCGTAGTTCTCTATTGGCTTATTAATGAAAGGTCTTGCACCTGGGTGTGCCTGCGTTACGAAATGTTGTACAACAAGTCACGTATCTATCAAGTAATGACAAGTTAACGCCGATTTCAATGTTACCTCAATGTACGTTACCGCCACAACAGGATCTAGCAGGATCGTCTTCGATGCATCGTCCCATCCAGAGCCGCTGAGTTCTTTTGCCTTCTTAATTTCGGCATAGCGTGCCTTGAAGGTTCTGTATTGATTTTGTACATTATCGGGGCTGAACTCCGTATTGAATTTGGCATTGACAGCCACCGATGCAAAAGAAAACGCGGCGCGTTTGAAAGACTTATCGCACTTGAGGCCTTTCCTTGCTTGTTCTACAAGCAACGGTATCAGGAAATTGTCATATTCCGGCCTCCATCGCTTGTTTGGGGTGCCACGCTTGTTGCTCGCACTCTTGGAATAACCAGCGTCGTTCATACGATCATGCCCCTCCATTATGCTTAACAATTCCAATGAGTGGGTAAGTGACACAGTTCAATAGAAATGACACATAAAAGGCAATAGTGAAAGTCATTAGGCATATGAAACCATCATACGGTCGAAAGGGATAAACATATAGCTTAAAAAAAAAACACATCTGAGGGAGAACCGAAAAGAAAGAAACAATGTTTTGCATGATTTACACTAAAGTATCATAAGCAGCCCACATATCATTCGTTATTGCGTCCCGTAGTTCAGCCCATTGTCTGTTCTCCTCACGTTGTTCCCTCTGTGAACGTCCTTGCGTCGATACCAATTGTTCTGCCTCTGCGTCTCCTCCGTTCAATATCGCATCGGTTGGGTCGACACCAGCAATGTAGTTATGGAGTATGCAACAGGCAAGCACTAACCTTACCTATGTTTTGAATGGGAAAAAAGGATGCGATGTTAGGACTTTGAACCTATTCTTCAACACGGCAAATGCGCGCTCGACCTTCGAACGCAACATTGAATGCCTAAGATTGAATAATTCTTTTAGGTTAGTCAGGGCCCTTCCCGTGTGTTCCTTCAAGTGGTATCTAACGCCTCGATACGGTGCTATGAAACCATTCATAGTCGTAAAGCCGGCATCTACCAAGTAATATTTCCCTACAATAAACAACAATGTTTAATTATGCTTCTTAGAACGTGAAAACAGTGCATGAAGTTTTTATTCCCACCTTCTATTATTTTTAGACCTTCGGGCTGTGGACGTGAGATTGCATCTCTTAAGACTGTAAAATCGTTTGCTGCTCCCTCCAACCCGCTAGAACGTAGGTGAACTTTAGATCGGGGTTTACAACTGCAAGTACGTTTTGGGTCGGGCCTTTTCGGCCACGGAACCGTGGCAATTCATGCTGAGGGATGGAGGCATCAATGTGTGTACCATCAAGAAGCCCTACACAATCCTACGTGGTAGAAAAATTGGAAGATATTACTAATTCTTTTAAGAAATTCGTCAGAACCCATGTATTGAATTATATGTTAGCTTACTTTGAAATAAGGGTACCAGTTTGGGTTACTCTCAATTTCCGGATGGCAAGAGTTGGTGGGAGGATGCACAAAGTCGTCACGGATTGCACATATCGCCCGAAGGACGTTGTTAAAGTGACGATTGATAGTTTCCCCAGACCGAATGAACTCAATGCGCACAGTGCGGTTCTTCGTGTTATGACCCACTATGTGCAAGAATATTGCTAGTTGTTCTTCTATGGCCATATGTTTGGTATCTACAAGTAGATGTTTGTCTCGCAATATTGATGCGAGATGGAGAAATGGGCCTACGTCCATTCGAAGGTAGCTGACACAATAGTCACGACCACTCCTCAGAATACGCTCCATATGTTTTTTCCTAGTTAGGTCTCGGAACAAGGAGGGCTCCCTATGCCTTGCACACCTTGTTAAGTGACTTTCCTCGATTAAATAGGCGACTATGACAACGACAGTTGTGAAGGCCGCTACCAAAGGTCTCATGCGAGAATTAACTGGCGAGCTGTCCATCTACACGATCAATAATTAGGTTATGGTCGTATGGGACGGGGTGAAATACGAAACACAACAGACACCTATCCACTTGTTCTAATGGTGACAAAGATAACACAGTTTGCCTAGCTGTAGTTAATTTCATTATTGGAAAAAGGCAGCCGTTGCTTATGTCAAAATGCATACCAACATACAATTCTTCTACAAACACTGTTTCACAGTTCTAGAAGCCATTGTCACCAATAAAGTCACAGTGTCATCCAATAAGCAATTGTTATTTTATATGCCAAGTGCACATGATCAGTATAGCAAGTTAATACAAAAAACAACAGAAACATGCAGTCATACATGGAAATCAGAAAATAATCTATAAAAACTAGTTTTTCTCTCCATGGTACGTATCCTCCAGGAAGATGTGCAGTAGGATCCCTTTAGGCGAATAAAGAAGTATCCGGACCAGGCCGGGCCTCCCTATTAGCCTTGTAATCCTTGGCTTCCTTGTTGCGGACAATATACCAATGGAGGCGCCTTATATTGCATACTACAATGATCAATAGTCACATTGTTTACCATATTTATCAATAGTGATACATGTCAGCAAAAAAAAAAAAAAATGTGTTTGTAATCACAACATCAACAAAATAAAAAAAGCACACAATAGAGGGTGAGAGCATGAAGGTATTAAGACATGCCTTAAAAAAAATTCAGCTTTTAGCAAAGTGGATGGAGTACACCATGAAAAGAGCAAAATTTAAACCCAATTAAGCATGATGTAGTGCAGGCATGTGTTTCTAGTAACAGCATCAACCAAAAAAAAAATCACACAATAGAGGGTGAGAGCATGAAGGTATTAAAGCATGGCTTAAAAAAATTCAGCAGGACAATTACAGAGGGTGGAGTACACATGAAAAGAGCAAAGTTTGAACCCAATTAAGCATGATAAATAGTGCAGGCAGGTATTAGTAGTGACAACATCAAAAAAAAAATCACACAATAGAGGGTGAGAGCATCAACATATTAACACATGCCTTAAAAATTGCTATTAGATGACGCAGTAAGTGGTTGTGTGAAATAAAAAAAAATCACACAATGAGGGTGAGAGCATCAACATATTAACACATGCCTTAAAAAAATTCAGCTATTAACAAAGTGGATGGAGTACACCATGAAAAGAGCAAAATTTAAACCCAATTAAGCATGATGTAGTGCAGGCATGTGTTTCTAGTAACAGCATCAACCAAAAAAAAATCACACAATAGAGGGTGAGAGCATGAAGGTATTAAAGCATGGCTTAAAAAAATTCAGCAGGACAATTTCAGAGGGTGGAGTACACATGAAAAGAGCAAAGTTTGAACCCAATTAAGCATGATAAATAGTGCAGGCAGGTATTAGTAGTGACAACATCAAAAAAAAAATCACACAATAGAGGGTGAGAGCATCAACATATTAACATATCCCTTAAAAAAATTCAGCAGGTCAAATATAGAGAATGGACTACCCCATGTAAAGAGCAAAACAAACCATATGCAATCAGGTTTGAGAATTAACTTTGGAGAAAACCATAAAACTCAGAATGGGGAAAAAATGAAATCAGGTCATGGGTCGGCCGAAGAACAAATGGAAAACAAACCTTGTCAAGAAAATCCCAAAATCAAATCTTCCACATCACCACAGAACAAACAAAAAACATGGGGGAAAAAAAAAACCTAACCAGATCTAAGCTTCAGAGCAGTACCTCTAAAGGCAGAGGGTAGTGAACTTCAGAGCTAAGGTGGGAGAACAAGAGCGAAGCCCACACCTGTGGAAGGAGTACAACGCAAAGAATCAAGGCCAGCGCCGAATAAATTAAAAAGAGAACATATACAACCATATACATCCATGAAATCCTTGAGATTTAGCTTTAAAATTGAAAAAAAAAAAAGAGGGAAAATAACAAAAAAACAACAAACTTTTTTCGCTGGAGATCACTGCCACCCAAGTGAGGGGTGATGAACGCAGGACAGTTGCGATGACAGAGGTGGAGAGTAGAGATGGAAGACTAGGTTATGAGATCCATATCTAACCCCCACCTGTTGAAGAAGTAAAAGCCGAAGAATCAAAACCCACAGCTCAACTCGAAAACATAACAAATTAGAAGAAATACATCTGAAGTGGTGTGCAGCTATGACCAATCCTTCAGATTTCGTAGTTTTAAAGTTGCAAAAAAGGGAAAAAAAACAAACCACGGTAGCGTCTAGCCGGTGACCAGAGAGACAGCAAAATCAGGTGCCGGGTTTTGCCATCACGGGGAGAAGGGGTCTTCACAACACCCCACGGGGCCGGCGGAGACACAGGAGTGAAGGGGAGGAACGATTGGCTTGTGGAGACGCGGGGATGATGGAGGCTCGACGGCGGCCGTGAAACCCTAGAAGAGGTGAGGAGACAAAGGGCGAAGAAATCACGGGAAAAGGGGTGTTTACAACACCCCACGTGATGCTGCAGGGAAATGGCGACCTCAGCCAGAAAGAGCAAAAGTCACTGAAGTGTGCACTTCGCCCAAATCTCCACCGAAGTGAGATGGGTTTTTTCAACACTGTTTGAGGTGTCACATCACCACTTCAACATATCGGTTCAGCAAAACAAACACCCCGAAGTCACTCGGAAGTCAGCACTTCCGTCACTTCGGGCTCAAAAACGGTGAAACAAACACGCCCTTAATATTGGGGAGAGAAACTATTATAATTTTGTTTTTTAAGCTGAATCATGAAATCTATATTATTATTTGATATGCATAATAATTATAAATATTATAATTACAATAATTTTATTTATTTATTTTTAACGGATCTCAATTAAAATTATTTTAAAGATAACTAAAATCAAATATTAATTGGCTAAAAAGAAAAACACATATTCACTTTTTTTGAACTGCAGATAGTCAATATTAATGTTTTAAAAAAATTTATTTTAATACATAATAGTTTATCTTAATTTATATATATATAATCACATAAAACTTATATGTCACAAATTGATTTATATAAAATAACAAGTTGATTGATTTTCATTGGCATCTATTTAGGACTCAACGTAACTCTACTTTTTTTTTGTTTATGTTTAACTATCTTGGTTTTTGTTTTAAATTTGTTCATTTATGTACTATTTATATTTTATATAGTTTCAAATTTTAAATGTCTACTAAGATTAGTGCAGGTAATACTCTTATTCATTTGTAAATTAAGTAATTCTTATAAGTTTTTAAATTAATTGATTAATTTATATATCCAATTGATTTTTTATTAACATCTTATTTTCAACGATCTTCTTATAATTTACAGAATAAATTATCATGACATTATTTTTTTTATATTTTTTTATAATGTTTAATATTTTTAATTTAATTATGATTCTTAATATAAATCCAAAATTCAATTTTGATAATATTATGCTCTATTAAATATAAATATAAAAATAAAATAAAGTTCAAAATAATATATTAAGAGAAAATTTAAAATATTATTTTCAAATTAATCACCATGAAATGGATCTTGGGGAAATTGTGGGCAAATGTTTAGTATCAAAATCTTATCTTTTAATTCTTATTACATTAGGATTATCCACAGTCTATCTATCTACAAACATTTTCCTAGATAATCCATGAGTAATATTTTGGTAAAACATTCACATATTTGATTAACGAGGGATTACCCACAAATATGTTGCCCAAGGATAACATGTTTGGGTAATTTGTGGGTGATGTTGCAAAGTTAAATTCCTTTTAAATTACCTAGGGATTACTTACGACTGTAACACCCACAGACAACTTTGCTGGGTAATCCGTGGGAATATTATATTTACCCACGGATTACCCATGAAATGTTCTCTCACACAAATATTCCATGAGTATGTCGTGTGTAATTTTCAGGTGGACTCATGTTATTTACTCAAAAAGTACCTAGGGGTGTATAGTACTTGGGTAAATCAGTGAGTAAATCCATATCTATTCCCTAGGTAAATTTGGTATATTTTATTTTATGAATTCCTTGCTATTCCGTAGGTATTCCCTGTGTATATATCCACAGAACATGTCTTTGGGTAAATTGTCATGGGTAAAATGAAACTTTCTTGTAGTGTTGTAACAATTATGGAGTCAAAATCAACTAAGATCTAAAGCATCTCCATATTCTCCTGATACATCTCTTGAGATTAGCATCTAATGCAAGTTTTGTTTCTTCCATAGAATCAGAAAATACTCGAGTTATTTTTTTCTTAAAAAAATGTTGCTCTGCACTTTGCTTGTTTGTGGAATTTAAAAGATGTATTATATTTTGATTTTTGTTTCAGATTCCGGCTATTCTTCAATTTTTAATGAATAATATCATTGATTGAGACCTCGAAAAGTACAACATAATGAAGGTTAGATAAATTTTTTCTAGTGAATTTTTTTTCATTATTTTCTCCATTTGTTGACAGAATTTCTCTTATAATATCAGGATTTTGGGGAAAATACAAAATGCGAGAGGGGCCTACGAAAAATGTGTGACATTCTTTCTTTTAATGGCACGGTACATACAATAATTCTTATTGGACTTTTTTATTTTGACATATAATGTTTCAACAAATTAATGGACAAAAACAAAGATCTGTCTCTTCTTCATTACTACCATTACCAGTATACCAAAGTTACTAGTTTGTTCTAAAACTTTACTTATAGCTAATTCTTCACAAATTTAAACTCGAACTTCGACTAGCACATTTATACTGAGCATAATGGAAGATTTATCAAAATTGACTGCTTGTCCAGAGGTACTCTTATATACAATCAGAATTTCCTTGGCAACTCTAAATTCAACAATGTTAACTTCAAAAAAAGATAGAAATCATCTGCAAATAGAAGATGTCTCACAAAAAAAGATAGAATTTCCTTACACCCATGAATTTTGAACTCTATCTCTCCTTTTCTCAATAAACTAGTTAGTCCCTTTTCTTAAAAAACTGCACAAAGAATAAATTAATAAAGAGAAAAGGATACTTTGGCTTAACCTTCTCTCAGGGAATAGCCGACCAAAAAATGCATCATCAAATAAAATATTAAATTCCATTGTACACATACAGCTTCATCAAGATACTTTCTAGAAAGGTTGTTGGAGTTTACCATGTTGGATAGTATTGCTCAAAAGAACCTAAACCTAGGGACGGCGACTGAGTATGTGAATAAACTGAAAAGTCACACCATGCATGGTTGACTTTTCAGTTGTCATGCAAAACCCCGACCAGTGTATGCCAAGTGCGTGCTAAAAGACGTTTTTGTGTGTTGTGTCAGCACCTTTGAAAGTGTGCCATGAAAGCAAGTATGCTGGCATGGCCCAGTCTTTATTCTCTATATTAGCTTCCTTAGTTCTTTTGTTTTCTTCCAAGCAAGTTGTCTAGCTTCATATATTGTAATGTTCTTCTCTGTCTGAGCACTAGCTCTCATCTAATATAGTGAACTGAAAGTTAAGGTTCTAAATCTGGGTTTGTGATTAGTATCACTGGTATCAGAGCTCTCTAACATACAAATGGCCGACGGTCTCAAACCAGCTTCTTCACAGTTCCATGTCCTCTTCTTTAAAGGAGAGAACTTCAACTTATGGCAGTTGAAGATGAAGATAGTCTTTTGATCAAAAGATCTGTGGACCATCGTGGACAAAGGTTTCGCTAAGGAAGAGGACAGTCCTCACTTCAACGAAGTGGTGAAGAAGAACGCCAAGGCGATGGCGCTCATCCAGCAAAACCTCGATGAACGAGTGCTCGTTCGTATCACCGAAGCTGCAACGGCGAAGCAAGCATGGTATATGCTTGCAGCCCAGTACTAGGGCAACCCGAATAACTCCTCTGTGAAGCTACACTCCTTACAGCAAGAATTCGACTCTCTCCGCATGAAGAACGGTGAGAAGATTGAAGACTATGTCACCCGTGTACTTGACGTTGTACATCGGATCAGGGTCCTCGGAGAATTGGTCCCGGAGAAGAAAGTAGTGACAAAGATAGTTCGAAGCCTCACCAAACGCTTCACTCACGTGGCATCCACCATCGTTGAAGCTAGAGACTTAAACTCTCTCACCGTTGAAGACCTGTGTGGCTCGCTAAAAAGTCATGAAGCCATCTTGAGGACCAAGAAGACGAGAAAGCTCTGCATGTGAGATCCGCACCATTCAGAGACCACAAAACTGGTAGAGGCCGCGGACGTGAGGGTTTCAGCAGAGGAAGAGGGCGAGGCCGAGGCCGTGGCCGTGGGAGAAGCTTACACTCAACCCATTTCACTGAACCCGGACCAAGCAAGGGAGTCCAGTGCTTTATATGCAAAAAATTTGGGCACATGAAAGCCCAATGCTGGTACAAGGACAAAGAGGTGAACGCTGCTGAAAAAGAAAAACAAACGGAAGATGGTGAGCTCTTTATGGCAAGCTCCGGCGTCTCATCTGAAGGAAGTGAAATTTGGCTTATTGACAGTGGTTATTCTAACCACATGTCGGGAAATAGAAAGCTTTTCACTCATTTTGAAGAGATTACCCCACAAACTATAAGACTTGGAGATGGACATGCACTTCAGTCCACTGGAATTGGTTCAGTGACTCTTAAAACAGGCTCATGCCAGAAGACTACTCTTCATAAGGTTCAGTTTGTGCCGAAGTTAGCTCACAACCTGTTGAGCGTGGGACAACTCACGGCTTCGGGATATGATGTTCAGTTTACTGAAGGAGAGTGCTGTGTGAGAGACTCTCACACCCATTCCGTGGTGACGAGAATAAGCATGACTCCTCACAGACTATATCTTCTTCAAGCTGGTGAAAAGGACTCTGCCAATATAGCACACGGAGAAGGAGAACTTTCAGTACTATGTCACAGGAGATATGGACATCTCAACACAAGAAACTTAGAACTCCTGCATCAACTGGTGACAGGAGCTCCTCTGATAAAATTTGAACACACCTGTGAAGCTTGTGCATTCGGAAAACAAGCTCGTCATTCTTTCTCAAAAGGAATGGCTTACCGAGCTAAGAAGCCACTGGAAATCATACATGCTGATCTTGTAGGACCAATGCAAGCTACATCCAGCGGAGGTAATAAGTACTTCTTTCTACTTACTAATGACTTTTTGAGACACAGCTGGGTATACTTTTTACAGAACAAAGCTTAAGCTTTACAGAAGTTCAAGATCTTCAAAACCTTAGTTGAAAACCAGTACTCATAGCACGTTAAGATTCTGCTAACGGACAGAGGAGGAGAATTCACTTCAGCTGAGTTCAAGGCTTTCTGCGAAACAGTGGGAATCAAGCGACAACTGACTGCTCCCCGCTCTCCTCAGCGGAACGGGGTGGCGGAGCGGAAGAACTGGATGGTGACGGAGATGGCAAGAACACTGTTGAAGGAAATGAAGCTGCCTCTAGTACTCTGGGTGGAAACTGTCTCCACAGCTGTGTACCTTCTCAACCGGTCGCTGATGAATGCGCTAGAGAAGATGACCCCCTATGAAGCTTTGACCGGACGTAAACCCAGAGTTGACCATCTAAGGGTTTTCGGGTGTGTTTGTTACACCATGGTTGATTCTCAGTCGCGTAGAAAGCTGGATGCCAAGTCAGCTAAAAGAGTGTTTATTGGGAACTTAGAAGATTCCAAAGCCTATAAGGTGTTGGATCTGGATTCCAAGCGAGTCCAGGTCAGCAGGGATCTGATCTTCTCCGAAAACGAGTGTTGGAATTGGGGGGACTCATCTGACTCAGCAGCCTCAACTTATGTGCCGTATGTTGACGTGGACGAGAATCGTGATGAAGACTTATCCCAGCCATTGAATGAATTATCTAAGGAAACAAATGAACGGGTGGAGATTCAGTTGACCCTAACCTTTGAAAGTCCACCAGCCTTCATCGAAGAAGAGGAGACACCGGTGAGGTATCGAAATATCTCTGATATCTATAGCTCTTGTTCTTTTGCAGTAAACATCTCGGACCCATTAATTTTTGAAGTTGTGAAAGATGATGCATGGGTCACTGCCATGCAAGAGGAGGTCGAGGCGGTTCAAAGGAACAATACCTGGGAATTAACTACCCCTACCGGAAGGGAAACGAGCCATCGGACTAAAGTGGATATACAAGACTAAATACAATCCAGACGGTTCCATTCTAAGGAAAAAGGCGCGCATAGTTGCAAAGGGTTACGCTCAACGTGAAGGAGTAGACTTCACTGAAGTTTTCTCACCGGTTGCGAGGATGGAGACCATCCGAGTCTTCCTTGCTGTTGGGGCTCAACGGAGATGGAATATTCATCAACTTGACGTAAAAACAGCATTTTTAAATGGAGTTCTAGACGAAGAAGTGTACGTCACCCAGACGGAAGGTTTTGTTATGAAAGGGAAAGAGGGAAGCGTGTACAAGCTTAAGAAAGCTCTCTACGGGCTCCGGTAAGCCCCAAGAGCCTGGTATAGCCGAATTGATGAGTACTTCTCACAGTCAGGGTTCATTTGAAGTGCCAACGAACCCACCGTCTATAAGAAAACCAATCCAGCTTCAGAAGTCTTGTTATTATGCCTATACATGGACGACATTATATACATGAGCTCATCCAACGAAATGCTATCGAGTTTAAGTATAGCATGTTGAACACTTTTGAGATGACGGATCTAGGGAAGCTCGGGTATTTCTTAGGACTGGAAGTAAATCAAACTCATAATGGCCTATTCGTATCTCAAGCACAAGTACGCAGAGGATGTATTGAAGAAAGCTGGAATGAGGAACCGCAAGCCTATCAACACCCCTATAAACAGTAATGAAAAACTCTACTTAGAAGACAATTCAGGGAAAGCGGATCCAAAGACGATATAGAAGCATGGTAGGAGGCTTGCTTTACTTAACTCACACCAGGCCGGACATTCTATTTGCAGTGAGTATAGCCTCACGATTCATGCAAGCTCCCACCATTCATCATCTCGGTGCAGTGAAGAGAATTTTATGCTACATTGCCGGTACGTTAACATATGGCCTATTTTTCACTCATTCGGAAGACTTCGGCCTTGCCCTGTTTCACGGACAGCGGCCCGGGGAGGCTCTCAAGTTGACCGGAAAAGCACAACAGGTTGGGTTTTCTTCTTGGGATCTATAGCAATTGCCCGGAGTTCCAAGAAGCAGCCCATCAACGCCCTATCTACAACAGAGGCTGAGTATATCTCAGCCACCTCTCGCAACTTGTGAAGCCGTATGGTCGCGCCGCCTCGTAAGAGATCTAGATGTGCAAATAACCGGTCCGACGGCGATCTTGTGTGACAACAAGTCCACCATCTCAATCACCAAGAACTTGACTTTGCATGGACGCACCAAACACATCGACACCCGGTTTCACTTCATACGCGACCTGGTGAACCATGGTGAAATCGATGTGGCATACTGCAAGATCAAGAGCAGCAGACGGCTGATGTGTTTACTAAAGCGAGTCACTCGTCAGAAGTTCGAGTACTTCCAAGACAGACTAGGAATGAAGAGGCTTCTGAGCAAGGGGGAGATGTTGGATAGTATTGCTCAGAAGAACCTAAACCTAGGGACGGCTACTGAGTACGTGAATAAACTGAAAAGTCACACCATGCATGGTTGACTTTTCAGTTGTCATGCAAAACCCCGACCAGTGTATGCCAAGTGCGTGCTAAAAGACGTTTTTGTGTGCTGTGCCAGCACCTTTGAAAGTGTGCCATGAAAGCAAGTATGCTGACATGGCCCAGTCTTTATTCTCTATATTAGCTTCCTTAGTTCTTTTGTTTTCTTCCAAGCAAGTAAGCTAGCTTCATATATTGTAATGTTCTTCTCTGTCTGAGCACTGGCTCTCATCTAATATAGTGAACTGAAAGTTAAGGTTCTGAATCTGGGTCTGTGATTAGTATCATACCATAGGCCCTTCCATTATCAAGTTTTAATGTTGTGAAGCCCTTGCTTCAATTCTACTCTTCTTCTAATGTAGATAATGCATAATCTCATGAGCTATTACCACATTAACTATACTAAGCGAACCCGAAACAATGCGCTTTAAAAATTAGAGATAATACCTAGCCAAATAACTTTCACAAGGTTAGTGTGCATCTTTCACATAATTGCACCAAACAAATAGCTGAAGATCCTTCATAGAGCTTGGAACTAGTTTCTTGGGTATCATGACTATTGTAGTATTATTAATCAGTTATGGCAAAGAACAATGATTAATCCATTCCAAGCAAGCCTATGACACATTATCTCCCACCACACTCCAAAACCGTCGATAAAACCCAAGATTCAATCCATCCAACCCAAGTGAACATCAGGATGCATTGAAAATATAGCCGCATGGACATCCATAATAGTAAAATGTCTCCTTAGCTGATAATTAGGCTCTGGGTCGTGTAATCTTTTGTGAAAACTAGTTCAACACGTCACTTACATCTCCAATCTCACTCTTAAATAAAGTTTGAAAATAAGCCAGAACAACATTCTTAATGCTAAAACAATGATTGTGCCACACTCGATCATCTATCATCAAGCTCTAAATATAATTTTTATTCATAGGCCAAGTAACTGCTTGATAAAATGTCTTAGTGTTAGAATCACCAGCCTTTAGCTGATATATCTTAAATCATTATTTCCAGTAATCTTCCTCTTGTCTAAGAAGTTTATGCAGTGATGCTTCTGCCTCCAATAATCCTAATCAAGAGCTAATATTTCCTCGGCTCTTAAGATTTCAATCCTCTCCTTCAACAATTCAATTTGCATCCACAACTTCAGCTTAAAACCTTTCTTACTCGTCGCTTTATCACCACAAACACATCGCATATCTGCCAGTTGCATGTCTGCATCCTCCTTCCAAGTGGACTAGACCATTGTAATACATTTATCCTTGCATACTCACAAAACGAAAAGTGGTTTTTTTTGTCAAGAAGAACGAAACCCCTAATGGGCCCGCTAAACTAAGACAAGGGCGTGCGCATGCCTCGACTGCGGCCTGTGGGGCCGCGCACACATGGGCGCTGGTACCACCCACAGTTCGTGCTCACAATTCTCAGACATGCACCCTCACCCCGAGGATTCGAACTCTCACCACTTGCGAAGCGTCCTCACGGGGGACCCAAATGCCAATTGACCCAAAGGTCGTTGACAACTGAAAAGTGGTTTTAGCAGCGGTTTGTAAAGCCTATGGAGCATACTTTATAACATCTAGAAAGGTATAAATATGGTATGAGAAAGTGTACAATATACGAGTAACTCATGACTGACAAAATCTGCCCATCCAGTCTGTCAATGCTAAAGACCTGTCCAACAGTTCCTCCACCCACCTCTCTTTTCACTACACCAAAAAGAGATTTTAGTGGTGGTTTGCAAAGCGTTTATAATATATATCCTTTTGTACTTTTTGGTTATATTGAATTTTTTTTTTGTATTTTTCTGGTGTATTTCCATTTCAAGAAATTGTTTTTGGTTTTTTCCTTTTTTCTTTGAAGCAATCTCTGCTCATGCAATATTTTTAAATGCCTCAGTGGACAATGCATCAAGTTCCGATGAGATTCTTTCTCAGGTATCGTCTCAAAATTTAATGTTCACCAAGTGTAATTAAAAGCTCGACGTGAGAGGTGCCATGAAAGACTCCCCTGGGCGATGTAAAGGCGGGTTAATAAATAAGTTATGTGTGTGTGTGTATCATTTTTAGAATAATTAAAGTCAAACAAAGCATAACATAAAATCAAACAAAACACTTCCTAGAAGTCTAGAACTACTCAAGTTTTTTGAATGCAAATTCTATCTTCATAAGTCATCTAATTCTACAATATCATCCTCATCATCTAAGCTAGTTTCAACTCCATCACTAGAATTATAACCCTCAAGCTCCTTCTCAGATTCCTCATCTATAATTATTAGTCTAAACGTTTAAGCTTTAGTACTTGAGCTTGCTCTTGTTGCTTGTGACTTAGTATTCCTCTTTTCATTAGCCCCAGCCGCCCTAGCCACTTCACCCCATGTCAAATCATAATCTTCAAAGACCAACTCATTTTTAGCATCTTGTGGGGCCAAATTGTCAGTATTAGCTCCCATTTCTCCAACTAGACATTCATAACAATCATCAATGTCATTTAGAGAGATCGGATCAATAAGATTTCGCATCTAAAAATGAACTTTAATTAAGATTCTGATTGCATTTGAAATATTCCAAATCATGCAATCATTGGTGCTCTAATTAATTTCGCTTTTTAGTATGAAGCTGTTAAGAAGTTAAGAGCATAAAGTAACCATACATAGTTGATGTAAAAACTCAAAAATAAACAACTTATTTGTTGAAATATCCTCCAATTGTGTTCACAACCTGCTGATGTTAAGCTTAAAATTTTGATGTCTAGTTATTGCAAATTAGAGGCTGATTTTCCAAATAAACTCCACCAATCAACTGCAAATTTGAAAGAAATTTCCATTATTAAAGATAGTCAACTTCATAGAATCTACAACATAAAAGATGTATAAAATATTTACATGCATGGAGATTTTGTACTCCTTGTTCTAATGGCCATTGGATTTTTGAATTTGACCCTATGCTTTCTTGTATATAGGCAATTCATTTATAATCTTACCTTGCAAAGTAAGATGCGGAACTAATCTTTCAATTGTCTTATATAATCCAATTGTAACTTCTTCATGAAACTCTATAGATGGATTTTCGTAAAACAATTCAAGATTTAAAAAGTGACCAATTGCATGTACTGGATGATGAAGCTGACATTACCATCTACAATCTAGAATCTCAAATGTTTCTTTGTACTTGTCTTCTCTTTTGTCAAAAGACTTAATTATAGTTTCTTTTGCTCTATCCATTGCCTCATATATGCATCCCTTCACCCGTTTCTTCTTATTATCAACTAATCTGAGAACTTGAACAAGAAGACCCATTACCTTCCAAGTATAAACCACAAATTTTTGAAAGGATGGCATCAAAACAATTTTAGCTGCTCTTTTTTCCTTAGCTTCTCGTGCCATCTTGCTTTGTATCCAATCATTTGATGTGGACATGCATCTAAGATGTTGCTTTTATCCATGAATCCTTTGCAACTTCAAAAATGTAGCAAATCTAGTGATCCCATGTTTCACCAATTCTCGATTCTTTGTAAAAGATCTCAACGTGTTTAATGAAATAGTGTGGTTGTGAATATAACCAACTGGAAAGATTTCTCTTTCTATTGTTTTCCTTATTCTTGCGATATTTCCTATGACTTCCAACATAAGATCAATAAAATGGGCAACACACGATGTCTAGTGCAAATGCTTCCCTTTTGCTTATAGCAACTTATCTACGAAAAAAAAAGAATGAAATCAGATTTTCTTTTGTCAAGAGAAAAGAGAGCTTTAAGGGAAAAGAAGTCACTTGAACAATATTTTTCTCTTCAATTTTCCCTATAAAACGATCAAGTAATTCCATGACCTTCTCTCCATTGTTGATAAAAGAAGACACAATAATAAAGTCAACAAACATTTTTCCAAGTGTTCAATTCACCAAAATCTTGATCAAAGTTCGATTCGTTTTGTCAGTCCATCCATCGGACATAGTTAAGCAACCATGTTTTACCATTCATCTTTATGACCCTTGAGTAAATCCTCTGTGTAAGCTAACTTCGTTTTAAGGAGTGGGACTCTTAATTCATGGAAACTTGGGGGCTTCAAATTTGGACCATATCTCCCAACTGCTTCATGTTATGATTTGAGAGAGATATGTTTAACTGATCTTTGAGTACGAGCCGAAGCACTGAAGTATAGAGAAGGAGAGAAGACAGTGAATTCACAGCCTCTAGGATTCCAATGACATTACTCTCTACTTCATTGAATGAAAAGATGTCAAACTTATACAAAAACATAACAACTGAAAAATAAAGACTAACTAACTGACTAATAGATAAAAATAACATTAACTACTGGATAATAGGTTGAGTCTTCAGACTCGTACATCATTCTCTCAAGGTTTCAGTCATAGCCAAGGTCACATCTTTGTCAACATTAAATGCACCCATGCATTTGCATGCAACTGTGGGCTGGCCTTTGGAGTTCACCCAACTTGTCAGGTTCTATTCTTAGCTTTGGAGTCTCAGTCAACTTCTTAACATATCCTCCCCTTGACTAAGGATCACACAATCCCATCTGTTCTCTGATCAATAGGTGCTTCTGTATGTTCAGAGTTTTGGTGAAAATATCTACCAATTGTTCTTCTATTTTGCAGTACTTCAGCACAATTAATTCATCCTTAACAAGCTTGCAAATGAAATGAAATTTGATGTCAATGTGCTTGGTTCTTCCATGATGTATTGGGTCTTTGGCTATGGCTATTGCCGATTTGTTATCACACCATACTTCTGTGGCTTCATGGCCGTTCACTCCACAGTCTTCTAACAATTTCCGAAGCCATAGTACTTTACATGTAGCTGCTGATGCTGCTACGTACTAAGCCTCAGTTGTAGATAAGGCTATTACTTCTTGTTTCTTTGAGGTCCAGGCCATTGCAGCTGAGCCTAGATTAAAGACTACACCAGATGTGCTTCTTCTGTCCTCTATACTACCAGCCCAATCGCTGTCTATAAATCTACACAATTTACAGTCCACACTAGGAGCAAACCACAATCCATAGTCAGAGGTTCCTGCAAGGTATCTCAATACCTTTTTTCCTGCGCCAGCGTGAATTCTTGAAGGTTTATTCATGAACCTGGATAGGACTCCCATCGACTATGCTATGTCTGGTCTGCTGTGAGTCAGATAAATCAATTGTCCAACAAGTCTTCTACACTTCTCCCAATTAGTGTCCCCCGATCCATCATTTGCTTGCAATTTTTCATTAGTACCCATCGATGTAGGAACTAGCTTACTGCTTTGCATGTTGAATTTCTTCAGAAGGTCTTGAGTGTATTTCCTCTGGCTTACAAATATTCCCAGTTCGTCTTGTGCAACCTCAAGTCCCAGAAAATAGCTTAGCAGTCCCAAGTGGGTCATATTGAATTGTTGTTTCATATCTGACTTGAACTCTTCAGTCAGGGAGCTTGAAGAACTTATGTATAGGATATCGTCTACGTAGATACAGACCAGCAAGCTTTCTCCTTTTTCATCCACCTTTTTGTACAATGTATGCTCTGTTTCACTTCTCTCAAATCCCTGATTCGCCAGATAGGAGTCTATTTTACTATACCAAGAGTGTGGTGCCTGTTTCAAACCATATAGAGCCTTCTTTAGCCTATATACATGATGAGGTCTTTCTTCACTTTCGAAACCTCTGGGCTGCTCCACATACACTTCTTCAGTTATTTCCCCATTGAGGAATGCCGATTTGATATCTAGATGATATACAAGCCATCCTTGGATTGCTGCAATTGCAAATAACAATCTAATAGTTTCCATTCATGCTACTGGTGCAAATACCTCCTCAACATTGATGCCAAGTTGCTGGGTATAACCCTTTGCTACAGGTCAGGCCTTGAGCTTTTGAACTGCACCATCAGCTCTGAATTTGGTCTTGTAGATCCACTTCAATCCTATGATTTTCTTGCCTTCAGGTCTTTCCATGAAATCCCACGTCTGATTCTGCTGAATTGCATGAATTTCATCATTCATTGCAACTTGCCAACTTTCACTTTTACATGCATCTTCATACGTGACAGGATCCCCAATGTGCAATCCAAACGAACAGCTACTGTGAATGTCACTCAGTGGTCGAGTTCGTCTAGGTGGGGAGTCTTCGCCGTCTTCAATTGGCATTCGTATCCTGTCTGTCCCTGATTCACCCGACGTCTTTGCTTCCCTTTCATTAGTAACTTGATCATCAATATCCGGTTCTTTTGGAAATAAATTATCCCAATCAAGTTCAACTTATTTGTTGCTTGAATTTCAATCCCAATGTTCGTCTTCTCGGAAGACCATATCACGACTAAATTTAATCTTCTTTGTTGTCGGATTATAGAGCTTGTATGACTTGGTTCTTGTATAGTAGCCTAGGAACACACACTTTTCGGATTTGTCCTCAAGTTTGTGTCCTTTCTGCACTGGAATCTGCACCCAAGAAAGGCATCCAAAAACTTTTAAGTGATTTATATTAGGTTTAATCCCATACCATAGTTCATATGGTGTAGCTTCTGGTGCTGCTTTAGTGGGTGTGAGGTTGATTAGATATACAGCGGTCGCTGCCGCCTCTGCCCAGAACGCAGTGGGAAGTCCTCCACACTTCAGTAAACACCTTATCTTCTCCACGACAGTTTGAATTCTTTCTTTCCACAGAGCTGTTATGCTGAGGGGTATATGGGGTTATCAATTCACGTTGAATCCCTGTCATTTCACAGTATTCTCTGAATTCATGCAAGAGAAATTCTCCACCCCTGTCCGAGCGAATCAGTTTAATTTGTTTCTCTGATTCTCTTTCAGCGAGAGCTTGGAAAATGCGAAACTTATCCAACGCCTCGTCTTTGGTCCTGAGAAAGAAGATCCAGACCATTCATGTGAAGTCATCAATGATTAACAGAAAATACATGTTCCCTCCTTCAGAGTTCACATGCATTGGTCCGCAGAGATCGATGTGTACACATTGCAGCTTCTCAGTGGCTCGCCTGGATTTGCCTGCTATGTGACCAAAGGGACGTCGCGTTTGTTTTCCACATAGACAAACATTACACTCCCCAATCTCGCCAACGCATGGAAGCCCCGTCATCAGTTGTCTGCCTTCCAACATCTTGGTCTTGAGTTGCCAACGTGCCCAAGTCTTTTGTGCCACATCATGGCTTCGTTTGACTTTCCAACTGCCACGTTTGCATGCCAAATGTTTGACATTTTCAACGGAAACATATTATTCTTCGTCTTTGGCACTTTGATAACACTTTCACCAGAGCTTCGATCAACGATGTCGCAAGCGCCCTCTTCGAACTTCACATCATAGCCCCGCGAAAATAGCTGCCCAACACTAAGGAGGTTGTGAGCTAATCCGGGCACATATTGGGCGTTGTTCATCAACCTCGTCCGCCCGTCTTGTGCTCTAATGGTTACTATCCCTGAACCCATTACTGCAATTTCTTTATCATCACCTAGCTTCACGCAGTATTTGTGTGATTCATCCAAAGTCTCAAACAACTCTCTAGCCCCCCGCCATGTGATTAGAACACCCGCTGTCGATTATCCAGACGGTGCCCTTGTTGTCTTCGCCTCTGATCTCCATCAAGTTTGCCTGAATATTCTGCTTCTCTTCATTGTGAGCTATAAACAGGTTCTTAGGTTCCTTCTACTTCCCTTCAGCTACCATATTAGTTCCCTTCGAATTGTTCCGATCTCTGAACCAACAGTGAGCCTTGATATGCCCATAGCGTTTGCATAGATGACACTGAACATTGCTTTTGTTGTATCTCTGGTCACCGTTGAGTTTTTGCTCACTTGGTTGAGATTTAACCTCTGCTCCCCTGCCTCTGCCTCGTCCATGACCTAATCCTCTTGCAAATCCTCTCCCACGACCTCTGCTTGATCCCTGAAACGGCTCTTTTGGAGTAGACACCTATGACCGGACATGCAGCACCTTGACTTCTCCCAGATCTACTTGACTGTCCAGCCGAGCTTCATGGGGCTGAAGAGACCCTGCGAGTTCATCTATTGTGAGCTCGGTAATATCATTTGACTCCTCTATGGCAGTTACAATGTGATTGTATTTGGGACTCAGACTCCTCAAGATCTTTCCGACCACCATTGCTTCAGAAACGGTGTCGCCAAGAGATCTCATTTGATTCACTATGTCATCAACCCTTAAGATGTAGTCTTGCACCCCTTCACCACCTTTGAGCCTTATGCACTCGAAGGTTTGTTGCAGGGACTGTAATCTCATAGCCTTCACCTTGGGATTTCCTCAGTACTGTTTCTTCAGCATATCCTAAGCTTTGTGAGCAGTTTCAGCCGCTGTGACGCGAGAGCGTAGTGGCTTATCCATCGCCTGTTGTATCATGTAAAGAGCTTCGGCATCCTTCTTCTTGTATTCCTTTAGCCTTGTTTCATCCTCAGTATCTGGTATTCCATGCTCCACCAACTCCCACAGATCATGAGAGCGATCGAGCGTCTTCATCATCTTGCACCAGTACTCGTATTCAGTTCCGTCGAACACCGGCACTGGTTGGACATTCGAGTTGGCCATGATCTCTAATCAAGACTTCTTTGTTTGATGAGCAGAGAGGAAGCTGGATTATAGGAGCTCTGATACCACTGTTATGATTTGAGAGAGATATGTTTAACTGATCTTTGAGTACGAGCCGAAGCACTGAAGTATAGAGAAGGAGATAAGACAGTGAATTCACAGCCTCTAGGATTCCAGTGACATTACTCTCTACTTCATTGAATGAAAAGATGTCAAACTTATACAAAAACATAACTGAAAAATAAAGACTAACTGACTAACTAACTAACTAACTAACATATAAAAATAACATTAACTACTGGATAATAGGTTGAGTCTTCAGACTTGTACATCATTCTCTCAAGGTTTCAGTCACAGCCGAGGTCACGTCTTTGTCAACGTTAAATGCACCCATGCATTTGCATGCAACTGTGGGTTGGCCTTTGGAGTTCACCCAGCTTGTCAGGTTCTATTCTTAGCTTTGGAGTCTCAGTCAACTTCTCAACACTTCAATCATGGCTTTGAAACTATTTAAATTTGCAGCATTGAATGCAATTCCATCTTGGTAAAAAGATCAAGCAATGTGTTGAATTGCTCTATCTCTACCTTCCTTATCACATGCATCATTGACACTTGTTTGTTTAAGTACTGCATCATTAATATTCGGCTTCTTAATCATGAATAAATCCATAGAACCTTTGCTTTATTGAGCCACCAAGTTTACCTTTTTATGGCTTCCTCCTCACTGTTCAAGTTTACTTTTGCCTTTTAATCTTTTACCACTATCCCATATTTCTTGAATACAATTTTCCTCACTAGTATCATCCCCCATTGTTTCATCACCAAAATCTGGGAACATCCCATATCTTTTGTAATTTCTTTTCATTTAGGTAATTCTCTAACTCTTCTTTGACGTCATTGGGACATTTTTACAAGAAATTGCATCCTTGAACTTCCCCACTTGATGTTGCTTTCCACGGTATATTCCTCCTTTCGTTGTCTTCCCACAAAAGTTGCAAGTGATGGAATTAGTGTCCTTGGGGTCCATCAAGTAGTTATATTTCCAAGCAGGATCCTTTCTGTTATTTGCCTCGGAATCATTATTTTTCCCCATTAGCTTATTCCTAAATTATCCTACACTAAATATAAACAAAGACTACAAGTTAATAACTTGACATGTTAGAGAAAATATGATAGTCAAATTGTTAAATAATGGAAGCAAAAGAGAGAAAAAAGAAAAGAAGATAGTAATGAAATAAAGGTGGAAAATATGAACAAAGAGAAAATCGGAAGGAATGTAAAGGAATAACATAAAATAAAAACGTAAAGAAATATACAAAAAGAAAATATATCATAAAGTTCCCTTACTTGCTTTGATTTCTTGTTGAATTTGGCGGGTTGAAATGCTTTTTATGTTTCCCCTTAGTCACTTGCTTCCACCAAAACACCAGCTTTTTTCATCTTCATCCTTTTGTTTTAGATTGTTGTGCGCTTGTACCCTTTTTTTTGTTCTAACTTTTACAACAAGTGCAACTTTGCCACCTCTTTAATTTTCTTAAATTGAGTAGTAAATCCCTTAATTTACTCATTATTTTTTAAAAAATAGTAGCCTACATTTAAATCACCTAATTGTCTCCCCTAAATTTATTTCATTCCTTATTAGTAAGTGTGCTTTTTGAAAATCACATATTTTTCTCCCCCAAATTTATTAAGTGTTGAAAGCATTAATATCGGGCTTACAGGGAAAGAAAGAAAGATAGGTACACCTTTTTTCTAGTTGACTGTTACTTGTTATCTTCTAACAGTTATGGAGTCAAGATCACCTAAAATCTGAATCATCTCTATTTGCTCTTCATACATTGCTTGAGGTTAGCATCTCATGATAGTTTTCTTTGTTCTATAGAATCAGAAAATACTCTTAAGAGTTAATATTTTGATTTCTATTTCAGATTTCAGCTGTTGTTAAATTTTTGTTAGATAATATCATTGATGGGGATATTGAGAAGTACAACATTGTGAAGGTTAGATAATTATTTGTATTGGAGTTTTTTTCTTATTTTCTATGTTTGTTGACAAAATTTTTCTTATGAAATTAGGATATTTTGGGAACTGTGAAATGAAAGAAGAGCCTTACCAAAATGTGTCACAATTTTTCTGCAAATGTCACGGTGCATATAATCATTTTTAGTGGACTTTTTTTATTTTGAATTCTAATGCTCTAACAAATTACAAGGTCTAAACAACTTGAGTAATATTGATACTTTTCTGGAGCACCTTTTTGAGGAGATTTTTTCAGACACTAGTTCTAGCAGAGAAAAACTTTTTGGGGTATATGTTTGGGGTATATGTTTTCTTATTGTAATGGATTATGGGAACAATCCTTTATATTATTCTAGTAATCTAATTTTGCTTATAACTCGGATTACATTGTTCGTTAAAGTATGCTCAAGGATTAATTAATTTATTCGTAGATAAGCACTCCAATTGCCCAAGAGTTCTATTGGAAACTTCCGAGAAGCTGCACTAGTCCTAGAAAGTCTGCCTACTGAGGATCCAATGAGGGATCAAAACATTCATAGGCCTTTGTTGTTGCTTAAGCACTGAACCTCAAGATCCTCAGGCAATTGGTCCACAGAATGCCTTCGACCTTGTTCAACAGCAATTACTTTGTACTGCACCTAGAAATCCTCTGCAAGTACTTTTAAAAAAACTTCTATTACCCCTTTGAAGCACTAGAAAAGGGTTGTTTGGATTAGCTTCGGAAAGCCCGTAAGTGTTTTTTTATAAGTTAAGCACTTCGGGTTCGTAAAACCTCGTTTGTAATTGTTTTTTGCAGAAGCATAAGTTGATAAAAAAAAAGGTAAAATACACTATTTAGTTTTTATATTTTACTCAATCCGCCTCTTTAGTCCCCCCCTATTTTAATTTGACCTCTAGCACTCCCTTTATTGTTGAGATGGGGAAAATTAACCGGTGTTCTCTTCTCCGTCAATTATTGCTGATGTGGCATTCTTAAAGATTAAGATATAAATAAAATATTTTATTTTTTTTTATCCACAAGTATCTCTATCAAAATGAGTGTGAATCCAATCGAATCTGAACCCGATACCTAAACCTCAAGCCCTCTTCCTCCTGCCTTGGTCGGCCTCATCTACTCACCCACCACCATTGAAGTGCGTCTGGTTGTTCCTCCATCACCACATCAGCATTGAATCGCCATCACGACCATCTTCTTTAGTCCTTTTCTTTGGGCTTGATTCAACTCAAAGGAAACACACTCTCAAACCTTGCCTCCATCCCACACTCCATTGCAGCAGCCTCCACGGCGGAGATGGCGAGTCCGGCTGCCACTAGAGAAGCTAGATCTCCATCGAGTTCAATTGCCCAATCGAGTTCTAGATCTGTAATGTATTAGGATATTTGGGGAGAATCTGAAGGAGGTAATCATCCGAAATCGAGGCTCTTTAATCGCTTTTGGAGGGATCGGACAGTGGAGACACTGTGGAGGGAGCAGAGGAGTATTTGCTTGATCTGGTTGTTAATAATCCAACGGCGGTTGCGGGAGAGAATGGACTCGAGGGATGGGTCTTTGGTCATTGACCACGTGGTGAGGTGGTGGTGGTATGAGGCCTCGAGGTGGCAATGGTGGGAGGCAGCAGAAAGGACTTTGCTAGTGAGCCTCGCCCTCATGGATGTTACTACTAGTTTTTCTTCGCTTTGAAATCCATTCATTTGGTGAGATGGTCTGTGGTTTAATCTTGGTTGTTTGTTATTTTTATTAATATATATTGGATATTAGGGTGTTAAAATAGAAACTAAATAGGGTCTTCTACCTAAAAAAACGTAATACTACTTTTTTCATAAGTTGGTTATGTAGTGCTTCTAGGAAAAGCACTTTTTAGAAGTTGTTTCGGGGCTTATGAAACTACTAAATTAGTTTTATGAAATAAAGAATTGACCGTGTTTTTTCCCCCCCAATCTTTTCATGGCCCTAATAGTTTTCTCTGCCTCCAAACTCCCTTCCAAGTCTTCTCCTATCTCTTGTCTCCACCTCCTTCATCCAGACAGAGGAAACATAGAGAAAGGAAGAAAGAAAGAAAGAGAGGGACTACACAAGCATGCTACCTATTTTAGTAATTTGCCATTGAAAAGTTCTTTTAAGAATACACATCCAAATAACTTCACATATAGAAAAATACTTATGAATTAACTTATCCAAACATAAAAATACGTAAAAACACTTAACTTACTTTGAAAAATATATATATTTTTTTAAAATCCTTCTACAAAACTAAAAAATTCTTTTTTTAAGCCAATCCAAAAACTAGGACTAAGGGTTGGCATGCCTCAAGATAATCTTCCAACTCTTCGCAAAAAGTGTTTTTTGACAATCGGTTGGTGCTACACCACCAAGTCAAAATCCTACTGTCGATGCTCCGAGATTTGAATCAAGCCATTTGTTTTTTTTTTTTCTCTCGAAAAGGAAAACATTATCTTATACGAAGCTTCATTTTTTATGTTGTTGAGATTTCGGTGGCGTAGATCCTCCTAAGCTACCTATTTGTTTAGTTATCACAATGTTTTGTGCCCATTACTTATGACTTCCTTGGACAAGATATTGAAAGGAGAATGCGGCCAAGAGCATTACCGTTATGCTTAACTTTTTGGTTGGCCTCCGATGTGATTTATACAAGCACTACATCTTCTATTCAAACAATGGTAAAGGTCCAAAGCAAGGTTGCTAGGGCCGCCATTGTTTGCTTGACAACTCGTTCCTCACAATGTAGCCTAATGCTTTACTTGTTT
>CACTHL010000658.1:0-190168 GCA_902712375.1 Dioscorea dumetorum
CCATGATGACAAACCAGAGACATGCAATGTCAGAAATGAAAATTGAAAATTCCAGAAATCAAGCTAAAAAGTAAAAACCTCCGGAATATTTCTTTATTGAAAACCTAACACAGATCTGGTAGGCAGAACAATGGATTGGGGCAATATGTGTACCCAACTACAAAATTTTATAAAGTAGCATAACACAAACAGAAGTTCAAACAACAAAACCACATTCAGCCGAAGTCAACAAGTGACAAAATGTGATGAAAATGCAGTTTAGAATAAAAAGGCCAACAATTTTCCAAGACATGTCAAATGTTAGAATCTTGGACAATCCATTTATAAAGAGAAAATCCTTCTACACCAAATAAAAAGAATATGATGTCAATATATTTTGTTTTTTCAGGAACTTACTTGTCGGAGGGTCCGAGCAACTAGAGCTTCTATCACTGAGCCTCTATCATCATTCAGCAGGTGCACCTCATCAATGATTAAGAGTTTAACAAGCATCGACAATGACATATCACTACTTTTTGCGAGTAATGACATCCCATTTCTCAGGTGTAGTCACTATCATCTAAGAAATGTAACAATGATAAGAATTAGGCAAGGTTTAGTAATTAGTCAAATATTCCAAAATTAAAATGCAACACCTGGGTCTCTTCAAGCTCATTCTTAGACAGCTGCATGTCCCCAGTAAGTTCTCTTACTGCCAAATTCAAAGGAGACAAACGATGACTGAATGTGGACGTAACCTCGGCTGCTAAGGCCTGTTGAATAGCTACATATAAGACACCACCATAATCATTGCAGTTTGCACAAATATACTTGGCTTGAAAAGTTACCTTCATAGGAGCAACATATACTATTTTGAATTCATTTTTATGCAAAATACCATCTCGGAAATGCTGTTTGATCTGCAACAAAAGTCTCATTTTAAAACACTATTGAAAATGTCAAATCTAATATAAATGCAAAACTAAGTGAAGAAATCAGAAGATCCATGAAGCAACAGAAGAATTGAACAAGGATGTAAAGGAAAGTCTCGAGATGGAGGAATGCAAATAAGCTACATTTAACATGATTAAGTTAAGGAAACCAGGCATCTACCCAAGTCAGTTGGCAAATATACCTCATGAAGGACAGAAATCATAGCGATATTAGTCTTGCCAGCGCCAGTTGGTGCACAAACCTGCAAGCACAAGTCTCATACAGTTGCGATAACAAGTTTCTACACAGATTTCATAATTAACCAATTATAAATATTATGTCCTTAAATACCAAACTTTTGCTTAACAAGCATAACTTTGAAAAACTACCAGAATGTTCTCATTTGAAAGATATGTAGTCTGAAATATGCAGCTTTGAATGCGATTCAGGGACTTGTATCCTTGGAAAGCAGCTTGAGCAAACTCATCCAATTCTTTTATCTCAATCTGGTATGTAAGCAGAACATTAGTTTAGACAAATTACGTGGTTAGCAAATTATGGTACTAGAAAGAAATAAATGCAAAGCATCTTTGGTGCCATTCAAAACTAGCCAAAAAGCTCATGGAACAATAATACAACTATCAAAGTATAGCATGGCCAGCCTATACTTGCAATAAGCAAATCATCCACTGCAACAAAAACTGTTGCAGAGCACCTTTCATCTTCCCAGAAAGACAAGGGCATGGTTTCGACAAATAGAGTTTATCATGAACATGGTTTCAATATGTAGAATTTATCGAAGACACAAATAAATTTAGGGTCTAATAGATCAGTTCTAAACGCAAGTACAGGCACTATCTTATAATAGATTTAACATCCAACTTATTAACACTACAAATACCAAAATCCCAGATCACGATAGCAAAAGTAAAGCATTTCAATTTCATATTCACAACCATCATAATTTGTCACTGCACAGAATTTTCTGCAAGCACATTGATTAGAGTGAACTTTATTCTACAAACATGACAGGATGGACCCCTAGAAATTTTCAGAAGCAAACTTGAACACAGCCTACTAATGAAACTATCATTAACTTGCAACATGCTGTGTGCAAGATAGGTACACAAGTAGAAGACAGTTGCTATAGCATCGGTAATTAAATTAGTGAGGATTCAGGAAAGCCTTCATAGGCAGGTCAATCTGAAATATCCCTGGATTACTTTAAATAAAAGCCATAGGTTAACTGTCAGTAAGGTTACTTGATGGACACCGGACATCAGGGACTCAAGACAAGGAAATCATGTATACCCACAAGAATAATAATATCGTATTTTATGCAAAAAGTAAAAAACAGTTAAATGTAATTAAGAAAAAGAAAAGAGCATGCGTACCAACTTCTCATCAGGTCGCATGGGAGCTGTTGGAGTTGGTGGAATTCTTACTTCTTCATAGCTTTTTCGGTATAACCTCACTGTTCCTTGAGGAAGAGAACTGACTAAGGAAGAATTGGAACCCTGGCCAGTCCCCATGACATCATCCAGTGGTTGCTTTCTCTCACTTGCAGTGAGAAGAGAAGAAAAACTTTCACCAGAAAAAACATCCATGTTTCCATAATCTCCTCCACGTTTATGACGTTTTTCCTCTTTGCGTCGCAGCTTTTCAATTTGCCGGTCAGATTCTGTTTGTATTGTAACCTGGAGATGGAATCATGGTCATTTCAAATAGCCAATAAAAATATTATCTTCGCATTTTTCACTCAAGATCACAAGTCTCATACCTGTGTGCCATAACTAGGCATTCTTGGCTGAGTGTTTGATTGGATCTTCTCAGATTTTAGCATAGACATTCCATGCTTGATTGCCCCAACAAGATCCTTTCGATGCTATCATTAGAAACAAAAATTTTCTTAAGTAAAAATGAAGTTCTGAATCTTCCGATGCCAAACACAGCTAATAACTAAAATGTTCAAAAGAGTGAGCCTTCCAAAATGGCAAAACAAAACTCATGCGATCACCAAATACAAACCATACCTCAATGAGTCAAACTGAACATAAGACCAGAACCACAGAGCATGTCAAGGTTAGAGTACCCAGGTCACCATAATTGAATTTTAAATAGCATTGGCTGGTAAATTGTAAAACATTGGAAAGATTCAAGCATGGAAAATTAATTTCAGATATAGCAGCAACTATCTCAAGAGAAAACAGAAGATTTATTTTCACATATATAACAAAAAAATAATTAGGCTGACTCGCACCGATAGAAGATCTTGAACAGCTTCAAAAGCATCATCACCAACAAGGTCCAACAAATCACCAGCTATCTGAACAAAAGAAAGAATCAAAGGGGTTGTAAGAACCAAGAAATAAAAGAATTAGAAACCATCATTACGAAAACCGATAAAGAATAGTCATTATCAGGACCTCATCCCCAGCTTTATTCAACTGGAGCACCCGACAAAGAGCCAATGCGAGTTCATCTCCAGAAAGCTGCGAACCACCTCCTTCTACTATCTGATCACACACATTTTTCAGCCATCTCAAATTCACAGTTCCTTGGCTGGCACTAGATTCATGTGAAGATAACACTTGTTGATGATCATCATCTTCATGTAGCGAAAACGATGCTGTCCAACTATCAGTTGCCAGAGGATATCCATTTTCTGAAGGTGTCTCCACAAGAAACCGAGTGGGAGATTGGAATGTAATATTATCACCAAATTCATGATAATTTGCCCCTCCATCTGCTAGCTTTTCCTGAATGACATCAGTTTTGTCATCACTGGACTGCAAAGAAAAAAGCCTTTGTGCTAATGAAGCTACTTTCTGTAGAGTAGAATCTGATATGGCATAGCCAACAAGCATTTGCAACTCTCCCCTAAAAAACAAGTAAACCTGAAACCATTAGAAAACTTTATCTCCAAAAGCACATCTAAAAGAGTTCCACTACCCAAAAAATATTTAAGAGAGAAACACATCAAAGGAAATTAAAGAAACTCACAGTTCTAGTAAATCTAGATTTGGCAATTGAAAATAAAAATTAAAAATTAAAAAAAAAATCAAATGTTTCATAGGTTAATAAGTTCTCTAGCTTCGTAGTCTGGGCTAAAAATTCCACTAGCATCAAATTCTAATTTTTGTATCAATAAAATCTATTTACCAACTAAGTTCAGTTGAATTCATTTAGCTGAGTGGTTGCTTTCAGACATGGGTGAACTGGAAAAAAAAAATGGTACATCAAGTAATATATTGGCATTAATATAGATAAAACAATTCAGCATGCACCACTCTCTACAAGTCACCTATCTGGCACTACCTTCATATTATTCCCACAATACTTCCATTACCACTCTTGTACATTGGTAACACTTGTAAAATTATGGTATTTACTTAGGACACAGGAAAAATAAACTAAATAAATGCATAAAATAAAAACGAAATTTGCCTTTAACTTAACAAAGCAATAAGGTCAGTCATACCAGCGCCTGCCTGCCCAATGAATCAATCTTAGAATTTGTTTAGTAATCAGAATATGTACTCATTCATGCCTATCTATAAAGCATATGCCAGATTTATAGTTGTGCCATACATCAACTGCACAGAATGGTCAGCTAGTTTTCCTTCCAAACCCTAATCCTCTCAAGTCAAAAACATAAAGAATCATTCAGTTTCAGATGGTGCTCAATTAAATAAGATTGTGAGACCCAAACAACAACATTCTATATATAAAAGCAGTTTGTTCCCCAACACATCCATCAAACACACAACACATCCTTCAAAAACATAAAGAATTATTTACTCTATATACATAAAAATTAAGAGTTCCAAACCAACCTACCTTTCGTCAGCAATCTTATGAGATATATCGCCACACACTGAATCACGGCCAGTAAAATAATCATAAATAGTTTTCGCTGTTTCATGCAATTCTTCTGAGGATGTTTCCCCATTAATCAACTCCACCAAGGCACTAAGATATTGTTTGTATGTTTGTCGCACATCACTTGAAGCTGCATCAGAAGAAAATACAAAGTACCCCTCATTTTTCATCCAAAATAATAGATTGCAACTTGTTCAATAAATCAGTTAAACAATATGATAACCACCAGCAGCCCTATCGTTACACCTGTTTGATTTTACAACAGATATCACAGAAAAATCAAATACCATACATTCAGTGACCTACAACTATAGCATGTTTATATCTTTGGTATAGACCTTTTTTTCCTCCAACTTGATTCTTTCCCACGTCTTCAGTTTCTCTTCTCCATACCTCAACTCTTTCTATTTCTAATAAATATCCTATATTTCTTCTTTCCTTTATATAATCTATAAAAAAAATTATAGACAACCTCACAGCACAGAGACAATACATCAATTCTTTAGAGGATCAACATTTAGTACACTAGTGACCAACCATAAATCGCTTAAGTGTCAAAGTAGCATTTAAGTTGATCAGCATCTGCAACTTTCCTACTTTACGATGAGAGATGCACATCATGTGACAAAAGAAAACACATGGCCACCAGAAATGTTATTAGCTGTCCCATTCAATCCACAAGCAAGGTAGCCAAGACACAGAGAAATATAGATGGTCTTACGTCAAAGTCATTGTGGAAAATTCCAACAAACAAAATAATCATGCTCACTAACTTTCAGTTATTTGGAATTTTAGATTATCAGTTCATTGTTCCTTCCAAATAAGCACTTAATGCATCTCAGACATAGTTTGCAAAAACTAAAATTTTTTTACAAAAGGAATGACAATTGGCTCGCATAATCTGACTAACCATGCAGAGAACAACTACTAAGTTTTGTGCATGATCTAAATCCATAAAATCAGTACCAAACACGCCCTGTGACTGTGAGTGCTCTGAAAACCCATCCCAATCATAATAATGCAATGCACATAAAAGCATCAAACATACAACAATTAAAATAATCAAACTTCTAATGAATCATGGAATGTTAAAATGTAAAACAGACTACTACCTTGCTTGCTCATAAATAAATAAATACTTGTTTTTAAATAAAATAAATAGGGTACCTTAATCATGCAAGAATTGAAATACTGAAACTTCTTGAAAATCATGGAATGTGAAATTCTAAAACAGACAACTACCTCATTTTTCTCATAAATAAATAAAATAAAATGATATGGTACCTTCATAATACTACACTTGCTCATGACTAAACAAAATATATAAATAGGTACCTTGATCTTAATCGTGCTAGAGTTGAGATACCCAAACTTCTTGAAAATCATGGAATGCTAAAATAAAAAACAAAGCACTACCTTGCTCCCTCGTAAATAAATAGAATTAATTGATATGTCACCTTCATCCCACCGTGGAACCAACTTCCTAGCAAGCTCCAAATCATCTTTAGATCTTAAAAAAGAATCCAAAACTCATTCAGAACCCGAACACAACAAACAATTTCAACTTAAAGGAAAAGAAACCAAAAATCTTGGAATTCCAAACAAGAATGCGAGAAACCTTTTAGATTGCCGACTTTGGAGGATTAATTTGCGATGAAGATAGGCTTGATCGACGTCGAAGGGGGCTCGGAGAGAGCCGGTGAGGCGAGGCAGGGGCAAAAGCATCGTCGATGAATAGGCGTCCAAAACCCTACAAAATTCAAGCAAAGAAACGAACCAGAAAAAATTGAAGCTAAATTCAATGGAGGTTTAAGAGCGTTTGCTCCGGCTCTCACCTCCGATTCAAATTCCTCCCTCTTCGAAGCTCGTCGATGGACGCCGGAGTGGAGAATGAGGAGCGTTTCCGTTGGCCTGGGGTTTTATATTGATACTCGGGGTTTCTATTTTTTAAAATTATAATAATGATTTTTAAATTATAATAATAAGTTAACCATTTTTGGGAACTGGACTTGATTTTTATTTTCCAAAAAAGGTTAACTTATTCATTACCAAACGAAACTTATTTAGATAAATTTTTTAATTTAAATTATTCATTAATTATGAAGATTTGATTTTTTTTTTTTTATTAAGTTTTACAAAATCATTTATATTAATCTGAGTACTGGATTTCACATTTCTAAATAATTAACTTATTTTGTTTTTAATAAAACTTAACTTATTTTGCCCAACTTTTTAATTTTAATTATTTGTTGATTATGAGGACTTTTAGATTTCTAATTTATTTAACTGAAAATTTCAAAACAAGCATGCAAGTTGGTTTTAATTTTTTTTTTTTTTTAGTTTTTACCACTACTTTTTGTTTATTAAAAACCTAATTGAAATCTTTTTAATACATTGAAAATATAATAAATGTGGAATATAGTTCAACGTATAAATATATTTTTTCATACATAATTAGTATATAATAGTTATTTATTTAATGAGTGGTTTATATAATCTAGATGGAAGAAGATCTTGATAGAAAGAATCTGTTATGAGATGTCAACAAGTCAACTCATAACAATCATGCTGCCATGGACATAGAGAGCTAGTGCCAAGCAAGTTTGACTCTATGAAGTTACAACTCCAGAATAGATTTTTTCAGAAGTATTTCATGGTGAAAGGACAAAATTCAATGAATATCAATGGTCAGTAAGTCATTGGAAAATACAGTCTGATCAATAATGGAGAACACGTAAGCTTCCAAGACTAAATAATTAAAGAACCAGGAAAGTATACAGATAATCATCTTTTAGAGATATATTCTAGGAAAGCAAATTTAGAGAATCCATATGTCCCCCCAGAGCAACCTATTCATAATGATACACTTGACAAAAGATGCATCTGAGATAATGCAGAGGTAATTGCCTTTCTTCGACAGCATCACTTGGACTGGGATTGGCGTCTGAATGATCTGCTTTCGGGACTCCAACGTCAATTAATATTAGCCGGAAATCCAATCATTCGCTCCATCCCCAAGGTGTGGAACTACCCTGCAAACCGGCTAGCTTTGTTTAGCACTAATCTCCACTGATTGAGTATGTTCCACAGGGGTCAAGAGTTGCCATATTGGATGATGCATATTTTTCAAAAAACTGGATTATTTTGGATTTGATTCTTGTTTTTCCCTTTCAGTTTGTCTGTGGTTTTTAGTTTTCTTGTATCTTTGGTGTTTTCAATAAAATCAGCCTTTGGGCTCTTTTTTGCACAAAAAAAAAAAAAAAAAAAAAAAAAAAGAGAAGAGATGCATCTCAGATTGTTTCAAAAACTCAGAATGAAATTACGACATAGAAGAGAGGATACATTTAGGGCAGAAGAAGAACATAGACTCCTTTGTAGTACAATAAAAAAAATATGCATTTCAAAGATTATATTCCATGATAAAAATTTACCACATTATGCCAAACAGGAAGTTCATCATATTCAGAAGCACAAGAAAGAATGTGTACGAAGGCCTACAAATTAAAGCAACATAAAAGTTAAAATGCATGAGCATAGCATTGATATTTGGAGCTATTCAAGTTCTAGAAGGCAATATATTACATCCAGTGAAGTATCCGTGCTTATGTTTGATCCAAACAATGATACTATCATGTAGCTTAGATAATACCGGCAAGCTGTAGAATCCAACATTAAAGGCTCAACAAAATCATCACTCACTTTGATGCATTCACTGTCTTCCAAGTCTTTGAACATGTTCTTCACAAGCCTGTTTAACAAGATACACTCATCGCCAATGGTCTTTGGGTCAATTGGCATTTGGATCCCCCGTGAGGACGCTTCGCAAGTGGTGAGAGTTCGAATTCTCGGGATGAGGGTGCATGTCTGAAAATTGTGAGCACGAACTGTGGGTGGTACCAGCGCCCATGTGTGCGCGGCCCCACAGGCCGTAGTCGAGGCATGCGCACGCCCCTGTCTTAGTTTAGCGGGCCCATTAGGGGTTTCGTTCTTCTTGACAAAAAAAAAAACAAGATACACTCATCACTCAAACCTCAAAGGATTATGAGGTAAGAGGAATCTGTTGGGAATAATGTCCGGATTGTATCATCACATTTAGGGGCTGTTTGGTTCGGAAGTGATATGCCGAAGTGGCGGAAGTCTGGAAGTGGCACTTGAGCAGCTGCTTTTGATCAGTTCCATAAAGGCAGATCAGTTCTTTACTTGAGCAGCTGCTTTTGATGAGTTAGAGACTGATAACATGGTATCAGAGCTAGGTTCTCTCCGATCATCGCTGGCACCGCCCGCCGGTCATCTCCTATACCAGCCACCTCCTCACAAGCCACCTTCGAATTTAAATCATTTGTTAATTATGAAGAATTGATTTTTTTTTTTTGGTTTTACAAAATCATGTATATCTGGGTAGTTGATTTCTATTTTTGAAAATACTTAACGTTTTATTTACCAAGAAAAACTTAACTTATTTTATTTGATTGTTTAATATTATTGGTTAATTATGATATTTTGATTTTTTATTTAGTTTTACAAAATAATTTGGGTACTGGATTTGATTTTTATTTCTAAAAATACTGAACTTAAACACCATTTTTTTTTCAAAATAAATAAATAAATAAACATCTACTGATGATTTAAAGACAAATAATATCATTATTTCATAAATCAAAGTAGCACTCATTCATGAAACAGGCTAATAGCCCACTAAAATCCATGCTTGATACTACTCAACAACACCACAAATATATATACACACATTAAAACTGTAGATTATTTTTTGTGATCCCTATATATTAATTCTAAAATACATGAGCCAAAAAATTTTAAATATATATGTTTTATAAGTTGATGAAAAACTAAAGTAAAGTACATATATCCTACGTAATACTTTATTATGTGTAAAACCGGAAGTAAAATATTCAAATATTTCAAGTTCTAGACTTGTTAAAAAAATAATAATGGTAATAGATCGTTGGTTATTGATGTGAGATCATAACCCAAACTCTTTTTCCCTCATAAAAAAATGCACATACTAGATTAATTTTTTATCCATATGCACGTGCTCATATATGGCTAGAGTTTTTATTTTTATTTTATTTTTTTAACTCCTATACACATAATATTGTATCTGGTCTCTCCTGATTTTTAATAAGAAACTGGTAATTATGTTTTCACATAAATTTTTGTTGTAAAATAAATAAAAATATTTATATTTTGAATCATGAATTAAAACAACAAAATTTTCACAATATCTTATAAGTAAACAATAATAATTTTCCACCAAACTCCTTATAATATAATTATATCTCCAAAGAAAAATAAAACTTTATAAAGGGTGTGCATGCAAAATAACCTTACCCAATACTACGAACATGAGTTAAGAACTATTCATAGAGTCATTACGGCTCCCAAAAAAAGACAACGATGACAAGTTGAGTTTATGACCGTTTATAAATAACCCCCTTGAAAACCATAAAAAGCAAAAGCCTGCCTCACTCCCCATTTCCCAATTAAAACCTTCCCAAAAGCCACCAACGAATATTAACAAAAAAAAAGTAAAAAGATGTTTGAGGGGGTAAACTGAAAAATTATTTGTTAAAAGGAGTGGGAGTTGATATAGACAGCTCCCCCACTGCCTTGTGCTCATCTCCTTTCACTCACTTTCATTTTCTTCTCTCCTCTTGCTTCTCTAAGGCTTCACAGAGGTTTGTAATCAGCCATGGCTTTCTTGGTTTTTCTAGTGTTCATGTTGGCTATGAGTGGTGGTTCTGGTGAGTTCACTGTTTCTCAGAACTGTGATTTCTTTTATTCTGTTAGCTTGGATGTTGTTTGTTTGTCTTGTATGAATGTTTTTTTACTTGTTTTTGGAGTTGGAATTTATACTTTTGTTATATGTTTCCAAGAGTTTGTTCCATTATTTTGCTTGAACATTACTGTTGTTTAGATATGAATTGGTTGTTTGCTAGTGGTTCTCTCTGGTTCAAAAAGGGGTTTTTTTTTTGTTCTTTTGACTGTTTTTAAATTTTTCCTAGACTTTGAAATGGGAAAAAGATGGTTTTTTGTTCTATCTTTCTATGCTGTTCTACAGATTGGTTTCCATTCTTTTTGTTTTCATTTTAGAAAATCATACTCTGGACTAAAAGTTTACTCTTTTTTTATTTTCTGTTTCTCTGTAAAATTTTGATTTTCTTTTGCCAAGCAAGTGCTCCCTTTTTAATTGTCTAATTGATCTCATTTCCTTTTTTATGATAAGAGAAATCAAAAGTTCCCATTTTTCTATCCTGTTCTTCACTGCAACATGCTGCAGAATGTGTCTTTGATCTCATTTTCTTATTAACATTCTCATTCATTTGTTATTGCTATTCTTCGCTGAAAATGCTGCATGTTATATATTTTGCTGTTTCTTTCAGTTAATCAAGTTCCCATATTTCATAACCAATTCATCTCATGTTCTTTTCAGTTGCTGCATTCTTCTCCAAATCATTTGATATTTCTCCAAATCATTTTGCATTCTACTTTACTTTCATAAAGCCACACACATGTTTAAATTCTTTTCCTGTTCTACTCCACAAGATGCCACATGGTGTATTTGCAAGACCGATCAACCATCAACCTCACAGCAGAAGGCACTGGACTATGCTTGCGGCGCCGGAGCCGATTGCACTCCAATTCTGCAGAATGGAGGTTGTTATAATCCCAACACTGTCACTGCTCATTGCAGTTATGCCGCCAATAGTTACTATCAAAGGAAGGGACAAGCTCAAGGATCTTGTGACTTCGCCGGCACTGCCCAAGTCACTCAAACCGATCCAAGTCGTATGTTTCTTGAAGAACAGAACACTTCCTATGTTTTTTTTCACTTATGCAATCACCATTGATGTGATTAAATGATTGAATTGGCCTTTTTTTTTCTTCTGTATTTGCAGCTGGCAATGGATGCACTTTTCCGGCTACTCCAAGGTATCACCTTTCCTTTTGTTTAATGATTCATTGTTCTTGAATGCTTTCTTTCTTTAGATCATTTTTAGATGGAATGATTCCATTCTAATCTTCAAAGCATATTATCTTTATTCTGGTGGAGTTGGTCAGCTCTATCACCACTTCTTTTAGTGGAATCTGATGCCTGGCTGCTTTACACTTGTAACATTTCCAGAACTCATCAAATTCTATGTTTTTGTATGGAATCTGTTAGACTAACCATTCATCTACTTTCGACTGGAATCTGCTTCTTTTTCCTTAATTTCTTCTTAGTTTCAAATTCGAAAAAGATCTAATTTTTTGCTCTGACTTCCATTAAAATCTCCACTTTATATTGTAATATTCTTGTTTTTGCTTCACTTCCTCACAATCTACTGTTTGTTTAGATTGGAGTTCAAAAAAAAGAAAAAAACTTTCTATCTTTCCGTCTGTCAGCTCGTTTAACATTTCTGCAACTTCTAATAATTTTTCTGTTGCTTTGGATTGAAGTTGAGCAACTCTTTGAACTCTATTAATAAAATTCTAAATGATTCAGTCTCTCCAAGTATCACCACTTGTTTCTATTCTGCTGCTCATCAAAATCACAACATTATACTAAAACATGCATGCTATAATTCCATTCATATCCTCAGAATCATCTGTTCCTCTATGAATCAAACAAACTTCAAGAATTCCAAAGCTTAAAGTGAAAATTCTTTTGTTCTTGTTGTTCAGTGCTGCAGGGACAAGTGGGACAACAACACCAACAACAACAACAAGCAACAGCACTTCAGGAACAACTCCAAGCACCACATTCACACCAACAGGAAGCACTGGAACTGGCGTGATTGGAGGAAGCTTAGGTCCATCAGGAACCAGCATCACCTCTCCTGATGGCAGTAATGGTGGAAACACTTCAAAGAGTCAGAACTGCATTACCATCATGCTACCATTTCTTCTGCTGCTGCTGCTCAGGCTCTGAATTGAAACTTGAAAGTGAAGTGAAAAGCTGTGCACTTTGTTGGGTTGGTGGTCATATCCTTGCACAAAAACAAAAAAAATGGAAGAAAAGGAGAGATTTTTGTTGGTGGATGAGTATTGGCCACAAGGAAACATTTTGTTTTTAGCAATGGGATGAATTCAATGTCTTGTCTCTCTCTCTCTCTGTGTCCTGTTTTTTCTGTTTCTGTAAATCTAGGAGGCTGTCATTTATTATTTATTATTAAAAGAGCATGTACTCTGTCTCTCTCTCTCTCTCTTTTATACATATAATTATATTTTTCACTATATATTTTATTTTCTGGCAGGAAGATCAAGTGCTCTTGTCTCCCAAATGAGATATGTGGTTCTCTGTTTTTCTATATGTTTCTTTTTCTTTAAAGACTGAATATATTATTATATGGGTTGTTAGTCATGTGGCAGTGTGTGACAAGTGACAACAAATGAGGCATATGTGCATGAATATGGACAACCAACTTTATTATTATAAAAATAATGTTTAGAAATGTCTGGAAGTTAACAAAGTTTGCAGTGTTTGGTGCTTCTTGAGGTAATCATCCTCGTCAGGAGAATTTAATTTTAAAAAAGTGGGGGTGTTTTAAGAAAACTGATATATCCACTCTTATTTTCAGGTAAATTAAAATTAAAATTCATTTTCTCAATTAAAACATGCGTATATGAGATTCGATAGACCAAGAGATTATTAATATGTTTTTTTTTATATTAAAACGGCCACAAAAATTTATAATTGCTTTCATTATCATATTAATGGTGATAATTTTGCATTTATTTGAAAATATTGTTTTACTATATTATTTCTTTCCCTTGCTAGGTTAGTTTGGAGAAAAATAATGAGGGTAAAAATGACTTTTTATTCCTGTGTGTATATATACACATGCAGAAATTAGTATTTTACAGGGATATATAGAAATAAATATAATTTTTATAAAGGCGTGTATGCAATCTTTAATACAATTAAGGAGAATTTTAAAGACTGATTCATTGCTTTTTAATTTTATGTCACTAGAAAAGTTCAAATTATTTAGATGAGATTGATAAATGACATGCAATGGTCCTTGGTGAATAAAGAAACATTAATGGTTGTGGCCTAAATTCAACACCCTAATTAATAAAGAGTGATAATGATGGCAGATGGGGGTATTAATAAATGCAAATTAATACATTTCTATTTTGTTTTATCTTCAATCCAATGATATCAATATAATTGGCATATAAATATGAACCCACAAATATACATATGAATTCAACTTTTTCTATAGGGATATGAATAATAACCCATTTTATAGGAGTATAAACGCAAAATTTCCACATATTTAACCAACTTCATAAAATTATAAAATAAAAAAAAGGATAATAAACACTAAAAATGAATAACAAAAGAGTGTTCTCGGACATGAATCATGATACTAAAAAATAACAAGTTGGTGGACAAGTTCTCCAGTGTTATGAGAATGAAAGTGGTTGGAAGGTCAAAAGGAATTGCTTTGAGCCAAGTTCAAAAAGCTAAGTGAAGAGAATCATATGGTTGGCCATGACCTAATATACCCACTGGGGCCCTGGCATACGTATTCATTTCATTTTCATCTAAATCTTATCAGTACAAACCCTAACTCAACTAGAGTTAAATATTAACCCAGTTCACAGCTATGAAATCTTGGTATTTGGACAAATTTGCATATTTGGCCCACACAACACCAACATTTTCACATTATAACAATTTGGCTATGTAACTCAAGTAGCAATTTAGCACTTGAGTTTAGATAACACAAAAAGTAAAATGTAAGCTCTCAAGAGAGTGACCAACCTCCAACCATTTGGAGGTTTGCTGGTTTTAATAAAGAACAATCAAACTTGGAAGTTAAGCCAAAGCAAACATTCAAGATTCAGACAAATAAGCTATCATTGATATATTTACCAAAGTCAATGACCAACAGACTTACATTCAGGAAAAATGATTCATTTTCTGATGGCATGTCATTTCATTTGTGAACTCAAGTGACAAAGTGAACAATTGATTCTGCAACAAACTTTGGTTTCTCCACATGAGGAATGTGACCACAGTGTGGTACCACATGCAGAATGGAATTATGAAGTTCATCATGCAATCTCTGCAACGATAGAAATAGATTTTCAGATTTCGGTGGCAATGCCAAATGGCAGCAAAGAGACTGATGAGTGAACAAGCTTTTAGCATCTAAAAACATAAGTCATAGACAGGATTGACGTTTTTGAAAGACATGTTTTTTTCGAAAGGGTTGAAATCATTGTCTAATTTTATCATTGTTTATGAATTTGGAATTGGTTTCTCATATGCAAGCATGATTCCAATGATGGTGGCAAACAAACATTAAAAATGATTGCATGAAAAGCCAATTATGTCAAAAGTTTATAGATTAAGATTGTGTAGGTGAACTGACCGATGCTGCTTCACCGTTTATAATTTTGTCATTCTCTCCCCATATAATAAGTGTCTTTTGTTTAACCTGTCCAAATCAAGTATTAAAAGTCTTGAAAAACAAAATAAACAAAAATAAATTATGCAATTAACACATGAAGAAAATAGACTCAAAGACAGTTATCAGCTAAATAATCACTATTCACCACTTTAAATTTTTATATGATGATGCCCACCTACAAATCAATATTAATTATTACCATTATCTGGAAGTCTTTGAGATAACAGCTAGCAGAATGATCAAAAAATCTTAAGAAGAATCAATTATCCACAAAAATTTAAGCAAGATAGGTTCATGTTTAAATTCACCTGCTTTATTTGAGAACCAACATTATATCCGCCACTAATCATAAAATCAACAGTTGCATCCTCCCACCAAGGTAATAGGCAATGTAGACGACCAACCTGAAATCATAAGTCTTCATGCAACTAAAATGCTAAGAGTAAACAATCAGTTAACAGACTTGCATTAAGCACAGTTTATGTTATGATGTAGCATAGAGTAAAAATTAAAATTACCATCAGAACACAGTAATATCAGAGAGTGAGGAGCAGTGAGCCTCTATGTCATCATTACTTACAGTTATCTTTTAGATGTACAGAAATATTAGCAATATACATATATACATGACTAAATTTTGGTAGTTCACACTAAAAAGGAAAAAATGCCAGAGAGAGAACATCATGAAACTGTGGCATTCAAATCCAAAACAAGATGTCAATCACTTACAGTATCAATAACAAGATTTAAATGACATCGGATATTTATTTTAGAAAACAAGAAAAAAAAATGAAAAAATAAAACAGAGACTAAAGTTAATAAATAGAGGAGACAAGATAAGCTTGAAAATGCATAATTACTTTGACAAGCAACAACAAGAAGTCATAGAACTGACAAGTAAAATTACATTTCCCAAAGAACACATGACATAACAATAATGCTTACAACGAGTTGGATGCATTTTAAAGGACAACAATAATATATCACTTACATTGGTCCAGTCAAAGAAGGTGCTTAATGATCCTTCATTGAAGGCCAAAAAATTAGCATACAGCCGAAGTGGAATGCTCTTGAGCAAAGATGCCTAATATTACACAAATTTAAGAACAAAAGCATCTATTAAATTCTTTATTTTTAAAGAAAAAATCAATCTAACAAAGTGAAAAAAATGAAGGAAGAAGGAAGTAGTCAAGAACTTGGTGATAACAAACTAATAATATCAGTTATGATATTAACCTTGGGTGGCATCAATCTATGCACCATAGTTCCAAAATAAGACATGTATGTAGAGTACTATTGCATACAACATCTCACCCCAGCATATGCCACTACTTTAGGTAATGTGCTCATGTTTCCTGTCCCTTCTGCATATACGCTAGCATTGATCAAAACCAGCTTTTTGACCTGCAGATATTATACAGAGGAAAAATAGGTAAAAAAGTTTATGTTGAGAGCTACATCAATTTGACACTTACATCAGTAACATAAACATAAAATGACAGGTTCCTCTTAGAAGGTTAGATGTCTTAAAGTAGGCCTTTTTGAAGCAAAAGAATTCATAATAAACATAAAAGTTTGGTCAAAGAATGACATACAGCTTCAGGATGATTAACAGCAAAGTCAATTGCAACAGCTGCGCCAAGGCTTGGACCAACTAATACCATTGGTCTATCAATGTATGACCTCCAAACCTGCATAAATATGGAATTTAATCTTTTCGAATGGTAAGAACAAAAATCATGATAGCTATACCACCAAATCCCCAACTTCTACACCTACACGAAATGAGAAACATTCCCAAAATCTCTCAGGTCTTTGGAAAGTAATTGATAATACCTGGTATAGGTGCTCACGCTTGGCACCAACGCTACATGTTGGAAGTGGTTCTAATACATGCAAATTCACAAATCAAAATCAGATAGTGATAATTAGAAAGGAGCTTGCAATAAGTGAAATCAAATTTGAATCTATGATGATATAGAAGCTTCACTAAAAACACTCTCTCCCAGTGAGAAGTCAAGACTTCAAGTAGTGATGGTACCAGGAAAAAATAAGATTTTGGTGAAGTAACCTTACACCTAGAATTGATCAATGTATCCGCAAGAACATCCACAGCCATTGATTCATGGATTTTATGGGAGCATGTATATACACAAATAAATATATTAAAAATCACATTAAAAGTACCTAAATCGGAAAAGCCCCATCCAAGAATATCCACAGCCCAGGTCTCCAATCCAGCGTTCTCAAGTAATGGATATGTATATCTCCATTCTAAACAAGAACTTTTCACAAACTCCACAAGAATAAGTATTGAAGAGCATGACAGAATTAAGTACAGCATTTATATATAAACAAAAAAAATTAAAAGCACTTCCATCTGGGAACAATAAAATCAAGGGATGCATAAGATTCATATACCTGTCAAAACCGTGAAGAAGGACAATGGGCTCTGAACCTTTCTTCTGTGTGGGCTTCACACAACTGCTCATTATGGGAATATCTGAGAAACCAACCTAAAAGACCTCAACTTTAGCTCAAAAAATTGCAAGATAGTCAATTAACATGACTGCCACATTTCTCCAACCAATTCCTTCACTCAAAACAACTCATCATTCTCTAAAAGACCAGCTGAACAGTTTATCACCCAAAATTAATGGGAGTATAGGAAAAGAACCAAAACTGCATTAAAATTAAAACAAAACCCAAAAAAATCAACAAGCATGAAAAACATAAATAATAACACCCAAAAAAAAACCAATTTTTTTTAAAACAAATTTCTCCACCATTTTCAAGTACATACATCCATAAAAACAAGTCGCATTAAAATCAAATTTGAAAATTTCCAAGTAAATAAGCGAAAATTAAGTTGCCTTAAAAGGAAAAAAACCCTCTAACCTTAACTGGGATTCTTTCAATCCTCTTTGCAAGCTCGCGGGCTGAACGGTCCCGAATCTTCTCAACCTCTTTAGGGAGGAAGGAAGGGAACCCATTCTCCGAAACTCTAACCCTAGAAACACCGCAATTCGTCGTCGCCATCGCAAGAGCTCGCATGGTTTAGAGGCCGAGCTCTCGCTACGTTGCGACGATGGATAGAGAGATAGGGGGGAATTTAGCGGGTAAAACGAAAGGGCGTTTCTGATCCCGAGACACTTTCACGGCATTAAAACGGTGATTATGCCTCGAGATTGAAACTCACCTCGATTAGTGCCGAAATCTTTTTTGTTTTTGGCGGCCTTGATCGGCCTGTCGTTTGTCTGAGCGAGCGGCCCAATTTAACTTGGGCCCATTTAAAATTTTAAAAATTCAGATAATCGAAATAAAAATTTTATTTCTAAAAATATTAAAAAGATATATTTATAAAGGCTTACCCATCCTTGTAAATAAACATAATCAAACCATGGAAACAAATCCCCTTGCTGGCATAATAACATGTAAAAATTAAATTTAAAAATATATGTAATCTAATCATCTTATATATTCATTCATATTTTTATTTTTTTAAATCAATAACTAAAAAAACTTTTTTGGTTAAAGAGATTTGATTTTCATATAAAAAATTGAGAGTTTGGTTCTTTCTCAAATGTCACACCCTGCAAACTTTTGATCAATCAAAAAGCTAAATTAACTATGGTTATAAAAGTAATAGAGTTTATTTTAGACTTGAATAAAACAGTTGAGTAAATTTTAATTAAAAATTAATTAAGCCCATATGAAATGACTATAAATCCCGGATTTATTTGAGTAAAGTTCTTTAGGCATTCCCTATTTTTTTTCTTTTAAAATTTTTAATTTCTTACTGGAAATTTGTCTAGCTTTTGATTTGGTGATGGCTTATTTATATTATCAAAAATAAATAAAAATAAAACATAAAACTAAGGAAACATTTAAAAAAAAAAAGTTAAATGGCTTTTATTTTTTAAAAAGGTGCACGTGCATTGCACGTGCCAAATAATTTGGTTGAAGTATGGATAGGTGGTCTCCTGAGTAGAATAGGCGCTTCTTCTTCTCCTTCTTCGCCAGAGATCTTGTGCGGGGGTTTCGATCGATCGCCATGGATTCGCAGCCGCAACAGCGTCCGGTACAGCCGCAGCAGCGTCAGGCTCAGCGGCAGCAGCCCGCCGGTGAACCACCATTGCCCTTTGTCTTCATTATCGTCGTTGTCTTTGCCATTGTGATCGCGGTGAGAGAACTCCGTCTTAATCCTTTGTTGCGATTTTATGGTTTTTATGCGTGGATCTTAGGTTTAATCGAAGTTCTTGATCTCTATGGGTTTTTTTAGTGGAAAAATTTCCGTTAAGGGAATTGATGGCGTGCTGTGAAAGCTTTCTGATTCAGTTGATCATGAAAATAGTGGTATTTGTTGCTGGTTTCTTGTTGCTCAGTGATGGCTTTGGAAATAGTTGCTTTGATTGATCGTGTGAATCGGTGGTTTTCACTACTGATTCTTGTTCTGGATGGAATTAATGGTTCTCTTTGAGTGTTTCCTAATTTCATTTAGTTGATCATGAGAGTTGATGGCCTTAATAAGTGATTATTGGTCTCGAGTTAATTAATGGTCTTACTTAAATATTTGCTTTGATTGACCATGAAAATTGGTCTTGATTAGTGATTTTTTTTTTCTTGAATAAATTGATGGTTTGCTGTGATGCCTCCTTTTGTTGATCTTGAGAATGGTGGCATTTTTCAGTAGTTTTTGTTTTTTATCAATTTAGCGGTTTTATATAAACATTTGCTTTTATTGATTAGGAAAATGTTGGGTCTTAATTAGTTAACAAGTTGTGGAGTGAATTAATGTTTTGGTGTGAATATTTGCTTCACTTGATAACAAAAATGGTGGCATCTGTTTGATGATATGATTTATTTTTGTGTAGAATTGGAAAACTTTGAATTAGAATGTGTTTGTTGGAGAGTAATGGTATTTGATCATGAGAGAGTGCATAGACACACGAAATAGAACCAATTCTCATATGCATTGTAAAAACTTTTAGTTTGCTTCCTTTTGATGGCTCTATTGTGTTTTGAATAGCTTACTTGAAAATAATTGTAGACTAGAGTTGAATGACATTTACTATCTGGGAGAGAGCAAGTTTAAGGAGCATGTTTCACAAAAAGAATTTCAGGGGAAAAAATGGAGTAATGGATATAAATCATCTGCTCTCTTCTGCTCATGCAGTTATTTTGTTCATAGAACATGGATATTAAACATTAATTGCAAAACTGGATAAATGCATGGTTTTCTTTCTTTATTTATTTATTTTGGCCTGTTTTTGTGTTTACTCGACAGTTTATTATTATCTGTGTTTAAGAATAATGGTTTTCATAGATTAGTCCTTGGTCCACCTCCATCTGATTATGTCGAAAGTTTGCAGATGGTCCTTTCATCGTTGTCGACAACAAACAATACCTTTTCCATCCTGCATCAAGTTCCTGAAGGTCATGTTGGTGTGTATTGGAGAGGTGGTGCTCTTTTGAGTACGATTACTGATCCAGGTTGGCCATGAGCATATAAATGCAATCTTTAGGATTTTAAACTTGCTTTAATAACTTCATTTTTGTTAGGTTTTCATCTGAAGCTGCCTCTAATTACTCATTTTGAGACCATTCAGGTGACCATCCAAACAGATAAGGTACATCTCTTAGTTTGAATAATTTCTTAGAATGATGGATCACACAAGAGCTCTGGTTGTTATTAATTGATGTTATTTCTTAATATATTCTTAGCTGTTAAATCAGCAAATGGGATTTGCTAGTTTTCACATATGCATATCCTTTCAATTGACTATTTCCTATCAGGTGAGGGACATTCCATGCGGTACAAAAGGTGGTGTCATGATAAGCTTTGATAAGATTGAGGTGTGTAATCACCTTGCTTGCTTTTCCTAATTATTTATGTACAAAGTTTTGGTTGGGCTTTTGTATTTGTGGAGTCAACTTTGATTTGGCCAGGTTGTAAATCGCCTACGCAAGGAGTATGTGTATGAAACACTTCTCAATTATGGCGTGAATTACGACAAGACATGGATATATGATAAGATCCATCATGAAATTAATCAGTTCTGCAGTTCTCATTCTCTGCAACAAGTTTATATCGATATGTTTGATCAGGTAAGTTCAATTCAAATAAAAAAGGTCATGGCTATCCTGTAAAGGTTATGGCTTATTTAATTGACAATGTTCCAGATTGATGAGAAAATGAGGGAAGCTATACAAATTGATTGTACACGATATGCTCCTGGAATTGAGATCATTGGTGTCCGTGTCACAAAGCCAAACATCCCATCTAATATAAAACGAAATTTTGAGATGATGGAAGAAGAACGCACTAAGGTATGTGACATCCTTATCCCTCAATAGAAAATGCAAATGTTAACCTGAAGATGATTGTGATGACTTTTAGGCTTTAACTGTGATTACTTTTAGGCTTTAATAGCAATGGAGAAACAAAAGGTAGCTGAAAAGGAGGCAGAAACTCAGAAGAAAGTGGCAGTGTCTGATGCTGAGAAGAATGCTCAGGTTAGCAAGATTCTAATGGAACAAAAGCTGATGGAAAAGAACAGTGCCAAGAGGCAGGCAGAGATTGACAATGAGATTTTTATTGCCCGTGAGAAGAGCTTGGCTGATGCGAGCTTTTATAGGTGAGAAAGTTGCATTTGGGTTTTTGCCCTTATAATAAATATAGCTAAAGAGATGAATATTTATCATCCAATTTTCATCGTGGCAGGCTAACAAAGGAAGCGGAAGCAAACAAACAGAAGCTCACACCACAATTTCTCGAGCTCAAATTTATGGAATCCATTTCTAACAATTTAAAGATCTACTTCGGAGACAAGGTAAACCGATGAGATCATTTTAAGAGTTCTCACTCAAGTTTTGCTTTGCTAAAACCACCTTCTTCTACTTGTAAATACGAAAACCAAAAATTTTGCAGGTTCCAAACATGCTTCTTGATCAGAGACTACTGGGAAATATTTTGCATGACGATGTGAAGAAAGATGCAACGGAGCGGTAAATGTCACCTTTGTTGCTTCACATTCTAGTGTACATACAGCATGTACCTGTCATGACATTTTGAGGCTCAGAAGTTATTGCATAGAACTTCAAAAATCAACACGTAGCAAAAAGAGAACAACAAACGTTTCATTTTTTTACGTCAATTTCCAATTTTTGTTTTTGTATTCTATGTGAAATGAGGATTACTTTTGCATATATACTTTCTATAAATATTGTGAGGGTTTTCTTCAATTCTTGTGCCGGTCTGAAATTCCCCTTTTTGTAGACCAATTACAAGTTGGGTAGGTGGTGTCAGTCTCATTCTTCAATGGTTCAAAGTTAGGTGAAAGATTTTTTATTCATTTAACAAATTTACGAATATTACTTTAGATATGTCCATATTTTCATAATTATTTTATAAAATTTATAATTAAAACTCTCTTTGGATAATCAAATATTATGTCATAATCCGTACATTATAGCATAATATAATATTTTCAAAGAATTATGCCATAATAGCTGTTTGAGTATCTAATTTACACTACAAAATATGCCATAATGTGAGAATTATGACATAAAAACATCTTTCACATGGAGTGGAATATTTTTTTATTTTGAAAAGTGTGATTTTTTCTCATTATAAAATGAGTGGAATATTTATGTGATATCTTTTTATTCTATTAACCAAATAAAATATACCACAATTTCTGTAATAATTACTTATATTTTCTATATAATAAAATTATACCATTTTTTTTATTTTGTAATCAAGGATTAAATGATTATATATATATATATATATATATATATATATATATATATATTATAAATAAAAATTATATTATTGTTTTTGGGATTCCCAAACGACTCTTGATTGGAGGATCGCAGAATCTTTAACAATTGAATCATAGTTTGAATCGTTAACAAAATCAAGCATATTAAAGTGGATCTTTAATGGTTGAAGCTATTATTTGAAGTTTACAAAGAATTCTATAAGAGAAAATACTAATATTTTTGTAACTCTTCATACTAACAACTCAATATTAGCATATAATTCAATAATTTCTTTTTTAATGAATATGGACGAAGAAGTGCATCTTGGGAGCCTGCACAATGCATAAGCATAGTTAATTTTTCAATACATATATACTTTACGATCTGTGAAAATGAAAAAAAAAATATATTAGAACATATTTACTAAAAAAAATTCATGTAAAATTTTTTGAAACTATATTTACTAAAAATAAATACTACAAGGAGACGGTTCAAATAATTAAAAACCTAAAACCAAATTTCAAAAGGAAATATTTAATTTGTTCAATAGAAAAATTAAAAATTATTTTTTTAATAAATATTTATATCATATGAGATGCTACAAGAGTTACAATATAAATAAATTTTAAAAAATCACTTATGATAAAAAAGTGAAAATTAAATTAGTTTGAAACAAAAATACAAAAAACAATTAATTGAGGAAGATGTAGAATTGATTAAGTACTAAATTAAAAAAATAAAATTCTTATTTATTATGATAAAAAATAATTATGATTATGATCAGAAAAAATTGTCATACTTTTCAGTGAGTAGGCTTTTTAAATTTTAGAGTTATAAATCCATTGAGAAATTACCCTAATTTTCAAAAATAGAACATAATTACACGTGGCATCCCAATGTTCGGCTATGGCGGCAATTGGGAGTGTGAATAGTGTGAACAGAAATGTTAACCTAAAAACCTCAACTTTATTTTTTCGGAGAATCGAAGAATCACTTTTCCCATGAGTCCCAATCCGTGCTGATAGACCTTCTCCAATCCAACACAAACCCTAGAATCTCATTGGAACTTTTCAATGAGAGGTCACAACTCACAAGCCAAGATGCAAGCTATTCAAGCCACTTGACTTTTAAAAGCCAATCAGAAGGAAGTGTGAAAAGTCTAAAAGTCTCAAATTTACTGTTTGATTTGATTGCTTCTTTGTCGTTTTGAGCTAAAGTGCAAATTTTGCTGCCTTTGTTGAACATTCCACATGTTGATTTCCTCCGAGGCAAGCTGTTTCGTCTGCCTTTGTGTTTCTTTCAATGCCGATGAGATTTTTATCTTCGTGTTGATGCGATTATGTTTTTTTTATGTTATCAGTTGATGATTTTTTTTCTTCATTCAATGCATACTTGCTGCAATGCTGTCATGTATTTTTCTTTTTTCCATGCTTACTTGATGTCATGTGTCCAGTTTTCTGATTATTTTTTTGTGACTGTTTTTCAAAAGTTTCATCATTTTCTTCATTATTTTTCTGCCGATTTTTGTGTGTAGTCAAACAGCATCAACGGTAGTGGTTTTCATTACATGCGTGTTATATAATTTAATCATAATTTGCAAGGTTTCAGCATTTTCTTTTACTGTTTTTTCTTCAGAATGATTTGTGGTCAAACAACATTAGTGGTTGTGGTTTTCAGTACTTCTATTTTATACAATTCAATCATAGTTTTTTGCTTCGCTGTCCAAATAATATTTTTTTAATGACCATTTCTTGGTTGTATCTCTTGCTTGGTTGCTGCCATGCCTCCAATTTACTGATTCTTAGAGATTCCTTTTTTAATTTTTTTTCCTATTCTGCTCAATTTGATAGAACCTCTTTCCCCAGCGAGCATTTTTTCTTTCTCTGATGAGTGAGAGGATATTATGACAAGTTTTTTTTTTCTATTTGTGTTGGGAAATTTCTTTCTTTTGCTTTACATCTGTCTCTTTCATTTGATGCTGATCCTCAACTTCTTATGGTTGAGGGAGTCCTGACTGCTTGTGTGCTTTCTTCATCTCAAGGATCTTTATATTTTCTGGATGAACCGCATTTGCAAAAAGTGAAGGTCTTGTAGTTTTCAAATTGTTTGGCGGAATCCCGATTCAGCAGTGCTAAGCTTTCTTTCTGTACTTATCTTCACAGGTTGGTTTTAGTTCTTGTTTTTGTTCTGTGTGTGTGTGTGTGTGTATTGTTCTTGTGTGTTCCTGGTTCAACTGAATTCTGTTTTGGATCACTCTGTTCTCAATCATTCTTTGTTTTTTCTGTTAAAAGAATAGAAATCAGTAATGCTTGTGATCAGTAGCACTCTGGTTCTATGTTCTGATTATTTGGACTTCATGATCACTGGAGGATGAACTGTTTCTTATGGTTTCAGGTTTTGATTCCTACTGATTTTGTGGTTGAGAATTAGTGGGGTAAAAAAAAATGTATGTGATCGAAGATAAAGGCGGTGCGATCGCTCTTATGTTGGCATCGCTTCTTTTCTTGGGCACTTGGCCTGCTGTTCTCACTCTTTTAGAGCAAAGAGGCCGACTTCCACAGCACACTTACCTTGATTATTCCATAACAAATTTTTTGGCTGCTGTGATGATTGCTCTGACAATTGGTCAGATTGGAGATGCCAAACCGGGCATGCCGAACTTCCTCACTCAGCTCGGTCAGGTCAGTTGGTAGCCCTTGTCATCAATTCTTCTCATTTCAATGATCATATGAATTGTTTGATATCTTGCCAATGAAATAAGATTTGGGAGTGAAATTCTAAGTTCCTGGAGTCTTCTGTTCTGTGATGGATTGCTAATACAATTAGTCAAAGTTTTCAAAGTGATTTCACAATTGAAAATACATTTCTCACACATGTAAGGTAGAAAATTTTACAGATTGTTGCTGATTAGCGAGCTAATTATGCAGGATAACTGGCCGTCGATCCTGTTTGCAATGGGAGGCGGAATTGCTCTCAGCCTTGGGAATCTATCTACACAGTATGCTTGGGCATTTGTTGGTTTATCAGTGACCGAAGTTATTACTTCAAGTATAACAGTTGTCATAGGTAGATTAACTCTGTGCCACTTAGTTAAGTTCGTCTTCTTTGAACAATTTTCGTTATATGTTTCTTATGAATAACTTGACTCCGAACTTATCTTGAACTGCTTTTATCAGTTCTCTAATAATAATAATATGTTAGCCTATTTGTGGCTTGCCTCATGATAATTACTGCAACTGAGGAGCTCATGCTAAATTCATTATATGGAAATTTTCGAACCACTTGTGACTCCGGTGACTTTGTTTGTTTTCTTTATATCATCAGGCACGACCATGAATTATTTCTTAGATGATCGTATCAATAAAGCCGAGATTCTTTTCCCGGGAGTTGGATGCTTTCTGGTTGCAGTTTTTCTTGGATCTCTCGTCCACTCCTCCAATGCCGCTGATAACGCAAAAAAGCTAAGCAATTCAAGTAACTACAAGAGCAAGACCAGGTATTTTATTTCTCTTATTAAGATCAGGCTTGTTATGATTAAGCATGCATGCTATAGAAGATCACAAATTAAAACTCTTAGAAAAGCTAAGATGTTCCTTGTCTGTAATGAATTTTGTCTCTGATTGAACGCTCTTATTGTTTGATCATTTGCAGTTTCACAGCAGAGCAAGAGCCAAGCCAAGATATCAAAAGCAAAGGTTTGCACCAAAAAGTGTTGAACATATTCACATGCTAAAATAAATGTTCAGAATGGTAATTCTGGTTATTGGCAACAGGTCAAGGAAAGGACTTAGAGACTGGAGTTCCTCATAATGCAAACTCTGATACTAAGGTGGAGAAAGCGAAAGCTGGTACTGCTGAGTACCTTATGGAGCTTGAAAACCGAAGATCGATAAAGGTATCATTTAGTATTCTTCCTGCATTATTTTTAGACTCAAGTTACTAATAGTTTTTATTTGAGTAGGTGTTTGGATCGAAAACTATCTTAGGCCTTTCGATAGTGTTCTTCGCTGGCATTTGCTTCTCGCTCTTCTCTCCAGCATTCAACCTTGCTACAAATGATCAATGGCACACATTGAAGCAAGGAGTGCCTCATTTAGTGGTCTACACTGCTTTCTTCTACTTCTCCAGTTCCTGCTTTCTTATCGCCATCATTTTAAACATATCCTTCTTATACAAACCCGTGCTCGGATTACCAAAATCATCCTTTACCGCTTATTTGAAGGATTGCAAAGGCAGGCAATGGGCTTTCCTGGCAGGTGTTCTTTGTGGCTTAGGCAATGGCCTTCAGTTCATGGGTGGACAAGCTGCCGGATATGCTGCTGCTGATGCGGTTCAGGTTGGTTCATTTTCTTCGACGTTCTATTCATCAAACAGTATGCAATTATATATATTTCTTTTAATTACTTTTCTGAATGCTTGCCACAAATGAATCAGGCTTTGCCTCTTGTCAGCACATTTTGGGGAATGCTTCTGTTTGGGGAGTATCGAAGATCATCGAAGAAAACATATGTGTTGCTTGTTAGTATGCTTTTTATGTTCGTTGTGGCTGTTGCTATTCTGATGGCCTCATCTGGACATAGGAAGAGTAGTAGCAAGACCTGAAAAAGAGCATTGATTTGCAGATGGAAAAATTAACACTATTTAAGGGTAAAAAACAATGCTTCAAAATAATCAAAAGATACTAATGCTCACTTTAGATACAGAAGAGACTGGCTGCAAGTGCAACTGCTTTCAATTTCTTGTGCAGAAAAGTGCTTGCTGTTAGACTTCATTTGTATTCCTAAATAAATATTTACCAGAAAATACCTGCTCCTGGGTTGAATAAAAGATTAAGTGTACACGCTTAGTCTTTGTACTGTATATGACACGGTACTGTAACAGTATTTGCAAAATAGTCTTTGTACTTGTGAGATATTCAAGATGCTCTTGTATATTTCGTGCTTGGAATAAAAGATTAAGTAGATATATTTGGCCGTTCATATGCCAAACATGTGGCGTTGGTTGTCATGTCATTACTTTTGAATTATATATGTAAGATATAGAAGTCAATGCAAGCCTCATTTACTTTGAGGTGCAATAAAGACTTCATTTCTATTTATAAATAAATATTTGTTAAAAAGACACCTGTCTTTTTTAAAATAAATAAATAAATAACACTCAAACATGAGGGCATTTCGTTTTGGGCAACCAGTAAATAAAGCAAATGAGAAAACAAACACAAAATGGTTTTTTATCAGTAACCTTTTTTCACTCTTTATTATTTCTACCTCATAATCCAGAAATGGCTCATTCAATACAACGAGTAGAATTTTTTTTTTTCATTTTAATTTCCTTCATATAATACCATTCATCTCATAAGGGCAGGCACATTCCATCACAACATTCAGCAGAATCACAAGGCTTGCTCATGCACAACACATGCAAAGAGAGGGTAATAAAAAAAATCAGTTCATTGTAAAGAAGGAAAAACAAGAGTTTGTTTTCAGATGTAACAGAACATGACAATCTTCAACCCAAAATTGTGTTACTCTGATTACATTTCATTTCTCGAATTTTTCTGTGTACATGACTCAACAAACTTCTCCCTCACATTTACAAATATAAAAGAGCAAAAGGCTTTAAAGGCTTTCTCCCATTCAAATCTTGAACAATAGAAGTGATACTTGCTCCTTTTCATGAATCCAAAGAATTCTTTCAAAGAAAATAACCCAACATCACCTTGATTTCAACATGGCATGGCCAGAGTCCCCCAGATGTGCAAACAGCTTATTTCTGTCAAGATGAAAAATGCAGCAAATAATCATAATAAGTACACTAAATGGCAAAATAATCGACCAGAGTATACAGAAGAAGGCAAACCATCATGGTACCTCGAGTCGAAGCTCTGTCCACAAGTCCCACATTCATTGCTGACCTTTGCATTCCCCTGATAAAATTTCTTAAAGTTGGTTCAAGGTAATATGACACAAGAGCTAAATTGAATCTATGGCGATCACTACCTTTGAAAAAGCTGAGCTTCCCTCTCTCTAACTCAATTAATTAGTCAAACATTGAAACCAACTCTAAATCACTAAAGCTAAACAACACATATCTGTCACTTTTACCTGGCAACCTAACAATACGCATCTATCATTCTTCTAGGGACTGTTTGGTTCAAGGTTTTCAGGCACAGTGCATGTATAATTAAGAAAGATTAGCTAATGATGGTTCCCACAAACTTGGGAGTAACTTGAGTTCTATAGCTTTAATACAACCTACAAGATACTATACATATATAACTAGTTTCTATAAAGAGACAGGTAATGCCACAATGAAATTCAGCTCTTAATTTGTTTCAGAGTTCTTTTTTTTTTGTGCAAAAATGGTCTTCAAACAGAGCAAAATTCTTCATAAATTAATGGAAGAAGTATATAAGCGATGTAAGGAATAAAAAGCAATGAATTCACCTTCTGCTTCCTTCCCTTGGATGACTTCCTCACATCATGATCCATCTCCTTCCTTGCCACTACTGGTTTTTTCTGTTTATGACTCTTTGCATCACCTAGATTACCCTTGTTTCTTGCAACAACCTCCTCAGAATGGCCGGAACTCCTCTCCTGGTTATCACCTCCAGCATCCTCCTGTTGCTGAACTTCGGCCTCATTGTGTTGTTGGGACTCACTCACCTCTCCTCGCACACCTTCACTATCAACTTTCCCACCAGCTCTTCTTCTCCCTCCATTCTTACGACCTTTTCTTCTCGTATTAGAGCCCATAGTGTCATCTTCATCAGTGTCAAGACCAAAATCCATATTCACAGATGAATCATGGAAAACCACCCGCTCATTCTTCTTATGTCTCTGCCCAGAAACCATGGCCTCCAAGACTACATCTTCATCTACCTCCGAACCTGAACCCACCTTTCCTTCACTCCCTTCAACATCCTCATCTCCAACCTTCTCCTCCAACACAACCTCATCTCTCAACTCATCACAAATGTCCTCCACAGCATCACTATCTTCATCCTCTGACAATGGCTTATACTCAAACTCAACATGAACACCCTCCTTGACATCACTATCATCTTCCTCAAATGCATCTCTCAATTCCGCAACCTTATCCTTGTGCTTCTTCGACTGCTCATGATTCTTCCACTGCTTATCCGACTTGAATTTCTTGTTACACGCGACACAGTAAAACTCCGTATCCTTGCCTTTATTCTTCCTCCCATCATCAAACACATCAAATGCATCATCTTCATCATCATTCTCATCAATCTTTGCCCACTCTGGCTCCTCATACACCTTCATCCTCTCTCGCTTCCTCTTTTCCTCCTCCTCTCTCTTTGCCTTCTCGTTAGCACGCCTCTTCTCCTCCTCCTGATTCTTCTTCACAACCCAATCAATCACCCTCTTATCCCTCTTCTTTGCAAAAGCAGCCAAACCACGAACCAACTCATTCATCTCCCTCTTTGCTTTCTTCCTAATCTTCTTGTTCTCCTCCTCCATGAGCCTCCTCGACCTCCTGTTCACCCCCAACGATGCATCATATTCATCCATCCACGCAAAGTCCATCACCGTCGAAAACCCTAACCAGTAATTATAAAAGGCCGTGACTTGCTCATAAGGGCTGTCAAGATCACCAATCAACGGCGCCGGCGGAACCGAATCAAGCCCTAACCCTAATTTCTCGGCGAAATACATCTCTTGCGAGTGAATCTTAGAAAAAACCTCTCCGTAAACCTTGAAAAAACCGTTGCCTTTTTTGGAGTATCCCGAAAAGCAAGACGGCGAGAAAAATTTGTAGAGGTCGACGTCAGAGAAATGGCCGGACGAGCTACCTGCCTTGGAATCGGAGAAGAGGATCTGGGACCGGTGCGAATCGTACCAAGAACGCTCCTTAGCATCGGAAAGCACCTCGTAAGCATGTCCGAGCTCCTGGAAAGCCGCGGTCGCCTCAGCGGCGGAGACGCCGGTGGCGACCTGCTTGTCAGGATGGAGTTGTAGGGCAAGGCGGCGGTAGGCAGAGCGTATCTCCTCGGCGGTAGCTTCCCGGGAGATGCCGAGAACCTCATAGTGGCAGCGCTTCGTCCCGCCCGCCATGGATCCCGGCGCTCTTGAGCTTCGATCTGGTTAGGGTTGCAACATCACGTTCATTGTAAACTTGTTATCGGATCTAGTTTTGTGAATCGGATCCAAACTATACAATCGGATCCGAAATTGGATTACTGTACAGTAAAATAGGAATTAAATTAATAACTTTGATTAAATAATATTTTTTTAAAACTTGTTTTTATATGATTAAAAACATAAATTAGTAATTCATAGAATATATAAAATTATAACATTTGAATTTTTTGAACTGCTTTTATTTTCAAAATTTTATTTTTTTCTTTGATATGCATATGAAGTTATTGTTATTATTTTTTTACTATATACTCAACTTAAGGCTTTTTTTTTGGATGGAAGTTTTATAAAGTAAGGTAAAATATGGTAATGGAAGGTAAAAAAAATTTTAAAAACCTTCATTGCTTTGGACAAGGTAAAATAAATGGAGGTTTTGAAATCTTGTTGTGTTTGATTTGAAGATAATTGGAGGTAAAGTTATATGGTAATATTACTAAATTACTTTTAGGATAAAAAACAAATTTATAACTTTATTTACTAAATTACATAAAATTTACAAAATTCTCTCCATTGTTTACATAAATTTTTATTTTGATTATTATAAGATTTCATTTTGTAGAATGAAATTAATTAAGTAATATCATTACTAAATTAATTAATATTACTATATAGTTTAACAATATTAATTACTAACAAATAAATGTTTGATATGTTTTAAAACAAATAGAATAAAATAACTTAGAATAAAATAAACATTATTATGATTTTTATAAAATCTTGGAATTTTTATAAAATATAGGGGTATTTTGGTTCACAAAAAACATAAATTCCCCCACGGTATTTTGGTCCACAAAACATATAAATTCCTCCAAAATCTCTCAAACCCATCATTTTGGAGGGTTGAAAAATGAAAGTTAAATGGAGGTTTTTACTCCTTAAATATTTTCCTTACCTCCATCAACTTTCAACCAAGCATGAGTTTCTAAAAACCCTTACCTTATCTTACCTTACCTCCATTTACCTCCAACTAAGTAAACCCTAAAGTAGGACATTATAATATGTAATTTAGGAATTTTTATTCTAAAATACATATTAGTTTTATATTTTTAATATATAAATCTGTATATAATATATGTAATATAATAAATTTCTTTTACAAGCTTATTATATACATCATAAAATATCTGCATGCATACATGCATGGATGCACAAGAAGAAGAACAAAGAATGAAAAGTTCCCAACAAATAAATGAATAATGCTAACAACCTCAACTTAAAAGAATAACAATAAAATCAAATCTGGAAGAATAAACAACTAAGAGAAAACCTAATCAAAGAAGACCATTGATTACATCAATGTCCTAATAAAATGAAAAAGGACCAATATTGTTCCCATTCCCATGTTGCTAAACTTCTTCGTTCTTCTCCACCAGAACAAACTCATCATCAAATTGCAAATCCAATTCAATTTGCATCTTTCCCTCCTCTTGAGCATCATCATCACTGTCATCTTTTTGTGGCCATGTTCGTGCTGTAAAATCACTAACAATCTTATTGAAGGCATCTGCAAAAATCTCCATCACACTTGCATGGTTCCACAGTTCCTCATCATCTTCTTGCAACTCTCCTGGATTCAAAAGATCACCAACTTTAGCACTTACTTTTTCAAGAAGTCTCCAAACACCAAACAACTTCATCACGGCCTCCTCCTTTTTCTGATTAGCTTTATCATCATCTTCAACTATCTCATCTCCTAGATCACCAAGCTTGCCAATAAGGATATTCAAAGCCTCCTCACAAAGCATCCTCGCTTGCTTACAATTCACCTTCTCCACTTTAGCATTCTTTTCTTTTTCATCAATAACACTAACAATTCTAAACATAGCATTTTTATATATCATTAACAACTTCTCATGTTTTTTCTTCTCCTCCTCCTCCTTATCATCATCATCTTCTTCTTCTTCTTCTTCTTCTTCTTGTTCTTCGTCAATCTTATCAGTGTTAGAACTTTCAAGCTGCATTCTTTGCCTCATCCATAATTTTTCAAGCCATTTCTCCTCTTCTTCAATCTCATTAATGTTGGAACTTTCAAGCTGCATCCTATGTTTCATCCATAACTTTTCAAGCCTTTTCTCCTCCTCGTCTTTTTCTTCTTCTTCTTCTTCTTCAATCTCATCAATGTTGGAACTTTCAAGCTGCATTCCCTGTTTCATCCATAACTTCTCAAGCAACACTTGTGACTCATTCATAATCTCTCCTGCTTGAGCTGCATACAGGCTTTCTACAAACACTACTCTCAAACTCTCAAGCATCATCTTTTCCCTTCTCTGTCCCTTCTTTTCTTCATCTTTATCATCTTCAACAAGCTCATCAATCTCTGAACTTCCACCAAGCTTCATCCTCCAAACACTATCAAGCAACATTTTTGCCTCATCCCCAACCTCCCCTTTCATAATTGCAAGTAAAATTTTTTCATAAATCAATGCCATACCCTCAAACATCCCCAATTTCAATTCCTCATCATCCTTCTTCATTTCCACTTCATCTTCAGCTTCTTCAATCTCATCATCAATCTTTCCCTTTGCCTTCCCTTGAAGATCTTTCCATCTATCATGACCACAATGCCTGTTATCCACACCACGCACAAACAAAACCAATAAATGAACAATTGAATTCCATTCCTCCTTTCCCACCTTCCTCTCCTTCATCAACGAAGTATCATCACCTTCAACAACCCACCCGTGATCCATCATTGTCGAAAACCCTAACCAATAACGATAAAAAGCCGAAACATCCTCGAAAGTGCTACCAGCGTAACCAATCGGCGGCGCCGGAGGAACCAAATGCCCCAATCCTATCAACTCAGCGCGCGAGACCTCTCTCGAGTGGATTGCGGAGAAGACATCGCCGTATACCTTGAAGAAACCAAGCTTGGAATCGGAGTAGCCGGAGAAACGAAGGGGTGAGCACAATGCGGAGAGATCGAAGTCCAAATACCTGGTTCTAGTGCATTCTATACAGCCGCACAGAGATCTCTCCGACGAGAGAATGGCATTGCAAGAATGTAAGAGGTCCTCGAGAGAGGCCATACGGTCGGCCTTCGAGAAGCAGGTGGCCGGATTGCTGATGAGGCGGAAGAAGCTTTGACGGTAAAAGGCGGCTGCGATCTGCTCGTAAGTGTCATCGCGGGAAACGCCGAGAGCCTCGTAAGGGCATAGCCCCATTGGACTTCCCATTGTTCTCTGCGAAGGCCATCGCTTCACCGGAATCACCATTTTCCCCGGCGAGCTCGAGCTTTGAGGTTTAGGGTTTAGAACCCCGAGCTATCATGCGCTTAAATAAGAATGATATAATGGGATATATTTTTTTAAACTTATAAATATTATATCTAAAATTTTATATATATAAAATGTGATGGATAAGTATAGATTATTATTAATTATCAGGATCGCAAATGATTAATATGGAAATTAAATAAAGAATAAATATATATATTTAAATTAATTATATCAATTAAAATTTTCGAATAATTATATATATATATATATATATATATATATATATATATATATATAACCTAATTAACTAAACCTCATATTTTTAATAGATTTTTTTTTATTTTTTGAAAATTAGCCTAAAGTAACATAGATTGATTAACAACCAATACTTCAATTCAAATTAAGTGTAGGCACAGATCAGATTAATTGCAACTGAATTTTCAACCTAAATTCCAATGAACAGGTTAAGTACAAAATTTAATTTAAAAAGCAAACATTATTTAAACTGAATATTAAATCAAAGAGTAAAAAAGAAAACAGATTATAATTTCCAACCCATCACAATCTGAAAATTTTTCAGTAACTGCCACAAGCTTTAGCTTGTTGTATGCAACTCCTGGACAAAAAACCAAGTGATGAATCTACTAAAATTTTCAGAGAAAGATGGGTGCACAGTGTTGAACATTAAACTGCTTCTCTAATTTTCGACTTTGTGTCAAGTGATAAGGCTGTGACTTCATGTACATTGGCATCCATTTTTTCATTAAAATGATCACGGAGGAACTCCACAGCCATGAATGTGAGGGCCGAAGCTGGAATGTACCATATAACTCTCGGAATGCTGCCTTTGAACATGCCGTTTAGACCTTCGGTCATCCAAATTGTTCTCAGCGCATCTGACCAACCATTGTACCTAAAAAATGCAAAACCAAAATGAAATGTAGAACTTTACAAAATGCATATTGTCGGTTGTTAGTGACAATCCAAATTGTTCCTCTTATGAGCTTATGAACTATTCAGGCAAGTTCATAGGTAGTAGATGCTGGTGATTGAGGTGAATGAGAAGTTACTGACAATTTTTAGTTCTCAGGAAAAAGAAGGCATTATAATGTCATTAGGAGAAGAAAATTGAAGGCAATCAGAGTAAGATTTGGAGGATGAACAGAAGTTGCAATAATTCCTTATTGTCATAATATGGATTGAGCAGATTAGAGAAAGTGAGGTTCCAACGCAAACTGTTCAGCTCAACAAATGAAATTTCTGTGGTATTATTCAAATCGATGGAAGTGTAAATTTTGATTGTTACATACCTACCAATGGAACCTTGAACTTGCAATCTTGTCTTGATAACATCCAAGGGAGTAGTAAGATAAGCGCTTAATCCTGCAAAAAAGGCATGACAGCATTTGTTAAAAATTCTTTATTTTGTTACAAGGCAAAGCTGAAGCAACCTAGTCATTAAGCATTATTTTTTTTAATAAAAAAGAATTGAAACAGACATCCATTAAAGCAAGAGTAAGATCCTCACCACCAGCTAAGCCCCCTAAAATCAGTCCTTCAAATGAATTGGAAACTTGAAGATCACTCCTGGGTAGTAACCTTTGCTTCCCAAAATAAGTTAGATCCTTTAATGCTTCATAAAAGGTTACCTGCATATGGATTTTTCTCGAAACAACCAGGAAAAAAAAAGAAACTATCGTTACATGCACCAACACTTCATTATCAGGTGAAGATGAACATTTTCTAGTAGATAAGGTTCAAAAGACCAAGTACCTGATAATGAAACAAAATTAAAGACATGCTATAATTGCAACAAACATACCATGAGACCAGCAAAAGGAACATCTCTTGCAAGTGTGGACCAATACCTGTATAACAAGCAAAAAACAACTCAATGTGCATCACTATCCAATACTGTAAAATTATAAACATGAGTCAAGAAAAAAATACCAAATTGCATGGAAAATACCAAGTACGCTAACAAATGCATCCTATATAATATCACTAAATCTTTAATCTCAAAGTTAGAGAATTCAAAAATACATTGAAGTTCACCATAACAAATGCAAGTCCATTTCAAATAACAAATTAGATTAGTGTGCTTTTGGGAATAAATATACCCTGTGTATAAGCCCTTTAGACCATGCTGCTTCCAAATTGAATGGCCTGCCTGAAACATGCCTGTGTAGTAACAGTACATCTGCGGCCCAGACTTTTGAGAGACATTTTTTTGCAGAATGGCTGAGCTCCAAGACTGTTTGGTGCCCTGCACCTGCATACGTTGTTTCACAACTTCGCATGGTACGTAGACAATAGAACCAAGTGTGTCTCCTAAAGCAAATGCAGAACACAAGTCTATTAAGTGCTAAAAAGAAACTTGATTTAGCACTACCTCTTACTTCATCTAAATAACCCCCCAAAAAAATTAAAAATAAAAAATAAAAAACAAAAAAATCATCGCTAGTAATTCCATCAATTCCACAATGTGCTTCTACAACACTCAACACAACTTGAACCAAATTCATGAGCATCAACCACAATACATCAGACATTATTAAAGTTCCAATCCTTAAACAAAATAGAAATCAAGCAAGGCCAATAAGCCAACGGCACAAGGATGCAATAAAATGAGATTGCAGAAAAGTACATGTTTTAATGAATTTATATAAAAGAAAAATCATGTTCAGAGTCATTCTAACAACACAGAAATATATTATACAAAAGGCGCCAATATGTATTGACCAAAATTAACAAGGGGAAAAACAAATCAAATCTGACAAGCACTCACCAACTGCTCCAGCAATGAAATGAGACCAATGACCACCAAGGTTTGGATTTTTCTCCTCTATCCATTTTTTGGTAGATTCAATAATACCAAAGTATGTAGCTCCTGTGACAAGTGATCCAGTCACTCCTGGGGTGACTCCTCTATAAAATCCTGAAAAGTGAACATGGATTTTCTAACTTCAAATAAGAAGTTCAAACGAAGTTCAAACGAAGTTCAAACGAGACTCAAAGCAGAATCATCTAATTTGATAAGCAGTACGAAGTTAGCAATGAAACAAAAGATACTTGCCTCTTAAACCATCAGTAGCTGAGACTGTCCTGAGCATTTGAAGTATGCTCTTCTCTGACTGAAAAGACAAATGAAAGGAACCACTGAATCAGAACTAGCATTTCATTCACATACGATTTGAAATGATGTCAATCTCAACTAGCATACTCGGAGAACTGTAATGGTGTAGTGAGAGATAAGGGGATTTTCTATATTCATCCATTTTAACATTGCTTAGCTGCTTATAGCTTCGTACAGAGAATATGACTGCATGTATGCCCATAAAAAATCAATAATATTTGAAGTGATCCCGTTAAGATCATTATAACTAAAATAATTAAAAGTCAAAAAATATTTTAAATAAAGATCATTAATAATATAAATTACATGTCACTAAATCTCTTATCTCACAGTCATCTTCTAGGTGCAATGGCATTTCCACCATTTCACATATTTTCTTGTCTAATCTAATAATCAGCAGCAGCATCCTTATCCAAAAAACACATATGAAATTGATCATGTAATATCTTACACTTTAAAATATGCAACTTACCTGCGATCCACTGATAACTGCCTGACTCTGGATCCTTGTTTTCAAAGTGTCAATTGGGTGCATCATTCCTTCTCCAAACGCCCCTGCAATTGCTCCCCAAACGAACTCCCTCCAAACTGTATTAAATGCATCATAATTTTCCCTGACTTAAATACAATTGAAAAAGAGGGAGAAAACAAAGAAGAAGAACAGTAGAAAGAACTGAATTTCACTCTGATCCTCAACAATAGATATTTGACAACAAACATCAATCGATATACTCACACAAAACCATCCAAACAACACACTGAAATCAACTCCAGTTATAGAAATCACCCATATAATCAGATTCAACTTCAAAATAAACAAAACATAAGAGAAAAAAATTACCAAAAAATTTACTGGTTGTAGCGTTGCTAGGATCAGGCACCGACGACGAAACTCCATCTGAAGCAGAGGTCGATGGCGGCATTGACGCCATTTACAAGAAACGAGCTTGTTCTTCTTCGATTTCCTCAGAGATTGAGAAGGAGAACTAGGGTTTTGAACAGGCGGGTTGAGGGCCGAGGGTTTAAGAACGGGCGCCTAGACGTGGAAAATCGGATTCGGGCAGACAAGTCCGAAACCCGTTAAGAAGAGTATATTCCTACCAAATTTCGGGGATGTTTGGTTGAGATGATTGGAATATGATTGATTGCTTACATTGAGTAAGACTTTGTTTGGCTGTGGAGTAATGAGATTGTGGAAGTAATAGAGAAGAATTGATGGATGTTTGGAGAAGGAGTGAGATTGATCCAAAAAATGAGGGGATTGTGAGGGAGTGTAAATTCTGATTAGTGAAAAGTGTATTTTGCCCCTTATTTGAGTAATCCTCATTCTACAGCTAGGTTACTCAGGAAGGGAAAGGTTGGCAGTCCCTCCACGAAGAGTTGCGGCTCTCGTCCGATGCCCCTCCGGCGGCCTCTCCCTCTTCGTCCTCTTCCTCTTCTTCCAAGCACCTCCTAATCGCCATCAGTGTGGTCATCTTCCTCCCCCACTCTTCTCTATCTAATTCTTTGATTTTTTTTTTTTTGAATTTTTTTGGTCATGATTGTCTCTTTATTTAATTTCTTCTAGAGATCGGAACGATAGCGTTAAGGAATTCGCAAAGATTGTTGCACAGGCAAGAAGGGTGCCGGATATTATAGGTTTGTGGCATGCCTATGAATTGCTTGGTGAGTTTCCAAACAAGAAGGCTTCACTCCCTCGCTTGATCACAAACAGTATTCCCCTTCATCCCTTCGCGCATGTTGCTCTCAATTCGTGATTCATTTTTCTTTCCGGATTTTTGGCGAACACTTGTAGGTATGAATCAGTGAGCATCGTTGTTGTTTGAGTTTGTGGAATTTCTTTCGCTTGATTATGTGATTTGATCTTGTTTTTTATGTTTTTTTTGTGAAATCAGTGAAATGGAAGGATTTTCCTGGCTGGAAACTTAAAATTTAGTTTATGAGATCTTGTGTTTTGTATGTTTTATCATATTCTTTTTTTTTTTACTTTTCCCATTCCCAATAAAGTACCTTTTCAATCTTTCCAACTAAACATAGTTTTCATTCCCATTACTTTTCCAATCCCCTTCATTTTCATAAACCCCCACTCCTCTCCTTTCCATTCCTCTCAACCAAACAGCCCCGAAGTCTCTAAATTATGTAATTAGGGTGTGCATTATACTATATTAAGTTTATTAGTTCCGGCCACTTGCATAAGGTGTTCATTTCAGAGAGTATCCGAGATGGAACCCTAAAACTCATGTAAAATAAAAACACAGGTGCTTATTGAAATCGCCCCACGTACATATTTTTTTATACAATCTTGTCGCATTTGGTATGATAAAAATATATAAAGATAAACAAATAAACTTGTTTATAAACTCTTAATTCAAATTAAATGATGAAAAACTATATGCAAAACTTTTAAAAGTGAGAGATTGACAAATGATTTTAAGGTATATATATGTGTATATTCTTTGTAATCTTGGGATTGTGAATAGACTGTAGATTGTGATGGATGTTCATATTTTTTAAAGATACGGCCAGTAAAAACCCTATGAAAAGAATTTTGAGATAATATTTTTATTAGTAATTTTAACAATAATTTAGTTTATAATTTATGAGAAAAGTAATGTATATTTGTAAATATAATGAGAATCTTGCCCATTTATAAGAATTGTTTTTTAAAAAAAATATTTTTTTAAAACATAGTCGGACATGCATTTTGGGTGGTTCTCCTTTTATGAAATATTTGGGAAAATCTCGCGTTTGGAGTATAAAAAAAAAACAAGATAAGAAACTATATCAACATAAACATTTGATCAAATATGATAAATTAGTCTTCCTTTTTTCAAACTATCAAATATTTAAAATAAAAAATTAATGTTTAAAATAAAAAAATAATATTTAAAACCAAAAAAACGGTTTCGCTAGAAGGAGGGCTCGAACCTCCGACCTTATGGTTAACAGCCATACGCTCTAACCAACTGAGCTATTCCAGCTTTATTGTAAGAGTTCATTACATTAAATTTATATACTCTTACAAATAACACCATTCAATTCTCCAACCTTTGAAGATCATTTATTGGGTATTTTTTTTTTATAAAAGACAACGAGTGTGTGTCAAGAACATGGACAAACGTGAAGTAAATTTAATAAGTATCTATGTTTTCACTTTGTGTAAGATTTTAGGTTCAATTTTGGGTCATTTCTAAAATGAACACTCTAGGTAAATGACCCAATATCAATATAAGGAATCCATCAAAAAAAGGGACTTCTATATGATTAGCTAATCTTTGTGTATAATAGAATTTGTTTGGACAAATTTAGTATAAAGGAAGAAAAGAGAAGCTTTCATCCAACAACAACAATGGAAGCACGATCACAATGCATTTAAACTTGCTGATATTAAACTAATCTGGAGTGCTGTGAATTTGGTGGCGTGAGTGCTTCAAGTTCACCTTCAGTTTGAGGATGCAATCTCATTGATCTTCTCATGAGTTGAATTACTTCATCAACATTATGTAGGTGTTCACAAGAGTAGGTTATCATTTCTTGATGTCAACTATCCTTGGAGTGATTAGGGATGATCCTGCGGTAAAACATTTCAAGATTATAATCTACAACACTTTCAAACAATGATGTCAATTTCTTATAGTTCAGCTGTAATTTGGATCTAGCGTGAATACGATTTCATTGCACTGTGCTGATGAAATCGTATTAATATAATCTGTGATGTCAAGTTTATGAGAATCAGAAACTTATTCGCAAACTCTGTCTGTTTATGTGCGAGTCTGCGCCACTGAAAGCAAAGTTTCATTCTTGTGTTCAGTAGCGATTTACAGCAAGATGAATGAAAATGAAAGTAAATTACAGAGAAACACTAAACATAACCGAGCGAATTTACCTTCATTAAATCAATATCAAGAATAAACACCAATACACCAACAAGAAGTTATGTCCAGAATCTTGTACATGAACAGCGTAATAAATAAAATTATACAGTAAAAAATTTCAGGAAAAAGTCAATCTTGGATCTCAAGCTGGATTCAGCTTTTACCTCCTCCGAAAGGAATTCAGTGATTTCGCATATCCCTCGAAGAGATCGAGCAGGAATTCCTCCAAATCATCTGGAGAGTACTTGATGTATTTGTCCTTTTGTCTCACACTGTCCAGATGGCTGGAATACCTCCCCATGAATGTTCGATACGCTTGTAGCACTATAAGGGATACGGAGATCCTCAGCTCCACTCGAAGCTGGAAATTCGGTATCACCCATCCTGTCTGGCTTTTGTACACTTCTTCGAAGACAAGGTTGAAGTTTTTGAACCTCTCTTTCAGAACAGTCTTCGAAGGTGAGTTCGAACCTGGATTGCAGATCCCTTCATCCTTCAAGAACAACAGCACTGGATTCCATGAAGCCCTCTCATAACTAATAGAATGCTTCCTGTATTTCTTACTGTGCTCCTTGGTCCATTCATCACCAAGGAACTTTTGAAGTTCTGAATCCTTCACCTTTTGAACCATGTAAAATATATTATTCATTAAAAATATGTGCTGCAATGCGGCATCCCTGTATAACATTGATCTGCCTTCGAGGTTTGACTCAACGATGGATGTGATTGACAGGAGATAACGAACCATTGGAGTAGATTTCTGGAAAGAACCCAATATTGCTTTTGACTCCTCACTCAAGTCTTTGTCATCTTGGTCCTCAAGAAGTAAATCAAGGGTCTCACTGTAATCTGCGAGAGCCTTGATATAATTCATCACATACTTTGTGAGAGGATGGATACCACCTCCAGCAAATGCATTAGTTGATGTATTGCTTCGAATGGCATTCTTGAACTCAGTCAAAATCAGCCTGATACATTCGCCCAATCTAGACAAAACCTCCTGACATTCAGACAAGATGGAAGAACCAAGTTCTTCCGAGAACAAAGACTCTACATCTGGAATGAGATTAAACAAGCCCTCATACATATCTAGAATCCTGAATAGCTTTTCAGGCCTTGGACTTCCTATTGATACTGCTTCACCAAAATTCAGCATCTGGAAGATTGCACCTTTTGTGGTTTCAACAAAACAAGTATCCCGCACAGACAAGGAGTAATCTCCGAGAACAAGGTCACAGAGACGTCTTTCACTATTAAGAAACACATGGATGAAAACTTTCATGGCTCGGTTCCACCTCTTGATCTTGCTATTTAAGAGACTCCAATCCATCTGTAGGACTTCTTCAATGCTCCATTTCTCAATACGAAGAACCAAAAGGCACTCATCCAATGCTTCTTTTCTAACATTGATGTATGCTTGGCAACACTCCTTCTCATAGCCAGACATCAGCATCATCCCGGCAATGCATTCAAGGTCAAATACAGCAGTAGGATGGACCAAATCAATCACAAATTCCTCCGTGTGAAGACTGCTCTCGCTCTGAATCTTACCTACAATTGGCTCCTCATCAAATGAGCTGCATGACAAATCATCCACAGGATCATCTTCTGTGGAACGGAAAGACACGTGATCAGGCTCCACAGGTTGCTGATACTGAACAAGCAGGTGTACAAACTCCTCCTCAAGCCTCGCCATGGCCGTTTGAAGAGTGCTATGAGCTCGGCGTACCAGTTCATTACACTCGTCATCCCTGACTTCAGCATGCAAGCTCCCTAGATTTTCAACAACTTGTCTAACTTCATCGACAACATTTAAATATTCGGAAGCCTCCTCTGGATCACGGTCCCATATCATGGACTGATCAGAGTCCCAAGCCACAATCTTTTCCTGCAGAACATCCAACTTCTTCTCAATGACACCGATTCCTTTATCTTCAGTGAGGCTCAAGTTGGAACAATGAGTCTCCATATCAGAGATGATCATCATCATTTCATCAGTAAGGTACTCAGCTTTCTGCAAGAATGCTTCATCAGTAACAACTTTGGCCATTGAATCCATTATGGTCAGTGAGTCTGTCATTCTCCAACCCACAGCCACAACGGCACCAACAACAACAACAATCAAAAGAACAAGGAACCTAATTTCTAAGAGAAACAAGAAGTTCCAACACAATAAACAGGAGAATTTCCACAAACACCCAATGCTCAACCTTCAAAAAAAGAACATCAGAGACACCAACACTGAAGAACAAGTAAAATCAAATAGGTGTTCGTTCCAATCTTGGTACCAACAAAAGATGGAAAGTGGAATCAAGAGATCTGATCATAGAGAAGTCTCTATCGCTGCAAATCAATGTAGAAAAACACAAATACTCAAGAAGAAAAATGGAAAAAAAAAAAATATGACAAATGAACTCCACTCAACAACCTATCACAAAAATTAGTCACAGACAACAAAATCACCAGGAAATGAGGCCTTTCCTAAACGCAGAGTAAAGCTCAGTAATAACAAAAAAACATCTCAAAAGAAGACCCAAACAATACCTTACAAGGCGGAAACTTTCCCTCATAAGTCATCATTGAAGATGAAATTGCGAAGAAATCAAAGTGTTTCTATGCAAATTGCTATCAAATTTTCCCAAAACGTAGAATAAAACTCAGTAATAACAACAAAAAATCTCAAAAGAAAGCCCTAAAAATAGCTTACAAGATCGAAGCTTTTCCTCATAAATCATCATAAAAGATGAAATTGCGCAGAAATCAAAGTGTTTCTCTTCAAATTGCTATCAAATTTGGGAGATCACTCTGAAGAACTGTGAAGCAGGGAGGAACCCTCCCCCCCTTCCCATTTTCAATTGACCTTTCAAGGCTATAATGACCATTGTAACCCTATAACTGTTCCCAATTACAGGTTTGTCAGGAGACGGTGAGTGGTCTGCGACGAATCCTGACCGTCCGATGAACGAGATTAATGATCTCCAACTAACGTCGTTATTGGTCTGGTTGGCGTCAGAGCGCTGCATTGAAAGTGTAGATAATCTCAGCCGTTAGATTTGAATGGACGGTTGTGATTAAGGGGCGTTTCGGTCATTTAAGTGGTTTGGGAGAAGTGGTCGCTATTGGCGGCTCGTGACTCTTTGACTTTTTGACTGGAATAGTTGTTGATGAGTCATTATATAAGACAAAATTTGATATTTTTTTGGCTTTCCCCCTTGGAATTATGTAAATTATTTAAATGGGGAAGCACTTTTTTGGAAAAGCACATGTAATTTTTATATTTTTCTGCTCTTTCTAATTGTTCTTCTTGTTGTAAATATATACAGTAGTTTGATACTTGAATTTTGATAATCCGATATCTAAAAATTACTACATATTAGTTTTTTTTTTTTTAACAAAGTGCCAAGTTACTTGCCAAGGGAGTGCACACTACCGAGAATTAATCATCCTGCTTATAAACACTCACCCGGTGATTATTGAGATTCGATTGTAAACCCAATTTAATAGTTAGAATTCTTTTAACATTAGTGTATCCAGAGTGTTTTAAACCTTCTATAATAAAGTCTTCATACAACACCTTCCGCAATGAAATCAATACTACCGGACCAAAAAGTCCTTTGGTCAAAAAATTAGTTTGTAAACTTTTGATTGTTTAACCGCTGGTAATTTAAAAATAGTGTTCAAACAATATATTTTTCATTCGATTTTAGTATATCTTTTAAATCCTTAACCTTGAGGGATTAAGTTTTAGATTTTAAATATAAATTAAAAGGAATAAACAAATGCGAAACAGAAATTGTGTGGCAGTTCACATATATAATCATGTATGTTTTGTGTTATTGTATGCAATTCCACAAAAATTTGGAGATGATTTCGCGTATTCGACAGACATTTTATTGGTATACATTTTCGACATTGTTCATGACATCGATAAACAGAAAATCCAAACTTAAAAGAATTGATAATAGTTCTCTTCAGAAATAATGTTATCAAACGAATACAATTTCATTGCACTGCGTTGTGTATCACAAATCAAATCTATCTCTGGATTCAAGTCATGCAGAGTTGATAAAATAAGAAACTGAAGTTGTTCAGCTCTTATCAAGCCACAGAAAAATGCTCTTAATCAATCAATCAATTGGGTTGTAGTGAAATAAAGTTTTGTTCTTGCATTTGATTAAGCAGAGAGAGTAAGTCACTGACAGGCAAAATTCTCTTTCATTTCTTCTAAATTCTCTTGCATTTGATTAAGCATTTCTACAAACACATGATGTTCTAATACTGAAGAACAAGTAAAATAAAATTATGGTTTTAACCCAATGATGAATCAAGAGATTTGATTCTTCAGAGTCCTTACGCCTGCAAATTAGTGTGGAAAATACAAAAAAAATTAAAAAAATACATAAAAATTGAACTCTGTTCAACAAATCTATCACAAAAAATGGTCCTCAAACTGCAAATTATCGGAAAAATAAGAACTCCAGACAAATTCAAGCCTTCCAAAACATAGAAGAAAACTCAGTACATACAATAAAAACGAAAAAAAAAAAAAATCCAAAATTAGCTTCTAATATTGGGGGTTTTCCTAAAAAAAAACCATATCTAGAGATGAAATCTCTTAAATCGAAGTGTTCCTCTCCAAATCGAAGTGCTCCATATCTGGAGCAGCTCTGAAGCATCCCTCGTTCCATTCAACAATTGAATTTGGATAGTCTTAATGACAATACTACCCTTACATTTGAACTTACTTACAAAATTGCCACAAAAACTTTGCCATTGGGTAATCCTTGTCGTCTGATTTGGCTGTGATTAAGATGGACGGTTGATATCCAACTACGATTTTTTTTACGGCAAAAGATTTTTCATCATGACGTACCCATATTTATAAAAAATTAAAAATGATTTTTTATAAAAAATGAGTAAATTTTTTATTTTTTTCTCTTATGTTTTTTCTCAATTTCCAGCCCCTACTGAACTGTCCTTAATGGTGTGTTTTGTTGCTTTTTTCTATTCTTAATGGTGTGTTTTGTTGCTTTTTTCTATGTTTGTTATTGAGTTTAGTTTGTGATCTTTTTAAAAAGTTAAAAATTAAAATTAAATAAAAAAATTAATGAAAAAATAAACCATGCTTTGTCTCAATCATTTTAAGTGCAAGTCCACAAATATGCTTTTAGGGTGTGTGTTATTGAGGTGTATTTGCTTTTATCTATAAATATAATTACTTAAATATGGCAAATATGATGTTTGTTTGAGTGTGTTTGCAAATGTTGGGGTAATTGAGTTTACACATTAAAGTTTTTCTTTTCCCTTCTTTTTTTATAAAACAGTGCTTTATTACTATGAAATCTAAAGCAAATTAATAATAGAGGAATTTATTTTCATAAAAATTCAAAATATAGTTACATCAAGTATGACAATTCCATGCTAAGTTGCTAACCGTTGGATTCAGGAAAAATGACCGTTGGTTTTCCCAAAGCAACGGTCACATGCCACACCTTTTTCTATTTTTCCTTTATATTCCCCACATGAAACACACACACACACACACACACACACACACTCTTCATTTAAGCCAAAAATCTCCATTTCTTGCCTCTCTGCACTCCTTCAATGGCTGAACAAAGCTCAGTAATCAATTCAAATCCCAAGCAGATAAAGAGCATCACACCTGCTCATCTTCAAGTTCCCAAGCAATCAGAATTCCCTGAAAGGTTTGTGAACTTCTGTTTTTATCTTTTTTACTTTATGTTTTAATAATCAGTGGAATTATTGATCTTGTGTTTTGTTTTTATGAAAACAATGGAGCTGCAGGTACATGAGTCCCACTGATATGATCATCTCCCCTGTTTCTAAAGGTCTTCTTGTTAGAAACCAGAGAAAGGGGCTTGGATCATCCGATGGGATCAGGACAACCATGGTATCAGCTCTCAAACCGTAAAGATCATTTTTTTTTTCATAGAGTGAACCTTGTTAGTTATTGGTTGATGATCAAAGAAGTTATTTGTTGAATTGAGTGTGAAACCAAACTTTGAGAAATCAATTCAATGCATTTAAGGTGTTGTCTTGAATGACAAAAACCTTTTGTGTATGTTTGACTCAGTTAATATCATAAGATTTTTTTTGTTGAACTGAAAGTGGAAATCAAACCTGGTAATTCATGTTTTTCTGACTGGATTTGAGAAAATCTGGTCATGAAATCAATGGAATTACATCTGAGAAATCAATTCTATGCTACAATGAATATGTTGGGATATCTCTCTATGATCCTTTTCTGACTAAATTTGAGAAAGTGTTGTGTTTGTGAATGACAATGAAAATTTTGGTTTAAATTCAAATATGTTTTCTCTGTTTTAGAAGAAACCCTGTTGTTATGTTGAATCAAACATTGGGAAATCAAATGCCATCACTGATCAAAAGAGCTTAGATTTCTTAACAAGCTCATCAACCAAAGAAGGGAACAAAAGTCAGAACAAATTCCCAAAGAAAGAAAAGAAAGAAGAGCTTCACTTGGCTAAGAAACACACAAAGAAGCCGCTTCATCTTCCTCCTCTTCATTGTTTCACAAAACATCACAAGAAGGCAGATGGAAATTGACTAACAACAATATGTCGAAGAGGGTGAGCAACATCGCCACCTCCAGCGTGCTTGACGAACTCAGCCGGTGTCAAGAATCTACCATGACAGATGCACACAATTCTTACATCTTCCCCCTTCCGATACTTGTAAAGGAAACCTTCGATCCGTCTTCCATCAGGACCATCTCCTCTGGTCGATACACACGGCATTTCCTGCATCATGCCCTTCTCCATCTCACTCAGTCCATTTCGTGTTCTTACATTTCTCCGCATCGGATCATCTCCTTCTCTATTGCAGTTGATCCTTTTTCCTCCGACCGTGGCCGGGACATTGGCAATCTTGTGAGCACTCCTTGAATTCAGACCTGATAATAGTAACATACATCATTTGCATTTCCAATTTCCAATCTTAAAGGCAATGAAGTGCAACATATATTTTATACAGAATGGATAAAGTGGTCCCCTGAAACAATGCTTAATGTCGAACATATGAACAGATAAGACATCTAGCAATGTAAAAATTATATCAAAACTTCGAAGCAGTTCTTTCTCAATCTGAATCTTCAACTTCGTTAACAAGTGATTCATGTTTATCAGCATCACAAGCAAATCTCACAAGCAAATCTTGTAATGGAGTTCTAAGATCACTTTGTTCACATGCGTTGCATTCTATCTTGCAATTTAAACTAAATAATATCAAACAGAACAGTAAAACCTCAAATTAAACCCATAAAAATATCAACTTTTTCCAATTTTTAAACCTTGTTTTTTTTTTGCATAAATCCAAAAAAGAAGTGAGGAGAGAGGTACCATGCGTCGCCCTGGTGTCCAACTCGGAGACGATGGAGGAGCAACTCCCTTGTGATCCAATAGACCTCTGCGACACCGGCCCTAACCCTCCGGCGCTGTTCACCGGCCACCTTGTCAACGCCGGCGGCAGGCTGCCGCCGAGCTCCACCCCTGATCTCTCCACCTCCTCTTCTACACTCTCCTCCGACCTATCCCTCCCCACTCCCAACGTCGATCTCGAGGTCATCCTCTCCAACCTCTTCCTCTTCGCCTCCAGCCTCTTCAAGCTCTGAATCTCCTTCCTCTTCCTCAGCTCCTCCTCCGTCTCCGCCGGCAACGAGCTCGCCCTAGCAATCCCCTTCACCACCGTGAACTCCAACTCCCTCCCCATCATCGACATCGACGCAATCGACGAAGACCTCACCAGCCCCGCCTTCTCCTTCGTCACTCCACCGAAACACCCACCCAGAGAAAGCCCTAAGCTGAGCTCCATCTCATCCGAATCCCTCCTAACAAACTCCTCCTCCTCTTCATAGCAGCTCGTACTCCCTAATCTCCGCAAGAGGTCACGAGGATATCCATTTCTTCTCCCCGAGAAACTCTCCATCTCTTCCTCCACTGCCTCTGCCGCCATTATCAGGATCAAAACAACCAAAAGCTTCGATCTTTATCGAAAAGCTTCGATCTTTGTGATGGTTTAAAGAGTCAGAGAGAAAGGAACAACGAGAAAGGGAGAGCCCGAGCCATGGAGACAGATATCGGCTTAACGGGTTATCGGACCGAGACAAATGATCCGAAGTCCGAGAAGGACGCCCGGAGCGGGCGCAGAAGACGGTGACTGAGAGATAAGGGCGTACGGGCCACTTATATGACTAAAATACCCCTACTGGGTTTCTTTGGTGTGGGACACGTGTCGGAAACCGAGAAGTTTAAGGACACGTGGCGCGTTTTTATCAGACGAGCAAGCGGCGCCGAGGCCTCGGATCCTGAGCAACTCTAGGGACTGTCTGTGAACACGTGTCCGTCATGCGAGCATCGACACGTGGCGGTCGGAAAACGGTCGGGTTCGTGCGAAACGAGCTGGGCAGCCTGTCGGAATCTAATTTTCGAAAATTTTGTTTCTAAAATCGGCCGTTTATTATCGCAAATTAAAAAAAAAAAAAACTAAATAATTTAAATAAATGAAATATTAAAGGCAATGAGTGGGGCCCAGAGCAAGACACTCACCCACCTGCCCCGACCCCACATAATTTGGCGATGGGCCCACATGGGCGGGGGATGTGCTACGTGTCGATATCGGGATCATTGACTCCGTTGCTGACGTCATGATTTTTGTCGGGACATGATTCGAAGTGGGTCGCTCTTTGGTGCACGTGGACAAGTTTGGATGTGGACTTCTTCAGAGAAAGGACGGCAGCGAATGCCACGTGTCGACGTTCTGGTAGAGTAAGCAGCGACGAGTGGACACGTTTCGGTCTCAAACTCGCTAGGACAGAGTATCTTTGAAAGATTCCGGGAAGTTGACACCCGTACGATGAGTGTTTGTGTACGGCTGTGATGCGTTGTCTTGGAAGATTGTCAGTCATACGGGAAAGCAGATGGTGAACGATTTCAAATTTTTTTTATTTTTAAATTTTATTTTTGCTTTTATTTCGTTAATATTGTATTATTATTTTTTTAGTATGCCAATTTTTTAAAAGAAAACACAGATATTTATTTTTTCAAAAACTATTTTCATATATATATATATATATATATATATGTGTGTGTATATATATATATATATATATATATATGTGCATGATTCAATGAACGGAGTGCATCATTAAAGCCAGCCACAAAAGTTTAGTTTAGACATGTCAAAGATCAAATTCACCCAATTTGCATATTAAAAAAATCACATGTTGATATTAATAAATTTAAAGATAGGGATCAAGTGGATATTAAAATCGCTAAAAAATGAAAACACAAAAGGAATGATTCCAAGGTTGGATTTAGACTTATGCAACAAAAACAGCACATTGCCCTTATAAAATTCATGGGCTCGCAACTGGTATTAAACCATGATTAAGAATGAAATTAGTGATGCTTGTCGCTATTATGTATGATTATTATAATCTTTTTGATTGATGGTTTCAGTTAACACTAAAGTTAAAATTAAATAATTGTATGGGATTTGTTGAACTATAGCTAATTGTGAGTTTTAACTCTAAAGTGCTATTATTAGTTGTACATTGGTTTTTCATTAGAGAATTATTAGGTATGATACCCGTATCAATCCCATTATTTTTCTCACTCTATTTTTATAGCCCCTCTATTTAAATTTAATCATGTTCGTCCATCTACTTTTCATTTTAGGTCAATCAAGTCCAAGCAGAGAATGACGTTAACTACCCCGTTCATTTCGTCTGACGTTGCATTAGATCTTCTTGTCATTTTCATCTGACGTGGCATGGATCTCCTTGGCGATTTCGGAGATAGAGGCTTCTACATTGTTGATTTCAGCAACAAGGGAAGCCACAGTGGTGACAAGTGTAAGGACATGGCTGGCGGTGGATAGGAACCACTTGGTGGCACACTGGATCTACATTGTTGATTTCAGCAACAAGGGAAGTCACGGTGGTGACAAGTGGAAGGACCTGGCGGGAGTCGATAAGAACCACTTGGTGGCACATTGGATCTCTTGGGCATTCCCTGTCCAATGATCTCCTCGGATTTCCAGTGATGGAGGGTGGAAAAGGAGGAGGTGGAATGGAGAGCGCTGGAAAGGAAAATAGAGCGATTGATCGGAGGGAGACAAGGGAGATTGAGGCGGTGGGAGAGTTTGGAGGCGGCTCGGATGATCCCACGTGGCTCCACAGAGACCGCTTCGGCGACCTCAGAGATGGGAAGAAGAAGACAGTGCTAATGCATGGCGATGAAGGAGGAGACAGTAGCGACGACGGGGATGAGAGGAAGGCGGCTATCAGAGGCATCAACAACAAGGCATTGGGCATTAGTGGCACAATGGCTTGAGAGGCCAAGGCATCGGAGAAAAGAGCGTGAGCGTGATATTAGCGTCTCTTGCGATCGCTGAAGTCGCTGACGGAGTGGGAAATGGTGGCTATGCGCTCTCCGTCATCGGTGGAGTGCACTATTATTCTAATCATTTAGTCACCAACGAAGTGGACAAGGCTGAGGAGGTGTCCGACTTTTCGGTCAATACGGGTATTATATCAAATTATTGTTGCCTTTAAAGTTCTGTTCAAAACTATAGAAGCCAGTGTTATTTAAACAAATAGTTTTGAGTTTGAATTTAATATATATAAAAGAGAAACAATTGTTAGGTAGGCCTAATTTTTTAACAGGTTTTCCGTATCTCCTTGTGTTTAGTTTAGAACTATTGCCTTATAAGAAATAGGTGGAACAAAACCACAAAGAACCACAATTGCAGTTGACAAAACTAATAATGTAAAATAACTAAAATAATTATAGTTTACTATGAAATAATGAAAAATAACTCTAAATTTCAATATAGTATTCACTCTAAATAAATATTGAGATGTTTTGATAAAGTTAAACAGAGAAGTAGTGGAACTCGTCTTTGTCCCTAATTTTGTGTACTATGCAGCACTGCCCATATAGACATCTATATAAATAAATATCTAACACCCTAAAACCTAATCTTAATCTTCATAAAATATAGTTTTTCACTGTATAAACAGTGAAATCCAGGGATTTGCTTGGTTTAAAAACCAGGCAAGTTACTTTAGGAGCAGTGCATCACAAAGGATTATATAGATATATATTTAATATATTGGACTAAAAAAAATCAAGGCTCTTTCAAGAGAGAGAAAGAGAGAATCCTACTTTAATTTATTTTACCATTATAATTTTAATTTCTTTGAGGGGTGTACCTAATAAAAGAACCATGAATTTTTCTAATGGGCTGAATTCTAAAGTTCCAGGCCCAAGCGGATCAGGCCTGCTAGGGGTGTAGAATGTAGATCCGATAAGGCTCCCAGATCTACCCGTTCAGGCTAAACGGGGCGGGTGGGGTTTGGGAGCATGGATCCGATATGAAAAAGAGCAAATTTGGGAAGACGAGCATCTTGAATTAGGTTTCCCTGTGGCCGCTGGTTGCTCGGAGGGGCGTCGGGCGTCGGCCACGGTGATCAGGTGTTGCTACTTATCTTCTTTCATTGGGTTTTTTTTTCTCTCTTCTTTGTTGTGATTGAGATGTTTGCATTGCCGCTTTTGATGCTCATTGTGTGGTTTAGCTTTGATTTTCTTGAATTGCAGTTCATTTTCTCTGTTTTGGTGTTTGATTTTGGTTTTCTGATGGATTTGTGTGATTGATCTTGTTGTTTGTGTTCCTTGCAAGGAAAATGGGCGGTTGTGTTGCAGATCGTGGTTTTCTGGAGGTTTGGTAGTATAGTGTACGCAAATGAGCAATTTGACAGTAAGGGTTTAGGTTTGGATTTTTTGTGCTGGCAGTGGTGCTTCCGTTTGTCATTTACGGTAGTGGCTCTTACACTCTGAACTTCGGTATGTTTTCTTCGTTTGTGCATGCTTATTTGATGGAGTGATGTGTTTGGTTTCTTCTAGTGTTCCTCTCAAACAAAATGGTTGGTTATAGTGCAGTTCGTGGCTTTCTGTAGGTTAGGATCAATAGCGTTGCACAAATGAATAATGTGATGCAGAGCACAATTTCTTTGACTCAAAAGAGTTGTGATTACGTCAATGAAGTCAAAGAAGGAAAGGGAAGAAATTTAAGTTTGGGATTTGGAATCTATGTTGAATAAGAAGGTTATTATTTCATACTTGCCATTGTTGAAGTTCATGAAGGAATACTTCAACGAGCAGGGCAATGGGTTTATTCAATTAAATAGAGCACATTGTTCATTTTTCATGAGCATATGTTTCATCCAACAACTTTAAAAACTTGTCTTGAACAGCTTTGCCAGTGCTTCTACTAATGCTTAAAAAGAGCAGATAAACAAGTTAAATGTGGTCTATTAAGAAAAGTTTTCATAGTGGTTCTTACAAAGCAACTACGTACTGTAGGAGGGTGTTATTTATTTTGTCTTATGTTTCAGTTGTTTTCTCATTTCATGTGATGCTAATATTAGAGACAACACCTCAATTATTCTGTTGCTTCCTTTTGCTCTTTTTTCATTCGAACTCTGCTATAAATCATATTCCAACATGTTAATGATAAATTAAAGGGCTTTGTTGTAGTTTGTAAACTATTGACAGTGTAAACCTTCTTAAATCATGGATGTGCAGTTTGAGAGATCGAAAAGGATGAAATTGAATGGTGAAGACATGAATATGAGAATGCCCAATTTTACTACTTTGCATTCAGGTTACTGAGAGGATTAATTGAAGACATAGACGGGTGCCATGGATTATTCGGATCATTTTGCTCTGTCTAATCTTCTGGCAGAATTAGATGGTGGAAAGTATGGAACTGTTACCAAAGAATATGAAACACTGCATGCTCTTCGGACAAACGTGTTCAATTTTTTATCAGCATCAAGGAGAGCACCTGCTACTACCTGCTTGAATCCAGTTTTGGGGGATTCACAAACAGGTGTACATTCTTCTTCCCATCCACGACATAGTCGATCAAGTGCAAATGGGCAGAGAAATGATTCCATCCCTCTGAATGTTATCGATTTGGATGATGATCCTGTAGATTCAGATTCCAGAAAAAGAAGTGGTCTCAATATCTCAACTGAATGTCATTCTGCTGGTGATACTCGTTCTGTTGTGCAAAAGGAATCCTCAAATACTGTAGATGGGTCACCAGGACTTTCGCCAAAAGATAAAGAAGGGAAGATTAGCACTCCTGTTCTTATTATTGATTCCGATGAGGAGGATGGTGATCATCAAGTAAGAAACAAGCCATCCGTCATAACTGGAACCAATGAATATAAAAGTCGAGAATGCCTGGAGTCGCAAATACTGTCGTATTTAAAACAAGCCAAGATTTTGGAGCGGGAGGGTCATTCTAAACAGCTTGTGGCCTATGAGCAGAAACAGACCAAAATAGATCATGATGCTGGTATTCAGTCAACTTGGCAGCCGACTATTCAGTATGAGAAGGTTATATTAAGAACCGCCCCAGATCAGCAGCCCCATGACGAGCTTATGGTGAGCTTTTATTGTATGTCTGTTACTGTTGTCAAGTTTTTGTTTGAGCCTATGGTGAATTATATGTATATATGGAACTTACAGTCTCAATCGAAGTCTGTTCCAAGGAATCTGTCTGGAAAACAACAAATTGGACAGCATGTTACGACATATGTAAGTTCCTTTTCTTCATTATATCAATTTGATTTCACTGGTTTTTGTTTAAATTGGAAAATAAGAATGCTTAGATGCCTAAATCCTACTATAATTAGTTCCTTCTCTCCTTCTTGTTGTTCTGGTCCTTGTGTTAATCTGAATCTTGTACCATAAGGAAGCATAGTTGCACAAAGTAGAAGCGTTGGAGCCAACAACTTTGCAATGAATTGTCCACTGAATAAACTAAATGAGCAATTTTAGCTGAATCTTGTGCTTCACATGGATACACCATCTCTTGGTTGCAGTATGTGATGTTGGCATCAGTAGATCTGGGGTCTGCAAAGTCATGCACGAATAAATTTCACCATGAATGATACCGATGTTCTCATTCACTTGCGTTGGAAAAAGAAATGGACCCAATTCTGTTATTTTGTTTTATCATGATTGTGAACTTGTTGCATGGCTACTAGTTTCATGCTAATAAGTACTTCTTTATATGTATCCTTAGCCTTGATTGCACTTGTCTGGGTACCTTGCCATATGCTCTAAAACACTGTATGCTAGATGGCATAATCTATATTGACACACTATTCCAGGAGTGTAATTGAGTTGGGTTAAGATCTCATATTTTCATTTATTTATCTGAAATAGTTTGATACTTTATTGGTACATGTGTCCTTTCCTGTAAACCTAAGTGTCAAAGTGGTCACCTTATATTTTTTTTATTTTTTTTATTTTTGATGTAAAGAGCTCGAGAGCTGAAATTAATTAAAAAAGAAAGGTTCTACAAAGGAACAACCAAGCAAAAACAAGAAAGAAAAACTAGACAATTACATAGTAAGACCATTGTGCTGGATCACTCTCATTAACCATCTCGGGAGGTCTCTCCCTTGATGAAACAAAGTTAGAGAGTGATTGTTCAAACTATGGCTAGCAATTTTAAAAGTACTACTACACCACGTCCTCGGAATAAGATGAACATTAGGATGTTGAGAACTTGCTAACAGACCTTTGAGATAATTGAGAGCAGGAATTGCTCTCCAATCATTTATCATAATGTTCCCTTGAAGCGCTGACTGAAGCTCTGAGCATGTAGTGAAGATATGCTGAACTGCAACATTCTGTTGATTGATGCAATAAAGGCTTACAATTAACGCGTTGATTTCAGCATCAATTGGAGAGATGGCAATGATTGGACAATTCCCTGCTAAAGAGACAGAAGAGTTTGAATCAGTGACAATGAAGCCAGCACCACATAAAGTTAAATCATTAGAATAAATAGCACTGGAGAATAAAAAAGGCCCATCTGCATAAGTGAAGTTATTTAAAATTAAGTTCTTCCCTGATCGATGCCTTGTCACATATGCATATTCTTGAGCCATAGCAACAGCTTTCCTGGATATATACTTGAAGTCCGGCTCTTCCCTTCTAAATACAGCATTGCATCTGGTCTTCCAAAGGAACCAAGCAGTAGCAGCAATAGCAGATCTAATAAACTTGGAATAGCCATCATATTGATCCAACAACCAACTCCCAGATGTAAAGCCATTAGGAAAATAAATTTGTCTACCAACAAGGTTGCTGACCAAAGACCAGGTATATTTGGCTTTGGGGCAAAGATGAAGAATATGTTCAGCAGTTTCAAACATTAGCCCACAAAAAACACACATGTTTTGGGGACCGATATTGAGGGCATACAAAAAATCAGATGTTTTAATTTTACCTTTCAATACCAACCACAAGAAATATTTAGCTCTAGGAGCCAAGTGCAAAGACCACAAACTTTTCCAACCCTTCCAAGATTCGGAATCATTGTTTATGCCTCTCAGATGTTTATATATCATGCTAGAGAGATTATGACTTTGAGATTTGGGGAACCAGACCCAATGGGATCTAGCATTGGGATTAATGGTGCCAAATCTGAAGATGCAAGAGTTGATCTCTTTTCCAAAAGTAACATTAATCATCGAAAGGTTCCAATGAGTATCAACAATAAAATCAGAAAGCGTAAGGGAGTCAACCTCCAAATCCATGTTCAAATATGTTGGTTTAAGAGTAAGAGGAATATCAAAGAGCCAAGGGTCATTCATGAAAGAAGTAGTGTATGGATTCACCTCTTTGACCCAAATAAAAGGTCTAATGATATGAGCAGTTTTGCAAAGGCTCCTAAAAAACCAGGAACATGAAGCCGGGATTTTATCATTCCAAAGATGAAACTGTCCATATTTATCATTTAAGATGTCAATCCAGAAAGCTTCTTTGCCATTCAAGAGATTTAAAACATGTTTAGCCATTAAAGCCACCTTAGAGATTTTTAAATCTTTTATAGAGAGACCCCCCTCAGATCGATCAAGAGTAGTATCAGTGAAGTTAACTAGGTGAATGCCACTACTATGACCACTTCGAGACCAAATAAATTTCCTAATGCTAGTGTTAATACTGTCCAGGATGGTATCAGGAATTGGATAAACAGAAAGATAGTAAATGGGGAGAGACAGAAGGGAGGAATTAATGAGAGTCACCTTACCTGCTAAAGAAAGATTGGATTTCTTCCAATTGGCAATCATCCTGTTGATCTTACTAAGCATGCCCTCAAAAAAGGAAGCAGCAATCCTTTTAGGAGTAATCAAAATGCCAAGATAAGTAAAAGGAAAGGATCCCATTCTGAAAGATAAAATTGAATTAATTCTGCTGACAATGTGCTTATTAGTATTGGAAGAGAAGAAAATATGAGATTTCAGATTATTGGGGTGTTGACCAGTCAAGTTCTCATAGATATTTAGGCACAACTTGATAAATTTAGCAGATTTCCTCGTGGCAAGAGTTATAAGAATTAAATCATCAGCATACATAAGATGATTGAAGTTGACAGTAAGATTGCTATTGAAACCAGGTATCATATTAAGCCTAAGAGCAAAGTTCAAGATAGCAGTCAGGTTCTGGGAGACTAAGATAAATAAGTAAGAGGATAGGGGGTCCCCCTGTCTCACTCCCCGAGAGGAGGATATCCATGAGGTAGGCTGTCCATTGATAAGAAATGAGAAGGAAGATGAATTTAGACAAGCCTTAATCCAAGAAATCCAAACATTAGGGAAATTCATCTTGGTCAAAGTGGCCAGAATAGCATTCCAAGATAAGGTGTCATAAGCCTTTTCAATATCAATCTTGAGGAGCATCCTAGGGGGGCTACTTTTATCTCTCTCTAAGGAATGAACGATCTCTTGAAGAGTAATAATATTGTCGAAAGCATTGCGACCCGAAACAAAGCCACATTGTTCTCTCCCAATAAGTTTAGGAAGAACATACTTAAGACGGTTTGCAAGAAGTTTAGTAATAATTTTGTAGCAAACATTACAGAGAGAGATAGGCCGAAAGTCAGAAACCAGCTTAGGGTTAGGTTTTTTTGGAATAAAAGCAATATAGGTTTTACCCCAAGATTTTGGCATAACAGATTTGGTCATAAAATAATTTATCGCTTGCAAAAGATGATCACCAATATCATTCCAAAAGAAACGAAAAAATTCAGCGTTCAAACCATCAGGGCCAGGACTTTTACCAGAGGGAAGAGAATTGAGAGTTTGAAAAACCTCATTTTTTGTGGCCGGGCGAGTGAGAAAATCTCCTTCATGCATAGAAAGAGTATTGAGATCAGAAGGTAAAGCATTCAAAATATCATCAAACATAATATGAGAAGAGTTATTCCAAAGGTTGGTATAAAAATTCAAGAAAACTCTTTCTATGTCTTGAGGATCACTATAAACAGTATTACTAGCATCCATAATAGAGGAAATGGTATTAAAATGCTTACGATATCGAACTGTGTTGTGAAAAAATGTTGTATTTTGATCTCCATCTTGAACCCAAAGAAGCCGAGCTCTCTGAGCCCATTTCATGGCATTCTGTCTCTGAAGAGCCGTGAATTTTTTGTAAAGAGCAGAGAGTTCTTTCTGAGTTTGATCAGTTGGGGGATTCACATTTTCACCTATCTCAAGAGCAGAAATATCTCTTTCAGTTTGAATAAGAGCATTATCTAGAGAATGTTTACCTTCAGAGCGCCAGCAGATGATATTGTGTCTTGTGCGAGAGATAAGGTGAGAAAAAGCATGCATAGGATTAGAGTGTGCCTTGAACTTCCAGGCAGCTCTAACGGCAATATGACAATCAAGATATTCAAGCCAGTAATTATCAAATCTAAAAACTCTATTTCTATGAAAGTTACGAGGATGAGCTTTTAAAAGGAGTGGGGCATGATCAGAACAAATTCTAGGAAGATGATGGATATTGTAGCAATCAAACTTACTGGACCAGATTGTGTTAACAAAACAGCGGTCTAACCTGGCCCAACGCCGAGCTAAACCGATCTGATTATTACACCAGGTAAAGTGAGAACCTATGAAATTCACCTCCAAAAGAGCACTAGCATCAATAAACTCTGCAAATAAACGAGATTTACTAGCATAATAGTGATGGCTGCCACCAAAAAAGTCAGTCGTATGCAAAATAGAGTTGAAATCTCCCATAAGAACCCAAGCAAGGTTGAGAGAAGACATACCAGAGAGCTCTTTCCAAAGAGATTTTTGAGCTGATAGACGAGTGTCATTATAGATAATCGAGAGAACCCAATTGGAAAGAGAGTGATCAGAGATTACCAAGTGCATTGCTTTGGAAGAAATAGCTATGGGAGTTACCCGACCCAGGCATTGTTTCCAAATAGCTATGATGCCCCCCGAATAACCATTAGCAGCAATCGCAGCCCATTCCCAGCCATTAGCTAGCTTGGAGCAAAATCGAGTGATGCGGTCTTCATTCGCTCTAGTTTCAACCAGACAAAGGATTATAGGATTATATTTCTTAAGGAAAGAGCGAACCCTGATAGAAGTATCACGGCCGGTAATTCCTCTGCAATTCCAACAAATGATAGAAATGAAAGTCATGGAGTAAATAATCATTAAAATAACACAGGAATAAAGAACTCTGAGCAAGAAGAAACACTCCCTGAAGAGTATATAAAAGAAAAATCCGAGAAACTGGAAAAGGTATCAAGGAAGACAAGGTGTCGATGAGGGAGCTCCCTCTCGATCTCTGTCAACACGACCCTTCTTTGCAGGAGCAGCCGCAAGATGTGCGTTCTTACGAATCAGAGCGTCTCTACGCAGATCATGTTGAGCTTGGTCAAGGGTCATATTATCATCAGGTTCCTCTTGATTCGATGAATCATCGTCCAATACTTCATCCTCACTCATCTCTTGATCACTACAAGAGGGTGACTCTGAGGGTTCACGAAGAGCGGTGGTGATCCGGTCGACAATCATCAGATGCTGGTCAGTCACCGCCTCTAAACCATGACCGGAACGCATGCCTACAGATGTTAGAAGAACAGGGGGAGGGGACGAAGAACTACCTGCCTTACCTGTCTTGTCACTTTGGAGAACAGGAGTTGGCGTGGAAGCTAGAGGAGGGGGGGATGGGGGTTTCGTAAAAAGAACGTCATTGACGAACGGTTGTGATTCTGCAGGAGCTGTTGGATGGGTGATTGTGTCCCTGTCAACATGGGTCACTTTGTCAGAGTCGTCGTTATTTGAGTCTAACGCCACTGAGCTCGAAGCGCCATCATGACGATTTCCAAGATTGAGCCGCCCTCCACGACCGCGGCCATGCCAACCACCACGTGGCCTATTAGGGATTAGGTTCTGAGTAGTATGCCCGTTGGGATGTTCAACGGGCGGTTCGTCGCCTGGCACGTGCGACACACGCGAGGGAGTCCCTCGGATACCTCCACGGCCACCGGCACGACCGCGCCGCCGCGTTACTAACATCCAAGGACCGAAATCGAGTTCTGAATTATTGTTTTGCATGAGAGAAGCCCCTTTGTTTGGAGGCGGAGGAGTCTGATCGTGGGTGGGTATGTTTGCCTCCAGAACGTTGTCGGGTTGCAGTTGGGTTCTCCGGACCTCCGGCCCACTTTGATACAAATGATCATCGTGGTGGGAGTTCCCCGAAGAGCTCTGCCCCTCTGGCACACGTCGGCTGCAAGCATTTGACCCATGACCGACCATCCCGCACTGATAACAAAAAGTCGGAAGTTTTTCGTACAAAGCTACCACAAAAACCTTAGACTCTTCATCACCAACCCAGATACCTCGCTTCAAAAGTTTGGCGAGATCGATCTCGACACAAACCCGAGCAAACCTAGATCGAGAAAGGGACGAAGTAAAGTCGTCAATTTTCAGAAGCCTCCCAAAAGGCGAAGAGATCGTCTCTAAAGATTCACCATCCCAGAAATCTACTGGAAGATTATGGAGCTGAATCCATATTACGGCTGTCGTCAACTTAGTAAAAGCTGGCTCAAAGTATGGTTGCCAGGGAGCGAGTTGCAGTATAATACCATTCACTGCCCAAGGACCTTCAAAGAGAATTCGTTGCATCATCTCATGCGTTTCACACCGGATCAAGAGATAACCGTTGGGGAGATCGGAGATATGCACCACGCCTAAACTTTCCCATTTGGTCTGCAGAATCGACTTAGTTAATTCGAAAGGAGGGGTTTTACCAAACAACTTACCATATAAAGAACATTGAAATCTCATCTTCGCCCTGCTCCTTGCTTCAGGATCCATGTAAACGAAATCAGAAGTTGTTGACTTGAGCTTGTTTAGCATCGGCCCCTCAACCAGGAGTGAGGGTTCAACTTTTTTATTCACTGCATTCGTGATCTCCGCCCATGTAGGCGGAGAGGGATGTCCCCCACTTGCCATGGCAAGCGGGGACGGAGGGGAACAGAACTAGAGCAGAGAGGAGAGGGAACAGAGGAGCAGAGAAGTTACAACGTCTCTTTCTTATATTTTTTTTATTAACCGAGGACTCTCTCCTATCAGCTTAGCTTTCTGCAGACAAAAAATGTGAACTTTTCTTCTAAGTTGCAGTTAATTTGAAGTTGACTGGATTCACACTTAATTTTCATTAATTAAAATAAAATGGTTAAAATTATACGTTTATAATTAATGATCAATGTTTTGTTAACAATTATTAACCATTTTATTTAATTAATTTATTAAATGTTTCTAAAGAAGTTTGTGGGATTATCCTGAACCTCATTTTGGTGTTTGGTTGAAGGTTGGAGTATAAACTATTTAAACCTGTCTAATTTCCTACCCAAAACCACCTTTAATAATTTGTTGCTTTAATAATTTGTTGCTAGGTTGAATAAATTCATTTACTAGTTTGGCTGATATGCTTTAAAATTATTGTATGCACTCTCTTACCAGTCCTTCTATGTTGTAGGATTGATTTTATATGCCTTTCTCTGTTATGTAATCCATTTTCTTCCTGACATCTGTCATATTTTTGTTATGAACCAGCTGTTTCTTATCTGTTTATATTTATGAAACCTGATAACTTTCTGATGTAAGAAACACATTGTTGTGCCTTATGATTCTAATTTTGAATTTTTAATATGTAATGGAGTATTCCTTGTTTCATAAGTAACATTGCTTTTGCCACATGCAGAATCAATCACGTAGCCGCGTACAGAGCCAAGCAAATAGCCAGATGCACAGCCTAATGAGTGGTCACATAATGAGTAGCCAGACGAGTCTGATTGCAAGAGGCAAAAGGAAATATAATGAACTTGATAAAGATTCAGATGTAAATCTATCACCTGTTTCTGTTGTCAGTTTGACTGAAGAGACATTTAGTGCGGTAACTTATTCGCCAGATGGTACAAAAACAGCAGAAAGTGATGGGTTGGATGATCTTTGGAAAGATATGTCATTGGCAATGGAATGTTCAAAGGTATTATTTTAAAGAAATGCTGTTTGCAATAATTTGTGACTTTTAATTGTTTTCTCTCATTTTGTAATAAACTGTTGTTTTGTCTCTTTTTGTTCATCCACAATATTTTGGTTTCCTATGTTTGTGTACACTACATTGTGCCATGCCAAAATAAATAAATAAATGAATTTTAACCAAATCATTTTTTAAGTGATGTGCTAACTGTTTTTTCACTGGGACCTTAAGACTTGATTGAGAAGTTTCAAAGTATTTGTTTATGTGTTTATGGATAGTTTAGAAATGCTGATTATCATGATGCATCATTTTTGATGGATGAACATGCATTTTCTCAAATTTTAAGTGAACATGAAAATGTAGGAGTGACTTCCTAATACCCTTTTATTTTCTGTAACTTATTAAGTTATATCGAAGTATGAAACTTTGTCCTTGATACAATCATGTAAATATTTTCTTTTGCTTATTTAAACCTATTTTACAAGTCCAAGTGCTCAACAGTTTCTCCTGATTTTCACTCAACCGCTCAAGCATATAGATATCAATAAATAGTGAAGCTCAGGAAAACACTTGATTATCTGAGAAGTGTGTAAAGTGTATTACTCCCTGCAAACTAACTGAAAGAAAATTTGATGGTTGTTCATGCAATGTAGAGACAAGATACACAAATTTAGTGTTTTCGTTGCGTAAATTTTGGGTGTTTTTAAATCAATGCACCCCCATATCCCTGGGTCTGTGGTGGTTAATATAGTTTAGAGATAGATGGTTATATAAACTGAACTGGAAGATGAAACTGGTGGCCTGTTAAGCGTTGCAGAAGTTTGTATTGTCATTTGCAATTTCTTTTACCCATCATCAGAAGAGGTGATCCACAAAAGAGTTTGAAAGTTGATATCTTCAAAATCTGCACTCTTTTTTGTATTTTTCCAATTCATAGAAAAAGATAATTGCATTCTATTTTTGTTGGTCAGGCAGCTCATTTTATATGGTTTATTCTCATTAAGTTAAAATTCCTTTTGTTTTCCAAGAATTCCTGCTAGAACAATATTATTTCCAAAAGTACTCTAGTATTTACTGTGTTTTTCAGGTAGAATTTAGTGAAGAAAAACAAGATTTTGTTTTTACATTCTTAATTGTATTTGCTATCCCTTATCTGAAATATTTCATAAGCACACCATTTTCCTTTTCAGTGGGTGTCTTATGCATGACCATTGAGTTATTTTTGTGGATAGTTCCTATTTTCATTGAATATTCTAAAAAATGTCACATTGATTGTCTCTCTCTAAGAAAGGCTTGTAAAGTTTATTTTTATGATGCTTGTAGGTTGCTAAATTGGATGACTTGGCCACAGTGCCTGAAGGACAGGACTGTGATCATTCCCTCCTCCTTCATGATGACTTGGGTCTGGTGTGCCGTGTCTGTGGAGTTATACAGAAACGAATAGACACAATATTTGATTATCAGTGGACAAAGGTATTTAGATACACCATTATTACAAATTTTTTGACTATGATTCTCTTTCCATATTTGAGCTTATTCAGATCAATTAGAAATTTTTCCCCCTAATTTGTAACATATGTTATATGCATATTTCAGCTGCAAGCAACATGAAAGGATTTATAACTTTTGCTGCTTGTATTGGATTTAGCACAAATATGAGATCACTTTTTCACCTTTTATTTTTTAAGTGTGTTTTATGCTAGATTGAGCACTTCCACCCTAAACAAGGAGAGCCTATTCCTCCACTTCAAATGGAAACCTTTGGTAGATTGAACTATGCTGTTACCATATGGGTTGTGATTCCGATTATGGTAAATTTAATTCAGTCAAATGTTTATAAAGTAAATTGTGTGGCTATTGTTGAGAGCCTAAACCGACCGAAATACATAAGCTAATTCCTCAAGATCTTTGCAGGAAATGTGTAATTGGAATATCATGTCTGGTTTACTATATCTCTGGATGTTTTATTGATGACAAATTCAATTATTCCTCTATATCTCACGTTTTGTTTTTTACCATCTTTTTTTAAAGTAATTTACTAGGATAATTGATATTCTCTGGATATCTCTGATGTCTCAGTTCTGTAAGATTATGCTGCTTTTCCTTTTCTTTTTCAATGGTTTACCAAGTTATGTACAATTTAATTTGTAATTTCGCTGTTACTTTTCCATAGGCATCACGATCATCAAGGACATACATGCCTGCCTCACGAAGTTCTACCGGTGTAGATGAGCCAGTTCCATCTTGTAGAATTAGAATTACTGAAGGTGATCTCATTGCAGCCGAAGTCTCAGTCCACCCAAGGCATATGAAACACATGAAGCCACACCAGCTAGAGGGCTTCAATTTCCTTGTTAGAAACTTGGTGACTGATAAACCAGGTGGTTGTATTCTTGCTCATGCACCGGGATCTGGCAAGACTTTTATGCTTATAAGCTTCATCCAGAGCTTTCTGGCCAAGTATCCTGATGCCAGAACCTTAATTGTCCTTCCCAAGGGAATATTGGCTACTTGGAAGAACGAGTTACAACGCTGGCAAGTTGAGGACATCCCTCTATTTGATTTTTACACTGTTAAAGCCGATAACAGGTCACAGCAATTGGATGTATTGTTAAGCTGGGAAAATAGAAAGAGCATCCTCTTCTTGGGTTACAAGCAGTTTGCCAGTATTGTATGTGAGACTACCAGTGACAGGATAACAGCTGCATGCCAAGAAAGACTGCTGACAGTCCCAAGCCTACTCATTCTGGATGAAGGTCACACTCCAAGAAATGACAGTACTGATATTGTCAATTCACTTGCAAAAGTTCAAACACCTCGTAAAGTGGTACTTTCTGGTACCTTATTTCAAAATCACGTCAAAGAAGTTTTCAGCATTTTAAACCTTGTTCGGCCAAAGTTCTTAAGGACAGAATCTTCTCGTATGATCAAGAGACGCATCCTAAGTAGGGTGAATATTCCTGGAAATAGGAAGTCAATCAAAGGGAATATTGATGCAGCTTTCTATGAATTAGTTGAGGAAACACTGCGGAATGATGACAATTATAAAAGAAAAATTGCTGTTATTCAGGATCTCCGGGAGATGACAGATAGTGTTCTTCATTATTACAAAGGTGATTTTTTGGAGGAACTGCCTGGGCTTGTGGATTTGACTGTGCTCCTAAATCTCAGCTATAAACAGAAAGAATTTGCTCAAAAATTGGGGAAGTTGGAGAAATTTAAGAGACTCTCTGTCGGAAGTGCTGTCTATATCCATCCACAGTTGAAGGAAATTGCTGAAAAATCTGCTGGTGATAGGGGATTTAGTGATGAGAAGATTGATAGCATCATTGATTCTTTGGATGTTAGAGATGGCATAAAGACGAAGTTTTTCCTGAATATTCTGTCACTGGCAGAGGCTGCTGGGGAGAAGGTTCTTGCCTTTGGCCAATACCACTTGCCGATGAAATTTCTGGAAAGAGCCCTGGTCAGGCTAAAGGCCTGGCGTGTGGGCAAAGAAATTTTTATGATCACTGGTGATTCAAGTGCTGAGGAGAGGGAATTGTTCACAGAGCAATTCAATAGCTCTCCTGATGCCAAGATCTTGTTTGGTTCCATTAAGGCCTGTGGAGAAGGCATCTCTCTTGTTGGTGCATCACGAGTTGTGATTTTGGATGTTCACCTGAATCCTTCGGTTACCCGCCAAGCAATTGGGCGTGCATTTCGACCTGGCCAAGAAAAGAAGGTGTTCACTTACAGGTTGGTTGCGGCTGATTCTCCGGAAGAAGATGATCATGACACCGCCTTTAAAAAGGAGTTGATCTCAAAAATGTGGTTTGAATGGAGCGAATATTCTGGACACCGAGAGTTTGAGTTGGAAGAGATTGATATCAATGACTCTGGAGACATGTTTCTAGAAAGCCCTATGATGAAGCCGGATATTAAGTGTTTGTACAGAAGGTTACTGTTCATCATCCTGCTTGCTTTAATAGCTTTGTTCTCGTTATTGACAAGGTGTGATTAACCTGTTGAATATGTTTCCTGGTTGTCGCAGGTGATTGACTGAATTTTCTCTTGCGACTTCATGTGTAGCTGACTGGTCTTTGGAGGATGGGCTGCTCCTGTCCTGTAATGCTGGTTTTTTGCTTTTGCTCTTTATTTCTTTGGTGTTACCTACTGGTCTTACTCAGGATATCTAACTCAATTTCTTATTCAGGACCTTGCTGAATTCAAATTTTCCTCAGCTGACTGATCCCAAGGTTTGCAAATGTAAGTAAGTTATCTTTTGTAGCATGTATGCTCTTGTTAGGACCAATCTCAAATGATCACAGGTATGTGCCCCTTTTGATAGTTGTCAATCATGTAATGCACTTTTTTGTATAGCTTTGAGATTGGTCTCAGCTGTAAATAATTGTTGCAGCCCCTTCTCTAATTTCTCTTGAGCTTGGTCATTTCTGAATGTCACCTGAGTTGTAAATATACGCCCTAACCTCTTCTGCAACTTGGTTTCCAGAACTCTAGATTTTAGCAAATTAAACTTGCCCCAGCCAGTGTTTGTTCTCTCCAAGTTTAGCTATTATAATAAATATGGCCAGCTGTGGCATTTTATGTGCTTATTGGCTTTCACTCTCTCCCTTTATATGGTTACTAAAGGTTGAATTAAGAAGACAGTTTTGATGATCTCTTTGTTGAGTAACTGTATTTTTCATCTTCTCAAGTTAACAGCATGCCAACCTATTGAGCGGATATTGAATTTTGAACTGATTAGGAAAATGTTCAAGATGAGAACCATTAGCAGCCAATGCGTATTTTGGTTGAAAACAAAATTACGGGCTCTGAAAAAAACTCTTTTGGTTGAATTTGCCAGAGGATTATGACCAATTTTCCTTAGAAAAGATTAGTAAAGTTAAATTTGTCAGATTTTGAGGTTTTTTTTTTTAATTCCTGATGATAATAGCGTTCAGAGATGAAAGGAAGCTAGCAAATTAGATCATTGAAAACAAACATATACTCGAATCTCTTATACGCAACAAATATTGTCTGATCAAAGCATAGTCAGATGGGATACCACATCATTGAAACAGAGATTATGATACACAAAAAGAGACTTCAATGTCAAGCTCAAATCCATTAACCAACGTTGATAATCCCTGGCTTGCCGACGAGGAAAAATGTAAGAACAAATCAGTCACAAGCCTTTATATGTGCATGTAATGTTTGTCACAAAATGGAAACACTGACCCAGGTTTCCTTGATATGATGCTAGTTCAGTCCCTCAATTAAGCATTATGCTGTATGTGTATCGAGTTTCTAGGGTTCACCTGTCTGGAATAATGCTGCATAAGGTCATGTATCTGAATTTGTGCTTTGGTAAATAAACAAAACAAACTTACCCATTTCAGTGAATTTCCGTCACACGTTGCCTCATTGGTGTGAGCAGTCTTGCAAGCGGAAGAGGGACGTGTCCTCGAATTACAGTTCCACTCTCTGTGTATTCCTACAACACAGAGAAGACAAAAGAACAGATGAACAAAACCCCAAAAAAGATGAGGTGCTGCTTAGTAGGAGGGAATGACATGGATTATGATGGGCATTCCAATGTAGAACATCCTTTCCAATATTGAGTGCAACTTATGAAGTTAGAACAGGAATTATAATCCATTCCATGAGAACGGGTAGACAAGGATCATTCACACTTGAGATCTTATTACTAAAAATAAAATAAAGTTTCAAGTGTTCAGATGTAAAATAACAACCTGATTCACATTCCCATGCTAAATTTTTTATTAAAAAATATATATTTTTGTAATTATGTATTAAAATTTATAGTTAAATATATTACAATTTTACACCAATCTATTCTAACATATCACATTGAACAATGAAATAATGGAATGTGAATGAAGTTGGCCTTCCATATTTACATCCAAACACCAGAATTTACTCCATTCCATCTTTATTTCTTTCCCTCCTATCAAAAAACTCCATCCAAACATTTCTTGAATTGAGGATTTGCCTCTGAGGTGCCCTAAATCATTTTAATAGACAGTATCACCATCCTCATTGACATGGACCTACTGCCTTAGAATGGAAATCAGAGCACTATGTGATAGTGCTTTATCTAAGCTTACAAATTGAGGCAAAATTTAAGGATTTCCAAGCAAGCGCACCTGAGATTGGGAATGAAAAGGCACAAGGACTATAAGAAGGGGTCTAAAAACTAGATGTTGTCTCAAAGATGATCATAAGTTAAACAGATAAATCAGTGACACTAGCAGAACGGTTGAGAGGTGAAATCAAGCGAGGGAAAACAAAGAGAGATAGTGGCCATGCAAGAACCCCAGGACAAGAAGGGCCAGTACTGCAAATGCTGAAATACAATGATAATGGTTATAGGATGTCCATCTTATATATATTAACTCACAAACTATATTTATCACACAAATGTTAGCAAGTCTATATCAAGTTTGCATTTCAAACTTAATTGTGAAAGATTTAAGCTTCATACTTACCGTTTCCTCAACCATCCCAACCTGATGAATAGTATTTAGGAGTTCCCCCTTATCATACGGAATACAAGCTTCCACTGGCACCATCGCATCCTGAAACCAGTAAACAAAATATGCAGCCTTAAAAAAAATGGCGCTTGAAAAAAAAACACGAAGAATGGCATGCAACCGTGACAAGAATGAGCATTTGGAAGATCATCATTACCTTAAGTTTTCCCTGAACAGCAAAGCAGAATTGTTCTAAACCATCACCATTTATGGCTGACAAGCAAATTGCACCTTTCTCTTGTGCTTCAATTTTTAGTCTCTCTGGATCATCAGCCTTGTCAACCTGCAGTACATGACAAGCTCTTGAGTAGAAGCATGTTTTTTACAACATAATGCAGAACAGCTGATTCTCACCTTATTCCAAACCATCAACTTTGGAATTGATTCCACATCCAAATCATCCAGAACTTTGTTAACAGCATCTATTTGTTGCGAAGCAAGTGGATGACTGAACTTGGTAGCATCAGGAAGATCAGCAAGTGATAAATTGCAATCACATTTTGCATGATGCTATATTTGAAATATTAAGATCAAGATCTGCTCCATTGTTACCTAATATCAATGACATGGACTAACAGTGAAGATTCAGAAATTTCTTCTAGTGTTGCTCTGAATGCAGCAACCTGTAGAAGAAAGAGTTAATACAATAAAACAGAAGTACATAATGATGCAAATAAAAATCATTGCAGTTGGACATCTGTCTGACAAATACAGCAAATACACTAATCATCAATTTATCAGAACCATATATGCTAATCTGGTTTCAGATACTGCATTATTCAAACAGTTTACTGAGATATGGTAGTGTGCGTACGGGTCATTTCCTATTACATGGTTTTGACATAAGTGAATTGCTTTTACAAAAGATGGGCTGTGTCTGAAAAATAGCGAGAAAATACGAACCCAATGATGGAAAATACCTCAAGGAGAACACCATTATAAGACGCTAATATGGCTAGCGGCCGCAAATGTGGCGAATAATAGGTCTCCCACAATCTATTTTGTTACCAAACAACACACATAAAAGAGGGCTCTGGAAAGATGGATATTTCAGTATCAGGCATTTCGGACATATCATTAGAATCAGAACAGTAAGGATTCCAAGTTTAGTTGAATTGGTAGATCTTGTGTCTAGATTTATATTTTGCAACAATTGAAGAATTTCCATATAGAGGATGCCTTAAGACATTAGAAATTTACAAAGAGTTAGAATATCCAGATTCTGGTTGTTATATTATCCGGAATTTACCGACTTTGCAACAATAAAGAAGAAAATAGCTAGATGCTACAGGAAGCACATACCAGCATAGTAGGAAGCTTCTGAATGAATCCCACAGTATCAGTTAGAAGAAATTCCATTCCATTGTTAATCTGTTAGAAGAAATATCAAAATAACTTCCCAGTCAGAAACTTCATATATAAAAAGTTAAATGTGCAAAATGATCAGCTTATAACATTAATGACTCCCACTAAAACTCCAATGATACTGAGCATTGATTGCAATACAAAAACAGACAACTAGAGGGGTATCTTTATGAGTAAAAACAAGGGGCCCCGCCTGTCTTTTTGGAATTACCTCCCCAAGAACACGAAGTCCCATCATATGATACATAAGGAATTTATGGTTAAAAACTTCAACTAATGGATAACCAAGTGTTTTTGGTCATTACAGTAAGATCCTCTTGAAAACTCTAGAGACTGGTCATGTGGTCTTTCACCGGGTACACAAAACAATATATTTGGTTCCTCAGGATTGACAACCTACGAAAAAAATTTTAATTTTAAGCACCCTGGTCTTAAAAATATAAGTTGATACAATTTTTGAGCCACCTAGTGGACCATATAAACTATAAGTTTCCTAAGGATGTTGCATATGGCACCTGAACTCTTCGTGTAGTTGGGTCTAAAGTTGCAAATAATTGATCCTCTGCAAGAACATCAGCTCCAGTCAATTGATTCAGCAGCGTACTCTTTCCAGCATTTGTGTATCCAACCTGTTAGTATGTATCAATTGTTATGACAGAAACAAACGTAGAGATACTTCAAAACTCAAATTCTATGAGTTCTCATCAGAATTATTCTTACTAGAGAAACAACTGGAACTGGTACTGACAAGCGACGGTTACGATATTGTTTGCGATGCTGCCTAACAGATTCCAACTCTTTCCTTAAAGCACTTATCTGTGGACCATGAATTTAGCAAATCAAAAGCACAAAAGGAGAAACTTAATATAGGAACATATTGATTCTATTATGTGATTGTAGCCATAGTGAGAGGACAATATCCAAGTACTACATATTCTTTGTAAAATCAAGCTTTGGATAGGACTCCTCTGTATGTAATCAGCAAAATATACAATAGAAATATGAGAACAACCAAAGATAATTGAGATTATATTGCTACAAAAATAACTTATACAAACTTAGAACAAATTATATCAGCTCTGATGAGAGATCATTTATAAGATGATGTGGACAATGCCATGATAGTTCACACAATCAGTACTTAGATCAAACAGATAACACTACTATAAAGTTTGTTTAGAAGTACCCATCCAACATGGCTCTAAAGAAACCACTAAACATGTATTTAACATGGAAGTTAAAAGAACCAATCGTTAGTCATTGATATTCATACACTTCAAACTATGCAAGTGTTCCCATCCAATGTTTTGGAAAGATTTTGCACTCCAAGAAAACAACTTACTTGAGTGCGTAAAATACGCTTGTCCACTTCGATTTGTTTTTCACCCATGCCCTTAACTTTGCCTCCAGCTTGACGTTCAAGGTGGGTCCACATTTTTGTTAATCGAGGAAGTTGGTATTCCATTTGCGCCAAAGCAACCTACAAAGATAAAATGGTTCCCAGCTAGAACTTTGAAGATACAAGGATGCGATAGTGATGCAGCAGTAACTTCATTTAGCATGGGCATTATTATATGACCAATATAAAACAAAATTAGAAACAATTAGCTAGATGGTTGCCTTGCCTGTAAAGACGCTTCATGTGTAGCAGCCCTTTGATTAAAGATATCCAGAATTAAGGCAGTGCGGTCACATACCCGAACATCCCCACCAAATGCTTTTTCCAAATTACGTAGTTGCCTAGAAGTTAGATTTACATATATGATGAGGGAAAAAAAAAATTTAAGTACAGAACATGAAGGAAATTTAAGCCTTAGGAGATCTTTTTAACATGTTTAGATTTCAAGCAGACTTCATCTGGCTACACTCTGATTTTCAAAGGATTTCTCAATAGTTGTGAAAGAAACAAAGATTACATTATTGCAATACTCTCATCAAGAGAACGATGGATTTGCTATATTAATTGTGCATATGATAGTAACCAATAGGAAAAAAAAGAAAAAGCTCACTTGGGTGATGGCATCTTACCCTGCTGATAATTCATCATCAAAGATCACCGTCTCGACATCAAGGGCATGAATTGCAGTCTTGATTTCGGCAACCTTTCCAGATCCAATGTATGTCCTCGGGTTTGGTGCAGCAAGCCTAAGAAAATCTAAAAGACTTTCAATTGCATTCAGAGATGCAATTATTACTGCAATCAAATGATCATATCATCAAATGGAAAGCAAATATATGTAATGCACTTTATCCATATTAAAAACACTTTATACACTGTCTTGTACCTTTCAAGTTTAGGACATCAAATCTTTAACAAAATGAGTACGGACATTCAGAAATAAAAACAAAACCACATGGCATTGTCAATATAGAATTTGATGTTACCACAAGTTCTTTTTCTTGTCCATGCTACCAGTTAATTAGGTATGTCATCACCAAGTAATCATGTAGGCAAGACACAAGCTCAAGCTGACCCATATAACGTTTACCCATCACAGTCGCATAATTTGGTTTTAACGTGCAAAACAAAGATAATGAGAACATAAAAGTTAGAAACATCAAAAAATCTGATAACCAATCAAGAAGCACATCGATTGCTGAGAATTGTTTCCAATTCAAGATTGGCGCAGTCAGCTGATATTTATATGAGAGGTTATGAATGTGTATACCTAATTAGAAGGTAAGATATATATATATATATATATATATACATGCAGAAAAATCATTTACACTCAGATAAAAAATCAAAATAGTTAGAAATATTCACAGAAAATTTGTGCAGAACATGCTCAGTACTGCATATAAAATATGTGAACTTTATACAATGGCGTAGAAATCTTGCAGCTCATAGAGATGGTCCTTGTCAAATTAGCAATGAAAGAGTCAAGTAGATTAGTAAGCTGATGTTACCAAGAGTTCCATGAGATTGTGGGTGAAGCCGTTGAACAACTAAGTTGGAACGCACACGTGCATATATAAATTGAAGACAAGATATATATTTTACAATACATAACAAGTGTAATATCACCTAAAAAGGATGCTAACTGAACTCTAAGACCAATGTATAAGATTTCACAAAAATAAATTGGAAAAGGTAGGGACACCAATGCGAATAGCAGCAAGGAGAAAAACATACTTTTGAGAAGTCGAACCAACAACCAAAAGGCCAGCTGTGTCTGCGAGCTGCGCAAGCTCTTTCAAAGAATCTTCAGTGCTAAATAAAGCATCTTCCTTGCCTCTGCAATCAACCCCAACCAGATATGCTTTCTCTTCAAATATCTGGGAATTAGAAAACTTTTTATAGACAGAAAATTAGCAATCAAACAGGTAAATAATGATAGTTCACTATCTTGATGGCAAAACCGAAGAGAATATAAGGCACTATGTAATCAAAAGTACAAAGCTTGACAACTCCTACATTATCAACAAACCTAGAAATGGATTCCCTTTGTCAACTCTCCAAACAGACTCCTTTTTATTGATTTCATTCAACATTTTCAAGATTTTTTTATTGATTATAATTCTAAATTTCAAAAGGTAAACTACACCGAAAAATCAAGCGATTAGATGATAAAAATCAGGAAAAAACTAACCTCCCTCCCATTGCGCAGTTTAAACCTATCAGAACTATCATCCTCTTCTGGAGCCACTTTCTTGCCCTTGCCAATTACCTTCCGAGGTGAACCGCGGGAAACTTCCACAGTCTCCATCGCAAACCCATTGATTCCGCTCTCTCTCTCTTCTTCATCAGTGTGTCTCGGAGCGGCGGTTTCCACCTCCACGTTTTTTTCCAAGACACCGACGATGCGGCGGATTCGCGACGTCCCTGGGGATGCTGACAGTGGAACGCAATGGGGGTGTGGATGGGATCGGGGATGCTTGAGAAGCTGTGGAAGTCTCGGAGGAGTGGAAGGAGAGGGAGGAGGGACAACAATGGCGGAGAAGGAGGCTCTCATGGCTTCTTCTCTCTCGATTTCTTGGATTGGGTTTCTCGAGGGTCATTTGGAGATATTTCTAGCTTTTGTTTTGCTGATTTTTACAAATATCTCCATGATATTTTCAGTATTTGCAGAACACCTCTTGGGCTTGCTCATGATTCTTTCACGTTTATATCCATTAAAATTTTGAAATTATATAATATAATATCTTTATTAAAATTTCCATTTTAAATTGAAATTTTGATAACATGTATATATACACAACCATGAAAAATGAGCATTTTTTCACATTTGATGTATATTCTTAAGTGTTATTTTCATTTTGTTATACTGCGTAAATTAATACATATGAGAGCATGACATGAACAGATAGAAATAAATTTATCGATAGAGTTTTGATGTAAAACTTAGATACTGAAGGGGTGTATATGCAAAAAGATTCAAATTTTTCAACGAGGTTTTAGACTAGGGTATCTCTTCCGGTGCTCCTTAGCACTATGAGCCATTCTCTCCGCCTTCTCCGGCTTGCTCGCCGGAACCCTAGCCCCTTGGAGCCGAGGACGCCGCCATGGAGGTTGTGGAGCTCCGGCTGCGAGTCGACCTCCGCTGCGAATCAGCCCAGCCAGCGTGTATCTGCCATTGTGGACGAAATCTCCGGACTCACTCTCCTGGAGGTTGCGGATCTCACGGAGGTCCTAAGGAAACGATTGGGTGTGGAGGAGATGCCGTTCATGGCCGTGATGGCGCCGGGGACGGGGATTGGAGGTGGCGGCGGGGGGCAAGGAGGTGCCAGCGCGGCGGCGGAAAAGGTTGAGGAGAAGAAGGAGAAAACTGCATTCGATTTGAAGCTTGAGAGTTTCGATGCTGCGTCTAAGATTAAGATCATCAAAGAGGTTAGATCGTTTACCGATCTGGGTTTGAAGGAGGCCAAGGATCTGGTGGAGAAGGCTCCTGCAGTGTTGAAGGCGGGGGTGCCGAAAGAGGAGGCGGAGAAGATTGCGGAGAAGTTGAAGGAGCTCGGCGCGAAGGTCGTCTTAGAATGAGGAGGTAGGTTTGTTTATTGTTGCAAGTTGTGATCTTTCTCCATGATTTTTGCTACCTTGTATGAATAGAAGTGGAATCAAGAGGAAGGATGAATGTTTTCTATTTTTCCTCAATAATTTAGCGTTTAACATTTTGCGATTCGATTTCTATTGGAGACTTGGGAAGCTTGCGACAGGTCTTTTCCATTGCCAAATTTCCAAATTTTTTTTTTATGCGTGGGTATGTGAAGTCTAATTAGGAATTTATTTAGAATAGATATTTTGTTGGGATTCTTGGGAAATACGTTCTATGGTATCAATGAAGCACTTGTTTTTGAGCTTGAATGAATGAATTCGGAATTAAGAAGTGGGGTGAATGAATGCTGTTTTCTTTCTTTCTTTCTTTCTCTTTTTTTTTTTTTGAATAATTTAGAGTTCATATATGTCGATTTACTTTTAATTAGATAATTATATCAAATTTGCTTTTTTTTTTTTTAATGTTTGCAAATGGGAGTTCTAACTGGAAGTCTCGGAAGTCATACAGAGGAAAACAGTTGGTCGGAAAATACATTTCATGGCATCAGTGAGACAATGATTTAGAGCTTGATTTGCTTCCATTTGCTTTCAATTGAATTGTTTAGTGAAATTTGCAATTTTTTTCTATCCATGGAAATGTGGATTCTGACTGGAGATCATATGGAAAAGAATTTTCTCTGGAAAACATGTTTTGTGGGATCAATGAGGCTATGACTATGATTGGGTTGTTGAAAACAAAATCATTTTTGGAACTGAATAGATTGTATGTTTTGGATTAATAACATCAGAAGAGTTTATTTGTGGTTTCTTTCATAGGCTGGAAAACATTTTGTATTTTCAGCCAGAGTTAGTAATGATTGTGAGGAAATGAGGTAGATGCTTTTTTGGTAGAGAAAACTATAGAAGAACATTTGATATGTCCTGTTTCCTCAATGTTGTTCTTGTGATGTATGATAGTGTATGCATTTGATAGCAGTAACATCTGAAGAATTTGTATGTTATAAAATGCTGAGACGGGATTCATCAGTGTTGAAATAATGTTATATGTGGTTTCTTTACCACCATTTCAAGTAAGCCAATATTTCTTTATTGAGGCTGGTTGCTTTGTGATTATTAATGCTTTTGTTGGGAGGATAACCATCCTGCCAAAAAAGCTTGTTTGCTGTTTGCCACAAAAATACCATTTGATGGCTATATGATTTTTCATTAATGCATTTAAAGCAGTGATTGGGTGGACTTGCGATGAAATGTTTTTTTCTCATACATGTTTTTTTTTTTTTGAAGAAATGGTTTTTCCGCCTTGCTTTTCAAGTTGTGTGCCTAATTTCTCCTTCACCATATTGACATCTTTATGTTTCTTTTTGTACTAACAATTTCTTGGACCATAGCTCAATCATTACATAGAGGATCTTACACCTTATCTTCTTAGAGCCTGCTTGGATTCACTTGTAAAACCATAATTTTCTTCTTTATATCCCAATTGACAATTAAGATCATTAGTTCCTTCTAGGTCTGCCCCAATCATTACTAGAGTTCCATTCTTTCCATTCTTAAAATTCTTTCGTTCGCAAGAAAAAGCCAACCAATAAATCAGTATAGATTGCTCCAAGATTTTATTCAAGTTGCATACAGAGCCTTGTTAACAAAGGAAGTGTATTGACAATACTTAAGTAACCGACTAGTTTTAGACTGATTATTTAGGAAGGATTGGTTGAATGGTTCTTTGTCAAGCTTGCAGAAAATAACTCGTAGTTTTGATAAACAAAGCAACTATTTTTAATGCTAGTGGTTCAATATTTCCTTATCAAGGTTGTGTATCAAATTTCTAGAAATATTACATGCATTCTCGATAACTGCATCGAGTTGAGTGTTGTATATTTACTTGTTTATGATGCAACCTTGCCTTTTCAATTAGTTCTGATCATTCATTAGGAGCACGACTGTTGGTAATTTTTTTCCCAAAGGCAAGCCTCTTGCTAGACAAGATAGTCTTATAATAATTTCATAAGAAAATGTGCAACTAAGTACAATGGCAGCAAATCACTCCCTTACAATGTCAATTTCAGAAAAAAAAAAGCCATAGAAAGATGCAAGTCTGCTGATCAGAGGTGTCCACTTTGGAACATGGAATGAGAATTGTTGAGTGGATAATGAGAAAATGATCACAAAAGCAATTGAAGTTGTAAACAAGAAAACTTTCAGCTTCAGTGTTGTTGTGGAATTAGTACTTGTTTAGTAGCTGGACATCATATTGCCCTGTTAATTATCAGAACTTTTCTGTTATTCATTTTTTTCTTAGCAAAAATGCCAAATAATGTGCATCTCTTGCCGTATTGAAATAAACGGACATGATGGACTTTTTGTTGGTATTTATTTGTGTGAGCAAATGCATCATCAGTGTGGCTGAATCTGTCGTTATGGTACACATCTGTGCAAGCAAATGACTCGTTGGTATGTATCTGTGTGAGCAAATGAATCATCAGCGGGGTCGAATCTGTGATTACGGTATGCATCTGTGCAAGCGAATGCGTCGTTGGTATGTATCTGTGTGAGCAAATGCATCATCAGTGGGGCCGAATCTGTGGTTATAGTACACATCTGTGCAAGCAAATGCATCACCGGTGGCATTCAATCTGGGGACGGGGCAGCTCCGCCCACTGCCACTCCGGTGACCTGTTTGCGTGCGCCCAGAAGGTCCCGACGGGGTATTCCGCCCCTTGAGGAGTGGCCGGAAGATGAAGCCTTCTCACTAACGTTCCTAATGGCCTCAGATCCATGAAGACATAGAAGGGGAGGAAGAACAATTGCTGAGAACCTCATTTTTCAAGCACTTGTTAAAGAGAAGGATATATAAACTAGTTTGATGGGTAAGATGAACGTGATGCTTACTGTATTATTTATTCCGTACATAAGTGCTTGGATGTTTTGATAAGATTTTTTAAAAATTGAATTAAAAATCATATACTGCATATGCTATTATAATCGACAAAATTATTATTATTTTCAATAATAAATAAAATATTTCACTAAAATAAGGCAGCTGCACTCAGATACATACAGCACAGAGTTAAAAAAATCATTTTAAAAAATAAAACTCGTCCATTTTATTATGGTCCCTGGATGTCCAGGAGAAAATTTTTTAAACTACATATTTTATTTTGAATAGTTTTATTGCGTCCAAATAAAAAACTCTATGATTGCTTTGAAAATTCAATTTGGTAAAATTATTTACCATAAATGTGCTTACTCTCCACTTCAGATTTGGAGTTAATTGTCCTTAATTCACCATTCAACAATACAACATTTGCTTCATATTTGAAAGGAAAAAAAACAGCCGCACATCAAAGTTTAAAACAATTTAAACTGAATAACTAAACTTTTCCAAACTTACTTCTTAATTTATCAAGGAGATAGACAGAGAAAGAGGCACACCTGCAAGTGATTAGAGTTCATTATAAAGAAACACAAAGAAATAAAGAGATTTTTAAGCAGGTTGGAGCTCCATAAACGTGAACTTATAAAAGTTCACCTTCAGAAGTATAAATATAACAATCCAGACGAGAGGATGGGAATTATTTTTCATAAAGATAAATTGAAATATCAAGATGCTTTGAGATCATCAAGACCAACACTAGCCTGCCAAGAATAAAATATAGGACCTCATCAAGAACAAAGATATTAAGAGTAATCCGAAAGAGTGAAATTATGCGACGATGTCGTACCAGAAATTTGTGATTCTCTTCAAGCAGAGGAGAGAAAGTTGAGCAAAATTTCACCATATCTGTGTTCAAATCACCTGATCCTCCTATCACTTCCATGAATTTCTCCCTGCCAGGAGCGAGTTTCATGGCTACCTGCAAATTGTACGTGTCAGTTGTGAAATTAGTTAACTTTGGTCATGAATCACAAAGAAAAAGGTGGATATATTAGTTTTGTTGGCAAGCTTTTGGAGGTAGCAAGCATATAGTTAAGTACTAAATGAATGTTTGAATTATATTTTTCTTGCTGTGTTAAATACAATGCTTAGCAGTAATAATAGCATTCAAAAAGATCCTAAAAGGAAAAGAAGAATTGTCACCGATTAACAAACTAGAATGCATCAGACATGGTTTAGACTTCAGTCATACTATGGGTGTTATTTATTTATTTATTTTTGGCCCACAGAGATTTATTTGCAGGAACACGAAAGCGGGTAAATAAGACAGTTACTGAATCTAGCTGGGAGGTTTTCATCTTAAGAGACCAGTTCCGTTGCAGAAGAGTGAAAATATTACCGTGAAACTAGAACTTGCAAGCCAACCATGCCATTTCTTCAGAGTTTTGGCATAGGAATCTGTACAAGCTTGTGACATTGTCCAATCATGATGATCAACCAAGTTGCGGAATAATTCCACCAGGAAGTCCATGGCCCTGAAATTGATGGAAGAAAGTGTAAATAGTAATAATAGCTCAAAAGAAAACTATGAGTAAATTATAACAAATGGTGGAGATAATACAGAAATGACATGAAATCACATATACATGAGATCCAATAAAATAAGTAAACTAATGAAGTAGATCATCATAAAGAAGACCTTGTCAGCCACAGAAGGCCATTGGTACAGCTTGAAGAAGCTTTTGCTGTTTTAGAATCAACCTCCACACGCACCATGCTGTAGAGGAGCTCAAACTTTGATGGATCAGAATTATATTTGGCTTCCAATCTCTACATAAATAAAATAAGAAAAAAAAATGAGATCAACAAGAAAAAAAATGGAGTGATGAGAAACTACAAATCAAGCAAAACACTTCATGTCTATTACTAGTTGTTTTATCAAAACTGTAACCATTGGACAGTAATAATGTTTCAAGACTTCAATATATTGTATGTCAAACGATAAAATGCCAGAGTGAGAAGAAATAGTGTGCTCATCCTCTGTAAACGAATGAAGAAAATCACAGAGAATCACTAATTTATAACTGACAGTTGCAAAGCAGATTGCCATATCTTACCGAAATATTACCCCCTATATCAGACTTCACAAGTGCCATTGCAGCTCCAAACTTTTCTGAGATGAGAAGGAAAATAAATCAAAAGGAAGAATGAAGGCTTTTAACACCCCCCTTTATCAGATCAAAATTACCACCATTCAAATGCTGCAGTTGATAAGAGAAAAGAAAATAGGAAATTCACATTCAGATTATCACTTGAAGTATTCCAAGCTAGTTAGCAGATTGCCATATCTCACTAAAAGCAAATCATAACTGGATAAAACATTGCCAAGACCTGAAAGTTTAAAATTTTTAGAAAATAGTACCAAAGAAGATGTTTGAAGACAGTGGAACATGAATTACCACGAACAAACCATTCCATCCTCAAGTTAAGCGCCCCTTAACTAAAACAACACTACTTCCAAGTTCAGATACATTTGCCTCTTTCACCATGCCAAATAGATCATCTAAATGAACTCAGTCAAATAACCTCACATAAACAAAAAAACCTAAACTTGGCAAAATTCTTTGCGAAATTATTGCAAATTCTAGCATAGAGACTTAAACATGGACATCTTATGATAGAAAAAGAGCTGAATTAGGAGCCATTGAAATACCTATGACCGGCATCACAAGCTTGCACACATCGAGAAAGGGCTTGGTGAGCATCTCCCCTCCCTCAGACTTGACGTGCTTCATGCCTTCCAGCGATGGCGTGAACACCGTAGTCCCCTCCATTGGCACAACACAAGATCTACATCAAACAAACCAAAATCCATCAATCTAATCTATTCATTCCACCAAGCACAAACAAAAACTAAAAATATCGACTGATCTGAGGGGGTAAAACCAACCACAGGGTCACAATCGAAACATCAATCAGAAGAGAAACATGCGAAGCAAAGGAACCAGATCTCGAAAAATACCACCACTGGCATCCCATTTCAAAATCGATCTCCCATCGGAGATCAATCAGAGAAGTAGTGAAAGAGGGATTAAGGATTCCTCACCTGAAGACGAGCAAGTTCGCGTCCAGACCACTACCCTCGTCAATAGCTCGGATCAGCGAGGAGAGAAGAGACAATGGAGAGATTCCATGGAGGAGGGTTTATATAGGGCAAAAAAAAAAAAATTCTTTTTGAAAAATTAAAACAATTAAAATGGGAAACGACATTTTGTAAATATACCCATGGTATTCTATAAAATCATGATTGCAATATAAGCGGCATTTACTTTATTTTAATTATATATAAAATATAAAAAAAATGAATAGAACCAAAATAATGACCCTAATTTTCTAGAATTCTTATACTTTTGGAGAAAAAAAAAGCAAACATGTGTTTTCTCACATTTTTTCTTTTATTATATATATATATATATATAATCACGAATTTATTAAATGAAGAAGACCAGTACAGATACAAATAATATAGAAAAACTCGTTCTAACAATGTGGCATATCAAGTATTCAAAGATTCACAACTTTTGGGTTCTTTCCATCTACTTGAATACATTTCTGAAAGAATTAACGCCAGACAAACTGGAGAATATTTCCAAACTAAATGAGGCTAAATTGAACCAATATTCTTAACAGATAAACTTATACTTGTAGAACACTTCTTATAGAATCTCTTTACATCTTGAATAGCATGCTCCTTTGTGTCACCTCTCTGCAGTTCACCATCAATTTGGTATTCTCTAGATGAAGAATCAATTCTCAGAAAAAAATGATTGATATCTTAAGCTGGATTTTTTGGTGATCATCTTCCCGGAAATTCACAAGTGACATTAAAAGACATTTTCAGGTCTGCGATATCCATCGATAACAAATAAAGCTGTTTTTTTCTTTCCTGCAAATCCAAATCAAGATTGACAATCTATACTTTCCTGCAGATCATTCAGCAATTCTGGCACTATTTCTGACAATGGTTCATCCCCATATCTCCTTCTATAGCTCTCAACCACAGCTTCTAAATCTTGTATTTCTTTTTCTCTTTGGGTTAAGAGCTCATTCGCATTCTGAAGTGCTTCCTGATCATACTCAGCTTGTTCTTCCATCATCCTTAAGTACTGTAATGCCTCCATTTGCATTGCAGCCTTCTCCTCTTGTAGCCTGTTGATCATGTTCATTGCTTGATTAGCTGAAATTGCAGAAGCACTTCTCTCCTCCTCCAATTCTTTATATAAAATCTTCACAAAATCCATGTCTAATTCAGCTTGTTGCTTCAGCTGATCAAAATTCGTGTCCCCAAAGAATCTATGGACAGTGCTTACATCCGAGCACTCTGAAGCTGATTCGATTCTGTCAGCAGACAGCCGCTTAACAGTGATATTTTGTACTATGGAGTTGGAACAATCAGATGGCTTGAAGTCATCAATCTGTCCGGGAACTCTAGGACTTGAAACAAAATCACTCCAGTAGAATTCGAGCCCCCGCGAATTTGGCAGTTGTGGCTGAACTGATTTCAGATCATCTGGAACTCTATTGCCACACCTTCTTGAGACTATCTCAGCAAATCTGGGAGATAGAAGGGTTCCCTTAAGACTGAAATCAAGCTTTGAGACATTAGTTGCAGTAGGAAGTGTATCATTTAAAAGTTGAGATGCTTTTAAATTTCCATCAGAAATCAAAGTTTTGTTGGCATCCCCAGACGAAGAAAAGTTTGATCCATCACCCAGAGAACCTACAGAGAATGAAAGGACAATGTTTTAAAACAGTGAAAATGATCTATAAAAAAATGCTATGATCATGAAAAATAGTGTTTCTCATATTTACCTTTTGCATTTAACTCCTCTGTAGGAACTTGCTCACACATCAATTCAGATGATGAAGGACCATTTGTCATTGATTTAATTTGGACACATTCAAGTTCTTCCAGACTTTTCGCAACAGAATCATTAGATACAATAGGATGAAGTTGCTTCTCACAAACAGAAAAACAAAGCTCGGGAATCACCGGTTCTGTTTGAATCAGCTTCTCTTGTATCATTTCATTTGAAAAATCAGTCAATGTGACACTTTTATTTATAGTCTCAGTTCCAAGAACAATTACATTTCCAAATTCATCATCTGAGTATGCAAAATCTACATCAGAATCAGATGCATCCTTGAGACCACTATAGCCAACATGAGACAATCGATCATCGGTACCTAGTTTTCCTGAATGATGCAGTGATTGCAACCCAGAAGAAAAACCAATTTTAGCAATATCATCTCCAAAGTTACGCTTTCTACGCAAACCATTCTGATGCGGTTTACAGTTAAATGGCTCCGAACAACATGAACAATGCCTAGTTCTCTGAGATGGTTCGATATACATAATTTCATCTTCATAAGGCTTTCTTTGCAAACCTACACCATTGTTATTCTCAAATTTCACCAATGAATTATACATACCCGAGTTGAGTTTCTTCCCATCACCAAACACAGGGTCGCAAGCTTGACACATTCCATGAATATCAGCAAGTTTTTTATGAGCATCACAATATATCAATGATGAAATCTCCATTTTATGATCATCACAAATTAAGCCCCCAAAAGATTCCACCTTTGCATTCCCAAAAATTCGATCTATTCTCGTGCATAACAAGCATGGCATCTGTAACTTGCAAAACCTAGCAAGTTTTGACCCAAGATACTGAATTAAAACATCAAGTAGCAGCAAAACCATCAATAACCATTCGAGAAAAGCCGAAGATAGAGCAGAACAAAAATGGTGAGTATCCTTCTTCTCGGCCATGCCTACAAAACCTTCTGAGATTCCCAGGGACCAAACAAACTTAGACTCCTCACAGTAGATAAAAATCAAAAGAGCAAGCTGATTTGCAAAACCAGAAATATCAAGAAACCCAATCAAACACAGAAATTTAGGGCATTGTGCAGAAAAAGAAAATTGAACTCCAAAGAATTCCAACCTCAACGCAAGTTGGAATTAAAAATTTCACACAGACTTAATCAATTGAACAACTAGGGCATCTTAAACGAACAAATAAACACAACAACGCTCATTCAATCAACAATTAAAGAAAAGCAACCATTCTGTAGAACAATAGCATAGGTTCACAAGATCAAAATCAAAATCGTGAAATAATTAAATTAAAAAAGAGCAAGATATTTCAAAAGAATACCTGAGAAGAAGAGCAATCAAAATCTGGGAAACCCGCTTCCCAGATCTTTTGCTCCCATTGTTCTCATCATCCCCAAAGGGCAGATGATAAAGGGATCCAAACTGCCAGAAATTAACATCTAATTAGAGAAAGATCACCGAAAAAATACAATCTTTCGTGGGAATTACATGAAAAACAATCTAAAAATAGAAAGAAAAAAAAAAGCAAGGAAAAGCATTGGGCGTACCTCATCAAGGAATGCGGAAGGATCGGAGAAAGGAATGGAAGAGAAGGTGGCGAAGAGAAGAAGCGCCCAGTTTGGGGGAACCGCGTTTTGGAGGGGAAACGGTCCATATTTCTCGGATTTTGAGCAACGGTCGATGATTACCCGCGCTTTCTTCCTCCTTGTTGCTTGTTGATAGTGTTGATCACAGCCGTACACGGTGCTTGGAGATGAGAGAACTTCATCATTTTGTAGATGTAACCTCCATAAAATACCCAATTACACTTGTATAGTAAACAATTTTCTTTTAACTTAAACTATTAAACTAAAATTGTATGTATTCTCCGGTGAAAAGTCAATCAATGGCTTTTGGTCCAACGGCACTGGTCTCATCTCGTAAAGTGATATTTTCAAGACTCTTGTTGCTTAAATTTGAAACATATTAAATTTATAAATATTAAAAAAAAATTTCAATATAAAATTGGGTTTTCAACTCAATCCACATATAATCAGGTGAAAAAATATTGCGAATCAATTGCTTATTGTATATAAATCTTTATTTTATTACATTTATAAAAAAAAAAACATATTCATTATTATGAAAGATAAATTTTAAATTGATTTTATATAAATTAAATTGTGTTAGATCGGTCTGAGTTAACCGGATTGAACGCATTAAAGTGATCGAGATGATGGTGGGGTTTGCTATAAATGGGTTAGATCAAAACTTCACTCTATCTGAACTAATCTCGATGCAAAAACTAATCTTGAGGCAAATTAGGCACGTGATTCGCTCGTGCAAGACTGCAGTATCGTCGCTATTGCCCTTTCGCGCACCACTTTCCTGTTGTTCCTTCTCCGTCTCTGTTTCCCTCTTCCCTCCATGCCTCTCCAAACCCTAAAGCCCCCAATCCATGGCGTTTGCGAAGCTCTTCTATCCGTCAATAAACGGGAGTTCCTTCTTCCCAAGCAGTGGAGGTCGATTCCTGCAGAGAAGAACCGGTGTGGTTTGCAAATCAAGGTCGCTAGAGGTGGAAGTGGGGTTGATGCATTTGGAGGTAAATATGGAGAGGTTTCGAGGAGGAATGGAGCTGGGATGAAGGATGTGGACATGGCAACGCTGGGGAACCTTTGTGTGGACATCGTTCTGGACGTCCCGAGTTTGCCCCCGGCGCCGAAAGACGAGAAGTTGGCTTATATGAAGCGCTTGGAGGCTTCTTCCCCTGATAAGGTCTGTGGATTCCACCAATGCATAGTTTTTATTGATTGTTTGCCATTAAGTCTTTGCCTTTTTTTGAGTGCATTTGTTTGATTTTGGGGATACTAGAGGCGAGGGAAGGAATATTAGTTTGGCCGTTTACTGAGAGATTTTGATTTGGTGATTTATAATTCATAGCGAGCATGGAAGCCAGTCTAAATGCTTGAATTGTATTTACCAAATTTTTGTGGGTACTAAGAGATAATTGTCAACACGTTAGTGTTAGAATATGAGATGGAATTCTGAATCTAGTTGAATGAAACGGGAGTTTGGCCTTCCTCATCAGTGTCAAATCTTGAAGAAAAGAGTAATACTATGAAGAGTTTATTAAGCTAGCCAAGCTGAACTTCGTCAGGAAAGGTATAAAATAAAGACATGTTCAGGACCATCATAAAAACTTTTAGCCTAATTTTTCCAATAAAAAATGATATGACATTGACCTTTCTTTGCTATTTAGCTCTCTTTTTTCCAAAAAAAAAAAAGAAATGTTTTTAAGCTAGAGCGATGCAATAAATATAAGATTTGGAATCTGTAATTATTGGAATATATAATCGTTTGGACTATGGATGCATGATTTTTCTCTTTTTTAAATTGAATAATTAACTAAAACAATTTTGATGGCAACCTGGCATGCAGATGATCGAATGCCATTTAAATTTGAATAAGTTACACCTGTTGCCTGATCATCATTCTAAGGTATATGATGGTAGACATTTGATCATTACAAGGTTTAAGTAGGTAGGTATTGTATTGATTTCAACAGCCATACCAAGTGTAAGTGTGAGGGAGTGGAAAGTCTTCACAATTGCCTAGTACGAAACTCATGCCTATATGTCATGCCGACACCATTCTATCTTTGGTTTGGTATCAGGTTCTAAAGAATGTGGTTCTTACTCTAAAGGGAATTGAGCTGGGGATGTGTGATTCCCATTTGTATGTCGTGGGTAATTGTGTCCTAGCCAACTCATTTTATTTTATTTTTTTGATCTCGGGAAGACTCATTTTTTTTCTTATTGGAGTTTATTACACTTTGAAGATATTTTAGAAAAATATGTCCAAGTTTGTTATAGGATCCAGATATTTAAATCACTATATAAATTTCTTTTTGGATGTTGTACTTTTCTCATCTCTTGTATAATTAGGAAGTGAAGAATACATCTCATTGGGCCTATTTCCTGTCATCTTTAGATATGTTTGATGGATGGAAAGTATTGATATCACTTTTTGTTGTCATTTGTAGAAACATTGGGAAGCTGGTGGTAACTGCAACTTGGCCATAGCTGCTGCAAGGCTGGGGCTTCACTGTGCTGCTCTGGGCCATGTTGGTGATGAGATTTATGGGCAATTCCTTCTTGACGTGCTTCGTGAGGAGGGCATTGATTTTGTTGATATGAATGAAAATATTAAATCTATTTGCAGAGAAAGTATTTCTTACCAAACACTCCTATGTTGGGTTTTAGTTGACCCTTTCCAAATGCATGGCTTTTGCAGGTATGCTTCTTCTGGAAGTTGTTTTATTTAAACTTCTGACCATATTGAGTGCATGCCAGCCAATCATTTATATCCTTACTTGAAGTTTTTTCATAAACTTATGTTCATTTATTCCAGCCGAGCTGATTTTAGTGATGAGCCGATGTTTAATTGGATGAGGGAACTCTCAGCAAAAGCAAAGACAGCTATTCAACAATCCAAAATCCTTTTCTGCAATGGTTATGCCTTTGATGAACTTTTTCCAGATATTATCATCTCTGTTCTTTATTGTGCTATTGACATGGGAACAGCTGTATTTTTTGACCCTGGTCCACGAGCAAGGACTCTTTTGCTTGGGCTGCCTCAAGAGCAAAGAGCTCTTGAATTATTTTTGAGGCACAGTGATGTTCTTCTTTTTACTGCAGATGAGGTTTGTTCTTCAGCTTGTGAATCATCTCATTTTATAATTACGTAAGCACTCCAGTGTGATTTAGTTGTTTCCTGTATAGAACCAGACTTCAGTGTTAATCAAGACAATACTAACATTATTTTGCTCAAAATCCATTCTTTTAATTCAAATGTTTAGTTTACCATAGATTGGGTTTTAAGTGATAATTAACAGTCTTGGTGTGCAATCATACTTTTCTATGTGCTGACACATATGGGCAAATCCTTTTATATTGATTACCTGTTGTGGAAAATCTTGATGTAATTATTCATGCTTGAGTGAACTTCCAAGCAACATATGAGCCATAATTTGATGGAAATAAGCTTGCTAAATTGATAACTTTTATCTATGAAATTATTAGATAACATATAGATTGATGCAAAGGGTATTGTTTGAAAGCATGACGTTAGGAAGTGGATATATGATGTAATTACAAAGGATGAATTTAGGAGAAAATTTTGCGGAAGAATAAATTTTGTATGTCTTAAGTTTAAGAATGTAGAATCTAAGAGTTCTGCTAATATAAAATGGATTTTACGACCATATTCAGAGGTAAAGATAAGTTCTACATAATTAGGGACACTAACTTTGGCTGCTTGGAAGGATATGAAGATGCTTCATATGTGAAAAACTCTTAAGGTGAGAAAAAATTGAAAATTGAAAACAAGCAGCAGAACTGAATTAGAAACTTATTTTGAAACCTTAATTTGGAGTTTTTCTCTTAGTCTCTAATCCGCATATAGTCCTGAACTAAATCCTGCATCACTTGGATTCCTCAGAATTTTGTCTGCCAAAAACTGTATTATTCAGGTCTGTTAACTCCGGCGACTATTAGCAATGCAAATTTCTGATTGTATACCTTTCTGATGTTTCTCTAGAAAACCATGAGTCCTGTATTAACCAACCTAAGTATGTGGTTGCTCTAAGCTTTTGTTAACAATAGGAGAGGTTTTGATCCGCATTCCCTCTAGGAATTGTAAACCTTTTTGTTTAATCTTAAGTCTTCATTAGCAACAGTATTGACTTTCGTTCAGGTCTAAGGTTCTGGCAATTGCTTCTCTGCTAGAACAGTTGGTAGCTTCATACTGCATCTCTGGGCCCCGTTATTGAATTAACGTTTATCAGAATTTCTGGTATTTTATAGTTTAATTATGGCCAATGTTTGATTACTTATCATTTAAATTGCGGTGTGTGTCAAGTGTATATCCTGATTAGATGCTTATTGCCTAAAATTTGCTGAGGGACAGTAATTTTTATTACCAGAGGCAGGTAGGGGTACATGCATGATAAGCAGCACCATTTATGTTTCAGTTGCTGTTGGTATTCCTGAACAGATGTGCTACATTATGTAATCTATATGTTTCACATTTTGAGGCAGCTCTATTAGTGGGTGTCTGTTTCCTACATGGTGATAATGCCAGTCATTGCTGTAATCCAGTGTCTTTTCTCCCTTGTGCCACTTATGATGCATTGATTTTCCAGGCGGAGTCATTGACAGGGATCATGAACCCAATTCAGGCAGGTCAAGAGTTACTCAAGAAAGGCGCTCACACAAGATGGGTCATAATTAAGATGGGTGGTAAGGGATCAGTTTTGATAACTAACTCCAGTATCATATGTGCACCAGCATTTAAGGTATCTTCTCAAGTTTCCACCACCTTTTCTTTTTCACCAATTGAATTGATGAAGAAAATATTTTAAAGTTCATTTTTCTGTCATTCATTGCTGGTTTTTTTATTTAAATATTTTTCCTTTGGAACATGATGTTGGACAACAACTTGCTTGCATGGCCTATGTTCAACATATGGTGGATGTGCAAAACGTTTCTCTCTGGGCACTAACTCTGCTTGAACTTCTGTCAGGTGAATGTTGTCGACACTGTTGGGTGTGGAGATAGCTTTACTGCTGCTATTGGCTATGGATTTCTCCATGATATTTCTCCTGTCAGTACATTGGTTCTTGCAAATGCAGTGGGTGCTGCAACGGCCATGGGGTGTGGAGCTGGTCGAAATGTTGCGGATTTAGACAAGGTTTTAAAACTTCTAAGTCATTCAAATCTCAATGAAGATGATAATTTCTGGCGTGACTTGCTTGATGAAAATTTGGAGAACCCAGAAATTTTACTCATTTCCAAAGTAGAAACCATAAATGGACAACGAAAAGATGGTGTCATCCGCTTGCCAATACAGCATGCACTCTATGAAATTCTACCTAAGTTAAACACTGTTTGCGACCAAAAGGTGACACCAGTGTGAAAGATTTAGATCCATTTCTGGAGAAAATTGGGTCAATAACCTCATTGATTTTGATGATTTGATTTTGTTCATTGTTACTGCCCTAGATGCCCTAGATGCTTACTGGACTGGCAATGGACCAAATTGCCAATGTTTTCATCCCAGGGCTTGCTTGCAGTATTTTGGTCATGTTATCTGTGTTCTCACTGCCATTTTTTTCTTGCAGTGGTTGCTTCTAACAGGACTTAAAGCAATTCCCTGTGATGCTTTGCTTTGCTAGAAAAAGGAAATTTTTGTGAACATTTCTAGAGGCCTTCTTTAATTCTCTTGCTAAAACATGCATCTTCTTGTTAGGTAGAGCTGCATTTTTCTTTTCTTTTATTTAATGAAGTTTTATGTCAATATAGATTTTATTTTTACACGGTCTGTATTGTGATGATTCTTCCATTGGATCTGGGAAAAGAACCAGGGTCTTGTTCAATATCTGGCAGCTTAGACCTTATCAAGAATTCATGGAGACGGTGTTAATCCAATTACTAAATCAGCCATTTGCTTTATAGAAATTAAAAAATTGAAATAATATAATATTTATGCAAAGGGTGGAAAGTAGCCCTGATATTTTAGGGAAATTCTCTTCCTAATCCTTGAATTGTGAATCGTAAACCCTTATGGTGTCGGGTTTAGGATTTAATTACTATGATTTGGTGTTTAGGTTTTTAGAATTTGGATATATAGTATTATAATATTTGGTTTAAAATTTTAGGATTTAGATAGGGTTTATAATGTTTTATAATTTTTTGATGTGGTGTCATTGTTATATACAATCGTTAAAGTTAATACCAAATTACCTTATAATATTATCTTGCAAACAAACCTAATTCTAATTCTTAAAGTAATTGTATGAAGCAATCTTGAATTAATATAATTATAAATACTGAACAGTGTGAACAGTAAAAAATATATAATATATATAATGTTTTATATAATATTTATGTAAATAATAGCTATAATCTAACACTCCCAACTAATATTTAGTACAGTAATCTGCCTATTTATATATATATTAAATCCAGGCCCCCCAAGGATACTGAGCGTCCCAAGCACGCTTCGAACCATCCCTTCCTTCGTACGATCCTGATCCAACGGTTCTCCATGACTCCAAAATGTTAAGAAATGGGGTCCACAGGGTCTGAGCAAAACAAGTGGGGCCCATACCGTCATTAGGGATCTTTTCAGGGGTAAAACAGGAACATAGATGTAGAAAAAAAAAAAAAATTCAATCCTCCCTTCTTCCTTTCAAACCCGTGTCGCTTCTTGTCCGAAACCCCGCCAAACCCCACCGTCTCCTCCTCCTCCTCCGCCACCCTCTCAAACCCTAACTCCATCCTCAGCCCCGTTCAATATAATGCCAAGCTCTCCTCCGCCCAACAACGCCCTAGAGCTTGTCGAGATCGTTCAAGACGACGACAACGACCCCGGCCTTGTCCTCACCCGCCGGGACAACCTCGAACTCGATCTCTCCGGCTTGCCCATCGACCCCTCCCCATCCCTTGATCTAGGCCCTGTTATCCACCCCAGAAGGCTCGTCTCCAACCCTGATCACGAGCTCCGCGTCGGCCAGACCTTCCGCGATGCCTCCACTTGTCGCCGCGCTCTCCGGGACGCCGCCATCGCTTGCAATTTCGAGATCCAGACGGTGAAATCCGACAAGATGAGGTTCACAGCCAAGTGCGCCAGCCATGGCTGCCCTTGGCGCGTCCATGCTGCCAAGCTCCCTGGTCAGGCTACTTTCAGTATTAGAACCATCAGCGCAGCTCACACTTGTGACGGGATCACGCACCCTGGCCATCACCAGGCTTCCGTGCAATGGATTGCGAGCTCTGTGGAGCAGTGGCTGCGCGATAACCCTCATTGCAAAACCAAGGAGATTCTTGAAGAGGTTCATCGTGTTCATGGGATTAGGCTTTCTTACAAGCAAGCTTGGCGCGGGAGGGATCGAGTGATGGCTTTGGTTCATTGGTCGTTTGAGGAGGAGTACAAGCTTCTGCCCAAGTACTGTGAAGATATCAAGAGAACTAATCCAGGCAGCATTGCTTCGGTTTATGGCCACGATGATGACGGGCGTTTTTGGAGGCTTTTCATTGCTTATCATGCTTCAATTTACGGTTTTGTCAATGGTTGTCGCCCTGTGATCGGTCTTGATAGGGTTGTTTTGAAGAACAGATATCTTGGGACTCTGTTCTTGGCTTCCGGTTTCGATGGGGAGGGTGCTCTGTTTCCATTGGCTTTTGGTGTTGTTGACGGAGAGACCGATGAGAATTGGACTTGGTTCTTGACTGAAATTCGAATGCTGTTGGAATTGAACACTGTGAACATGTTGAGGCTCACAATTTTGTCTGATATGCGGAAAGGAATCGTCGAAGGAGTGAATATCAACTTCCCTTCTGCCTTCCATGGCCTTTGTATGCGTCATGTCACAGAGAGTTTTCAGAGGGAGTTCAAAAATAACATGCTTGTTGCCCTTCTGTGGGAGGCTGCCCAGGCCCTCACTGTTGCAGAGTTTGATGCCAAGATGATGGAGATCAATGCACTATCGCCGCAGGCTGCATTTTGGCTTAATGGTATCCAGTATCATCTTTGGGCCACTGCTCACTTCAAGGGATCGAGGTTCGGCCTCATGATGGCCAATGTGATGGAATCACCAATTTGGATACTTGAAGCTTCCAGTCTCCCAATAATTCAAATGATGGAGTGCATCCGGAGGCAGCTGATGACCTGGTTCAGTGAGCGACGGGAAATGAGTGATCAGTGGTCGGACCTTTTGGTGCCTTTAGCTTTGCACCATGTGCCTGATCCGCGCCAATGTGCCCAGGAGTATCAGATTATGCTGGCGAATGAGGTGGGGCTCGAAGTTTATTCTACTCGTGAAGGAATTACTAATATGGTTGATATTCGAAACAGATGTTGTTCTTGCCGTGGATGGCAGGACCATGGCTTGCCTTGCTCGCATGCTGTGGCCGCACTACTTTCTTGTGGACAGAATGTTTACAAGTTCGCTGAGAACTATTTTACCGTGTCAACTTATCGGACAGCTTATTCAAAGGCGATACATCCAATCCCCGATAAAAGCCTTTGGAATGTAAAGGATCAACTTGAGCTAGTGATCAATCCACCGAGATCCATTGTGCCACTAGTAAAGCCGAGGAAGAAGCGAGCTCGATCCCATGGCGGGGCGCCATTGAAGCGAGTTGTGCATTGTGGCCGGTGCAAGCAAACAGGTCATTTTAGATCAACATGTTCTGCCCCTCTGTAACATTTAGCGGCTGCATTCTTGTGGATTCTCATACTTGATTGATAGATAGGTTACTCAAGATATAGTTTTCTGAACCATTTTACAGTAGTTATTTGATGCATGATGTAACTCTAAAACAAGTTTAACAGCAGAATTGTGGTTGTTCAAATGCTTACACAAAATTCACTGTTTTGTTGTGATATGCATTTTGAGCATTGACTGTTTCATCTTTGAGCATTTTTATCTTACAGTTTTGGAAAAAAGTTTTTTTTTTCTAATGTACTATTTAGTGATTTACAGCCAATTATTGTTTTGACCTAAAGAACTAAACATCAATAATATGATATAAAAATTTTGCTTATTAAAAAGTTGATTGCTATCCCTAAGCTAAAAGTACCATAACAAAAAGCAAGCAAACCACACCTACCCAATTCTTCAAACCCTCACGACAAAACTAGAAACAAATCAAATACAAACAAAATTGAGGTAAAAGAAGGCTGCTGTATTGATGTCCTAATGTTCATACTAAGATTTGGGGAAGAACAAGAAGAAAAGCCTTCAATCAAGTGTTTTCAAGTAATGGTGATGATCTTAATGTTCAGAAGAAGTACTTTTTTTATGAATGAATGCTTTTCTTTAAAGAAAGAGAAGTATGATCTGTAAGAAGACATACCTTTGAAGAAGAAGAAGAAGAAGAAGAAGAAGAAGAACTCTTGAGGTTGTTCTCATGGAACTCCATTGATGACTTCCATGTGATGGGGGGAATGAAGCCTGGTCCGAAATCATCTATATAACAAAGAAGGCAATGAATTCAAGCTTCTTCATCTTCTTCACCATGTATAAATGGCTTCGAACCAGACGACATTCCCCTCACCTTTAGAGAAGAGAAGAGAAGAGAAGAGAAGAGAAGAGAGACTTGGCCATGCAATATGGTTGTTTTCTTTTGTTTACCTTGGTATTCATATATGATATGCATTAAGTAGATAGATTAAGGAACTATTTAGATAGACTTTAATATAGAGAGTTAGTTTAAGAAACAAGGATATTTAAATGTCAATCAACTTCCATACAACAAACATATACTCTCTAGAGAGAGAGAGAGAGGAGAACCTTTTGGTTTGAATTATTATATTAGTGATCAATGTCCTAAAGCAAGGTTAGATGGTATGGTTAAGGTCAACCATTTAGGCTTTTTGTGGGATTATAATTGAGTATTAAAAGGTCACTAGCTAACTAATCAAAGGCTTTATTCTTGAAGGTTTGACTTAAAACCAAGTTTTGGACCAGTTGCGGTTTGTTGTCAAGGAAAGGATCTATCTTTTGCTTCCCACTTGGGAAAAGGGAGGTAGAGGGTGGAAGGGGAACCCAATTGTTATTCCAAGCTTAAATATAAAGCAACATATCTCTCTATCTCTATATTTAAGGAATAACATATTCCATAAGTTTTAAGTGCAAAATTTTTTGGTTAAAAGAGGAAAGGAAGATCTAAGTCTAGATTTCAGGATTTTTCAAACTTAATTTGTGTTTTTGATTGATTTTGTTACCAAATATTTCAATTTTCAAAACTTGTTTAGTTTTTTTTTATTTTAAAATTATTTATATCACTCCTGCAACATAGGAGTTTATATTTCATTCTCCTCCCAAGTCAAGTTCGAACCCATCCCATTTTAAAATAATTTGGTGCATAAATTATATACGATCCCAAATACAAGACTTTTTAATTGTTTTGTCCGTATTGTTAAAGTGACTACATATAAAAAGGGTTTATACTCTTTATTCTTTTGTTTTAAAAATATAATTTATCAAGTTGGGTGCTTTTAAAAAAGAAAAAGGAAAAAGTAAATATGGTCCTTACTTCATAATGGTGAAATTAGCATTTGGTTATGATTATGGCTCTGATAAGAAACTTTTAATCAGATCATTTTGCAGGGTGGGTGGTCAAATTGAGATACATGTGAAGGGTTGTCTTTCAGGAAAGCAAGTTTGGTGCTTTTAGGTAACAACCAAAGTAGGTTGTTCAAACCAACCACAAAGATTATATATGTTTATTAATAAAAATGTAATTAATAAAAGCAAAAGACCAATTCATTCAGAGTTAAAAATTTGATCAAACTTCACACAAGCAAGAAAAATTTAAAGAAGACAATGAAAATATGTTTATTAGTAACGAATTCACAGTGATATCAGCAATCAACTGCATCACTGTTTTGCTCAACATCTTCAGAGTCTTCTTCATCTTTTATTTCTGCATCTCCTTTATCAACATTATGTGAAGATTTCTTGGCACATTCTTTGTGAGCATCCAAACTGTGACGATTGGATCGACTACAAAGTCCGTCATTGTTATCTGCCGGAGATGCATTGACAGCACCACCACAGCTCCGCCTTCGTCCGAGCTTTGGTGATTTCGCGCGTGTTGGAGGTGCCTGTCAGAAATAAAAATGTACATTGTTGTTATCTTTTGGTTTGAAATTTGAGAAAAATTCAAGCATTGCACTTAACCTTTTTCAGTTCAATCTTTGATGGAGGTCCTTCTTGGTAGAAAGTTGGCATTGGATTAGCTTTGAAAACCAAAGTTTTTCGAAGTTCTTTAATGGCTTCATCTTGTTCCTCCTAATAAATATAAGCTAACACTGAGTATTGAGTTCTTTCGATATATTGACAATATAAATGTTGTACATGCACCTTTAGCCTTTGTTCAGATTCCAATCTTTCCAATTCCAAAGCTTGTTGTTTCTCTTCTAACCAGGAGTTAAACTATGAAAGGAAAAATAAAATCGGCGCGAGATCTTTAATTTATCGAGAGCTTGAATTTATAAGTTACACTACCTCTTTCCTTTTCTCGGCGCGTTCACTGCATCTAAATACGGGGGCCGATGGCACTGTTGTCCTGAATTTAGTGACTCTTTCAGAAGCTGCAGTTTTTGAGCCATTTTCAGGGAATTATAATACTACATTTAGAAATGAAATAATTTGGAATGCCGAAGAATATGAGGAACCTATAGAGCAAGTATCGTCATCTGAGTGCTTTGCGTGATCAGGTTGCAGTGACTTCCTTGATTTGTCCGGCGAGTTTGGCTGGTGCATTACAAATAGACGAAAAGCATTACAAGGCATGCAGAAGAATTTATGCAATAGAAAAGTTGCATTGATAATCAAATATTACAAAAATATAACATTACTTATTCAATTCAATCGAATTAGTGGTCGTTACAAGAATTAATTCATTGTTAACAACATCTCAAAAATGTATCAATATCTTTTCATTCATTCATGTACCTCCATATTATTTTATTCTATGCTCTTTCAAAATCCAAAAAAATCAAGAGACTACAAGCAAACAGAATTGAGGCAGTGGAGTGAGTGATCAAGATAAAAGAGAAAGAAAGAGAAGTGAAGATGAGAATTACTTGAGACTTCTTCGGAGAGTTTGATGATTCCGTATGATTAATATTTGGAGCTTTGTGTCCATTGCAAGCGCCAACGGCACGCCTTTCTGTTGCTAAATCGAAAGGTTGAGGAATTGTGTAATTTAACCGAGCGGTTATACCATTAACTGGTTTTGATGATGATTTCGTCGGAGAGTCAGGGTTCTCCTCATCATCAACAGGTTTCTGATCTTTAAATTCCACCTTTTTCTTCTGTGTTAATTCAGAACAAGAAACAATGTTTACATTTACACTTAAAAAGGCATATATTTGATTGAATTATTATCGATTGAACGGAGGATACTCAACCGGAGATTCAGCAGTCTGAGGGCTACCAAAACTTTTCGGGGAAAGACTCTCAATTACATCTTTGATCTTGCTCATTTCTGCAAGCTTGTTTCCTGTTGAACTACAAGAGATACAAAACTAATATCACAAAAAGTAAAATAGATTTCATATAAGAACCAATCAAATGAAACACAAAAAATAGATTTCATATATTGTCTGTATATAATAAAAACTGGCAAAACTACTGCTTCTAGTTCATATAAATCATCAACCAGTTGATCAAAAGATTATGCACATTTAGACATGATGGTCATTTAGGAAATTCTCCCCCATTTAATGATAAACAAAAGCCAACAAAATCTATCATGATCATTAAAAAGAGTAAACTTTTTTTCTGGGAACAACATCTTTCAAATATGTTAAGAGTATGAAGTCTTCACTGATAAACAGAAATAATAGAATCACCAAAATGAGTCGAACTTTTTGTTCGAGATATAATTTTTCAAACATATATACATGTCTAGATAAGAAGATGAAATAAAGCATGGAAACAGACAAATTCACAACACAAAATGAATTAAATCAATTATAATCCACAACAACCAACAAAAAGGTTCAAGCTTTCAAACATGGACCAAATATGATGCTGAAAACAATGAAACTAAAAGCAGAGAACATAAAATAGTGAGTTCACAGCTCAAATAGATAAACATTCATATCATGCAAAGCAGAACAACTACATTGCCTGAATAAATAAGCAAAATTTCCATTGAATCAGAACCACTGAAACACCAAAGAGTTCAAAACAATTAATATAACCAAAATCCATGAAAACAAACAAAAGATACAAACAGTAAGATGGGAAATTCCACCAAAACATTAGGAGATTAATGCTTACATTCCTGGGGGTCTTGGGAATCCTTAAGAAAACAGGATGGTGAGAGATCATTGGAGGAGTGTATATATATATAGATATATATAAATAGTAGAGGGAGGAAAGTAGTTCCGGGATCAAAGGGCACTTCTTCTTCTCCAATTCCAACATGGGAATGGAATGGATGGTAGCCCGGCGTTTGAGAAGGGAAGACATGGTGTAATTGGTTGGAATATATCTAAGCATTCCCTTTGTTTTGTTTGCCTTTTTTTATTATTATTCAATACAAAAGTAACACTTTTTATTTTTGAAATATATATATACAAAAGTAATATCATGTTTGATAATCTTTGATATCATGTTTGATGTCATTATCTGAAGCCCTATCATGCTTCCTGCATTCTTCTTCCATCATTAGAGGGCTATCTAACTATCTTTTTAATGATTAATTTATGTTTTTTCAGTACTGTCACATCAATCCACCAGTGAGTACATAATCTAATGACACTTATTAAAGTTACTCTATACTCATAAGAGACTTGGCGTCTGTTTGGATTAGGGTTTAGGATGGTAATTCCTATAAAATTTAATATTATGTATGAATTTATAATATGGGTTATTTGAACTTTTTTTTTAATAGTATAAAATTACTATAGAATCTCTCTATAGTAATTTTATAAAAAGATGAGGACCAATTTTTTTTTCTTTGTTTTTCGGACTGGGCGTTTGGGGCGATCGAAGAAGGGAAAGAGCACTCCTATGGAATTTTATGTGCATATCCAAACATCATTCCGTAAGAATTTTTCTTTTAGTAAATTCCATAAAAATTATTTTCGAATCCTATGGAATAAATTTCTTATGAAAAAATTTATTATGTATCCAAATATGCCCTTAAGCTCCTATCTTAATTTTGCTTTCCATGGAGTGAAAGCGCGTAGTGTTCCAAATGATAGAGCTATGGCTCCCTGAGATGCACTCATCTATGTGCATATGATTTTTGATTATATGCATGTTAAGTCTGGTGTCCATCTTAAAAAATTATCATGATGATGACTTGACAAATATGTGTAATGGATGGAGAGGAAAAACAAACTCGTTCAAGGGGATTAATGGGCAAAATATTTTAAAATATTTAATGAATATTACAAAATATAGAAATTTGAACAAAAAAAAAACATCCAAACGATGTCAAAGTAAAGGGCTCAAGAAGAAAATAAAATTCACAATTAATCAAGGGTATAATGGTCCGAATGGCGCCTCTTCATTAAATACAACATGTGACGTATGAATACCGTAACCGCCCAACTGAATACGTACACGTGGCAGTCCGCTACCCTGCCTATATAAGCGCTCTCCCGGCTACGGTTGTTCGCCATTGTTCCCTCTGAAACCCAGCGACCAGAGAGAGAAAGAGAGCGAGAGAGAGATGGAGACGATGATCGTGGCGGAGCCGGCGGTGAAGGATCCGGAGGCAGTGGAAGTGGAAGTGGCGCATAAGAAGAACAGGATCCAGGTCTCCAACAACAAGAAGCCCCTCTACTTCTACGTCAATCTCGCCAAGGTTTAATGGCATTCCCCTGAAATTGCACTAATCTTGTTTTGAATCCCTTCGTTTGATGACGATCTCGAGGTTTTTCTGTTTTTCTTTGCATTTGTGATCCAAATAGAGGATTTATATATGCATCTCGATGTTGATTTCTCGGTGGTTTTCCCTGTCTTGTGGATCCGATCTCTCTCCCTATTGGTTTTCTTGATGTATAATAGAATTTAATGGTTAGATGATAGTATCTTCGTGCGTAGTACTGGATTCTCTTGGTTCCGAGGATGCTTTGGATCGTATTGCTTGCTGTTTCTTGAGGATTGATGGCAAGATGTGCATTTCTAAGAATATTTCGATGGTTTTTATTTTCTTTCTTGTTGATGTCTTGATGTGATTCTCATTCTGGTTCTTGTATTGCTTTGCAGAAGTACATGCAGAACTACAATGAGGTTGAGCTCTCTGCACTGGGGATGGGTAATGCTCTCCCCTTAATTGGATCACCGATTCACCATGCATTCCATATTTCTTCATTTTTTATATATTTATTTATTTATTTATTTTGTACATCTGTTCACATGATTTCTATATATAGATATATATATATATATATATATATATATATATTATAGGATACTAATAACTTATGATTTTAGACCATTCTTGATTAGTTTTGAGGATATTATTTTTCTTGCAATAAATAAAGCCTGTATATTCATGAACATGGATTCCTCTTTTCCTATTTTATTTTCTCAATTCTTGCACATTTGAATGTTGAAATCTTGATTAAATGAATCCGTTTGTCCTTGATTGTTAAACTGACATTGTTGATTGGCTTATGTCATGGTTTCCTTTGTCTTTGATTATTAAATAGGTCAATATAACAGTAATGGTTGTCAACATATGTAAGGTGTGGAGTGATCCTGTTAACTTTCTCACCATCAAGTTTTTTTTCTTTTTCTTTTTCTTTGGATTATATGGTAAGGTAGTTTTTCTTCTTGATGAGTTGGCCATTGTCTGTGATGCATAAAAGACAATTTTACCAGGATTTTCTTGTTTATCAGACAAAGCTTGAGCATTCCTCTCCCTTGAACTTGTTATCAAAAACATAAAGGAGGAGCATATTATAAAACATTAGTCTTTTATGTCTGCTTACTGTTCTAATGTTTTTATCTTCGATCAGCTATTGGAACTGTTGTTACAATTGCTGAGATTTTGAAGAACAATGGTTTCGCCCGAGAGAAGAGTATGTTATGAAACCTTCCCATTTATTAATATGTTATTTGAAACTTCATTAAAGGAAGTCAATTAGCTGATGTTCTGTGTTTCTCATGTGCAGAGATTCTGACATCCACTGTCGGCACAACTGATGTAAGCAATGGGCGCACTGTTCGAAAAGCCAAGGTTTGCATTCTTGCCATTGCATCTTCAGTATTTTTCAGATTGCTTACTCATTTTCTTTATTATAATAGAACTATTTTTGTCCCAAGAGCAAGTCTATTGTGTATTTTTCTGTGTTTCATGAGAATGATTGAAACTTTTCCGTGATATTGTCTATTTTCAGCCTTTTATTTGTCAAATGAGATCATATCTTGTAAACTAATTGTTCTCATGTTCATAATGTAAGATTGAGATATTGCTGGGGAAGACAGAGAATCTGAAGGAGCCCAAGAATCTGGACAATTCTGACTCTAACAAGGAAGATGAAAATTCTGAATGAGAAGCTTGTTGCACCTCATTAGAAGACAGACATTTTTTTTCTTCTCAGACTTATGTTGTTTGTAAAACCATTAATTGTAGTCACTGACACTTGATATCGCAACTGATGTAGCAAAATATTTTGTTGTAGAATGAATGGATTTGATGTTTTTCCCCCCTTACAATACTAGTATTTTTTTTAAAAAAAACATTGATTTCTTTGTTACCTCAAGTTGTCGTTTTAAAAAGTTCAAAACTGAAGTAAATAAATAAATAAATAAAAAGGACGACAACTTCAAACTCTTTAAGAATACTTCTCAAATCTCGCGCTCGCGCTAGCGCTAAACCACCATGGTGCGTGGGCGGGTAGAAAAATAATGCCCCCAATCAGGGGCAAGGTCGTCAAAATGGTGTAAGTTTTTGACATGCGACACGTGCGTACGGTAACAATAACTGCTCAACAGAATAAGGTCACGTGGCATCTCCATTTTCCCTCGCCCATTTAAAGCAGCTCTCCCCGTGAGAATAGTTATCACATCACCGTCGTTCACTCGAAACCAGCAATCCCAATCCCAGACAGAGAGGAGAGAGAGAGAGCGAAAGAACGAGAGATAATGGAGACGATGATCGTGTCGGAGCCCGCGGTGAAGGATCCGGTGGCCTTAGGAGTGGCCCAGAAGAAGAACAGGATCCAAGTCTCCACCAACAAGAAGCCCCTGTACTTCTACGTCAATCTCGCCAAGGTTTTCATCTGAAATTCTTCTCAACGTCCTTATTTCTTTGGTTTATGTTGGTCTGGAGGGATTCAGCGTTTGGATCACGTCCTTTGGTTGCGATCTTGTGTTCTTTCTGTTTATATTTGCGTTTGTGTTGTTGTTAATGGCGGTATGGTCCCGATTTCTTTTGCTTTTTTCTTGGTTTTCTGATGCCGATCTCTTTGTATTCATGAAATTTTGATTTCTTTGGAGTGTTCTTGAGATTATCTTTGAAAATCACGGAAGGATTAAATATGGATCTCTTTTACTTTTTCTTTCTAAATGAACATGAATCTCTCATTTCTGAGGATTGATGGCAGTGGATGCTTTAGATTTCTCCTCTTTTTTTAAGTCTCTGTATTTTTCTTTTCTTTTCCTTTTGATCTTTGTTGGGTTCAATGTGATTCTGATTTCTTTTCTTGTATTGATTTGCAGAGGTACATGCAGAGCTACAACGAGGTCGAGCTCTCTGCGCTTGGCATGGGTAAATGCTTCTTGATCTTTGATTTGATATCACTTTCCCCTTATTCCCCTCTTTTTTAATGCTGAGGGCTCTTAATTCATGATTTAAATCGTTCTTGAATAGTGAGAATTTGTTCATCATATAAACTTTATTTGCTTTTTTTCTTGAAAGCAGTAATGATTTTCGAAGTGTGATTTTGTTGAAATATAAATCAAGAATTGGACTGATCTTTTCTTTTATATGATTTCTATGTTATTCTCGTGTCTTTGAGTCTTTCTTGTTGCATTTCAGGAACTGTTTGCACGCAGAAATCTTGAACAAAACTGCAGTGTTTTGACAATTATATCAATGAATTCATACTAATGAACAATTTATTAATTTTTTTTTTAAATTACATTTCGGTAACTGTTTGCTTTTAACGTGCTTCAAATCTATATATGGGTGCATAAAGACCTATTTTTGCCTTAACAATGCATATCTGCATTAATGCTATCTGTACAATCAATTATATGCTTTTAAATAAAACTAGATTTGCTCTTCTTTTATCAATTATGTAGTTTGATGTCTTTTTTTTTTATAATGTAATCCTTGATATCTTGTGTGATAATATATATCTATGTATATATCTATATTTGAGAAATGTGGGTAAGCTATTTTGTTTGGCACCAACTTCTGCTTAATTTTTCTTATTATCATATTGCAGCTATTGGTACAGTTGTTACTGTTGCTGAGATTTTGAAAAACAATGGCCTGGCTACTGAGAAGAGTATGTAGCTCAAACCATTTCTATTTTTTTGGATGCTGATGAGAACCTCAACAATTACAGGACTGTGCTGATATTTGTTCATTTTTGTTCCTTGTCTCATGAACAGAGATCCTGACATCAACTGTTGGCACAACAGATGGAACCAAAGGTCGCACTGTCCGCAAAGCCAAGGTTCACTTCCTTAATTTCTCAAAGACATTTCATACCTTGTTTATGCTTCATGTAGCCTTATCGAGTATGTTTTGTTTTGAAAATGCAAGATTGAGATACTGCTGGGGAAGACAGAGAACCTGAAGGAGCGGAAGCCGGCTGACAGCACTGACTCTAACAAGGAAGATGAAAGTGCTGATTGAGGAATTGTGGATTCCTCAAAGTGTTCTGCCTGAATTTTCCCAGGTTTCTGTTGTTGTTTGTAAACACATTGTAGTGAAGAATGCCACTGTAGTCAGTGCATCTGGCATGGCAACTGATAGCACAAACCATATATGTTGTAGAGTGACTGCCTTGATTCTTTCTTTCTTTTGGATGTTTCCTCTGCTGAGAGATCTGCAAACCTTCTTGTTTCAACACTTGCATTTTCATTTCTTAAAAATTCAATTAGTTTGAACTGTAACTTGAAACATTGACTTCTTTACAGATCAGCAGTGCTTACAGATGTTCAGATTTCTGCTAGAATTTTTTTTTTATCTTTTATTTGGCTTTCAGTTTAGTATTAGTTGCTGAAACTGTGTTTTACTGTTACAATGATTTGCAGGGGAATTTGTGTATATTCTAAGTTCAATATTTTTTTTTTTTGAAATACTAAGTTCAATATTCAACCGTACTTTTTTCTTTAAAAATATAAAATGCCTTTTCTCACCTCTCTCTCGCCCACTGTTTTTTATTCCTTTAGAAAGGAAAAAAAAATTAGAAAATAGTGCTTAAATTCTGATGCTTGTGAGAATATCACTCCCTTTAATGATGCTTTCATTCTCTCTATGACTTCTGCAAGAGATGCAGCTATGGTTCTCAATCGTAGCCCGCTTAGTTTATCTTCTCAGTTAGGGCACTGCAACCTCAGTCTTTCTCCCTGGACGGCTGAGTTTGGTTCACATGCGATCGCCGCCGGGGAATATAACAGGATAAGCATTTCAAACCTTCCTCTTCACTGCTGGAACTGGGATTCCATTGTGGAGATCCTCAAGCCGATAGGAGATCTCATCTATGTTCAAAAGAAGGAACATGTAACTCTTGAACATCTAAGGACGCTGGTAAGGCTTAAACCTTCGATCAAATTCCCGGTGGAGATCACGGTGGACGTTGGGGGTTAGAAGTTTCTTGGTTAATCTGGAAGATGACGGAGCCCATGTTCTTCGCTCTAGGGAAGCGCAGCGCTTGGCTTCATGCTCTGCTCATCAGGATTCTCAACGCTTGCACCCTCGTCCTTCGCTCAAAGGTAAGGAACTCTATTCCGACGATCTTCCCGGAGAGACTGTCGAGCTTAGCTCCGGTCTTGGCCAATCGTCGCGTTCAAACCCTAATAATTCTCAGGGCGTTCATATCTTTACCGCCGATGATCGGCCGTTGGCCGGAAATCCTGAGAATTTGATGAATTCTCATGAAAACCTCAAGGTGGAGGCACTGTTGCCATGCAATGTTGACGCCAAAGTCGGCCCCTCCTCAGCCGCTGATGTGCCTCGGAATGAGGTCCCTAAACAAATTCTTGGCACCTTGCATTCGTCCCCTCTGCCTCGAGATAGTAACTCCCTGGATTCCGGATTCCATTCAATTTCTGAGCTTTCATGTGAACCTTCATTGAAATCTCGAGATAAGCTCGCATCCATGCCTCGGGATGAAACCTTGTCTCAAGATCAAACTCCAGATAGCAGTGCACTTATGATCTTGACGTCTCGAGATAAGCACTCCTCTTCAACTATTTCCTCTTCTCTTAAAGCAGGAAATTTGCCTCGAGATAAGCAAAACCCTGATTTTTTATTAGATGCAGAAATGTTGCCTCAAGTTCAGCAACATCCAGCCTTTATCTCTTTGTGCTCACATGAAGATGTTTTACCGCCTCGAGATCCGCAACAATCAGACTTGATCTCTTCTTCAACTGATAAGGTTTCCTTATCCAGTGTTAAGCTCCCTAATCTCTCAGTCAAGGGAACATCTTCTAATCCGAATCTGCCATCTCATCTGAAATCTCTACCTCCGTCAATTTTAATTCCCGACGGATATAAATGGATCTTCTTCCATGGGGGATGGACTTTAATCCCAAGTATCAACTCCGACAAGTTCCCCATTCATGATCTAAACTCTCAGTCCTCACCCTTAGATGCTCCTTCTGACGAAGAACTTCTCGACTGGGGTGACGACGAGGACTTACTTGAGAATGAGATAGTAGAGGAGGACCTTCTTCTCGAAGAAGATAATTGCATCCAACCTGAACACGACTCTTCTATTCCTGAATTAGAAGACGAGCATATGACTCGATTGTTTATCCGATCCTTCCTTAAAGATCTCTCGTGTTTCCGGAATCAAGCCTTCAAGGAAATTCTTCACCCCAACAACCCATTTGCTACAATCCAAATCGGAAGAAGTGATAGACCCAAGAAGCCTTACGGACGTTGGAATGAAGAAGCGAGGATTCGTTCCTCTTCCTCCTCGATCTTCCAAGAAGAAAATTCCTGTTGATCCAAGAGAAGGTACGCCTAATCCCCCTATTGCTTTGTATTTTCATCTTGGACTGATTCTCAACTTGTTAATTATAGTAACTCTTGTGGTGTTAAATTTCTAGGCTCGCCCTCTCATAAATTTAAATGCCTAGAAAAAATTTGCTCGGTTGAATTGGAAAGACTTTCTAAAGACCTTAACTTTCCCGGATCTCCCCGAGATCTAAATCCTAGATACTTGCTCCTTTTCATGAAAATTTTATCTTTGGAATGTTAGAGGGCTAGGCAGGCCCTCAAAATGCCATTTAGTTAAAGATATTATTTTTAATTCTCAAGTTGACATTGTTTGCTTTCAAGAATCCAAATTGCAAGATATTCATAGCTCTTTTTGGAGATCGATAGGAGGTAATCGATTTGATAAATTTGATTATTTACCGGCGCAAGGTACTTCCGGGGGTATTATCATTGCGTGGGATGGTTCCCGGGGTTATTGGTTCCTTAATCCACAAGGGATCCTTTTTCGTTTCCATCGGCTTTTTAATCGAGTAAACAACTCCAACCGGGCTTGTACAAGCGTTTATGGTCCAAATTCTCCTTCTTTAAGATCCGCTTTCGGGATGAACTTCGATTCCTTGGAAATCTCATTTCCATTCCACGGGTTATTTGTGGAGATTTTAATACTATATTCACTTTAGAAGATAAAAACAATGGAATTTTTAATCCACGTGACATTTCCATTTCTCAAAATTTCTTAAGTGAACTCGATCTTATTGATCCTCCTATTAGTGGGAGAAGATTTACTTGGACCAATGGGCAATCGATCCTATCCGGATTCGTTTAGACCGATTTCTCTATTCACATAACCGGCTCTCCCTATTCCCCCGGAACATCACAATACGTATTGCCCGGATTTGGTTTCGATCACTCTCCTATTTGCCTTGATTTTGGAGATCACATTAGGCAAACCCGAATCTTCGGATTTGAGAAATCTTGGTATTTCGACTCCCAATTAGAAAACTTAATTCACATCCGGTGGTCGAACTTAATCCTATAGGTGTGGAGCTTTCATTTTATCCAAAAAGTTATCCCATTTGAAAGCTAAGCTCCGAACTTGGGCTAAAAATACCTTTGGTTCTTCCAAAATTCACAAACTTAGTTTGCTCTCGGAATTAAACTCTTTGGACATCATTGGTGAAAGCAGATCACTTTCCGAGGAAGAAATCAACCGGATTTCCCAAATTCGTGTTGAACTTTATTCCATATTAAACCGAGGAAGAAATTTACTGGAAGCAACGCTCTAGAAGCACTTGGCTTAGAGAAGGAGACGCAAATACAAAATACTTTCATCAAGTAGCTAATGGTAGAAGGAACAAAAATTTCATTCCTCTTATACTCCGAATGATGTTCGGATCGTTGGAAATTCTCAAATTGGACAAATCTTCAATGATCACTTTCATTCAATTTTTGGCACATGACCACCCCAAACAGATTTCTCCTTGATTGGGATTATCTTTTTGTCCATAAAGGAAGACTAGACCTTTCTCGGCTTGAACTTCCTTTCACCCTTGCTGAAATAAAACTTGTCTTGTCTTTGATCTAAACGCAGATAAAGCTCCGAGTCCGAGATGGATTTCCAATTTGTTTCTTCCAAAAACACTTGGGCTTTTCTTCATAGCTCCATTTTTAAAGTTTTTGAGGACTTCTACAAGGGTACAATCAATTTTGAACGTTTAAATTGGATCAACATAGTCCTTATTGCTAAAAACAACGCGCCCGAATCTGTCTCCGATTTCCGGCCCATAAGTCTTATTAATTCGATCCGCAAAATCATATCCAAGGTCCTTGCCTCCCGACTTAGTAACTTTATCGCAGATCGGTGGATGATTCTCAATCTGGATTTATTAAGGGAAGATGTATTGCGAGACAATATCGTTGGTGCACAAGAATTAATTTTCAACTTGCAAAAACGGAAATTGCTCGGACATGTCTTTAAAGTGGATTTCGCGAAAGCCTTTGATTCTCTAGATTGGAATTTTTTACTTGAGGTTCTAGCAAAGAAGAGGTTTCGGACCCAAATGGCTCTCTTGGATTCACCTAATCCTTAGCACACGCCTAAGACCCAATTTATTATCAATGGATCTGTTCGGGGTTACATAAGATGCAAAAGAGGTCTAAGACAAGGTGATCCACTTTCTCCTCTTCTTTTTGCCATTCTTTGCAGATGTCCCGAGCTCCATGTTCTCTCACGCTCTTAGATCTAAAGTGTTAGTAGGTGTTCCTTTGAACCAATCTTTTAACATCTGCCATCTCCAATATGCGGATGACTTGTTAATCTTCTCAGCTGGGGGCAAGAAGACCTTCAAATCATTAAACTCATCCTTTATTTATTTGAGGGTTCCTCAGGCTTATCGATCAACTTTTGTAAAAGTTGTTTATACTCCACACACTATGGCTTTCAGCCACACCACTCCTCTGCCAGAATCCTAAACTGCTCTAGGAATACTCTCCCAATTACTTATTTAGAAATTCCTCTATTTGGAAGAAGACCCAGACGTTTAGACTGGACAAAACTTATCGGAATGGTTCGTTCTAGACTTACCTCGTGGAAAGCAAATTATTTATCCTTAGGAGGTCGATTAACTCTCATCAACTCTGTCCTCTCAACTATCCCCGTTTATTGGATGTCCGTTTTCAAACTTCCCGTTTGGGTGATCAAAGAAATTGACAGAATCGAAGAGACTTTCTCTCGGAAAGGTCCCGAGTTGGGAACCAAAGGAATCGGGCCCGGTTGCGTGGAACAGGATTACCGGACCCGGGACATGGGAGGTCGGGGAATTCTCAACATACTGATTTTTAATAAAGCCTTACTTGGGAAGTGGTGGTGGAAATTAGTTTGTAACCCCAACAACAGTTGGGCCAAAATCATCCAAGCAAATTATTCTATCGGATCTTCGAATGAAATCTTATTCCATCATCCACAGCGTAATAAATCCTTTTTCTGGGCAGGAGTAAACTCCACCTTAATTCCTTTTCGCTCCTGCCTTGCCAAATCTATCAGAAATGGCTCCAACACTTTTCTGTGGCATGATCGTTGGCATAATAATCAACCTCTCAAAGATATTTGGCCAAACCTGTACTCTGATTGCTTATTTCCCTGGATAAACATCGGACCTTTTTTTCAACACCTAAACAATCCGAGAGATCTTGTTTCACTCGACAACCCTTGATACGCTATCTCCTCTTTTAGAAATTATCCTCGATTGTACCAGTAACTTCGGAAGATTCCTTTAAGCTGGGTTACGGAAAAAAATGGATTATTCACAGTTAAATCTTTCTATAACTTTCTCATTGATGGTGGATTGCGTAGCCCAATTTACTCTTCCTTTTGGAAAACACGCAGCCCCAGTAAAATAACCCTTTTTTGCTGGCTAGCGGGCGAGGATAAAATTCTTACTCTCGCAAATCTCTTTAAGAAAGGGTGCAATTTTCAACACTCCACTGATACTTGTACTCTCTGTCATCACGCTTCTGAGAAGCTGAATCATCTCTTTATTAATTGTGATTTCTCGAATCGAATCTGGATGTTTTTCTCTCAAGTCTTAGAACTCAACACCTTGCCAGACTCAGTTTCTTCCATCTGGACCTCATGGCTACCCTCCCTTCTTCCACAATACCGAACCCTCTGGGATCTAATCTCCAGAGCAATCTTGTGGAATATCTGGATTGAAAGAAACTCTCGCATCTTTCAATTGAATTCTCAACCTCATTTTAGAATAATTTCTAAAACTGCTAATATGCTTCTGTCTTGGTTTTCAACAGCTTCTGCCAGTCACCAGCAGCACCTCCTCGAAGCTTCCCAGAAGATCAAGCGCTCTCTCAATTTTCTAGATGCAAGAGTTGCAGATCATCCTGGTGATTCAGATTCTTACCTGGCTCAAGAGTAGGCGTTTTTTCTTTTTTTTCACCTAAGTTGGCCTGAGGATCCAGACGGCCCCTTCCGCCTTCTCAGCTTGTTTTTCTCGTAGCTTGTCTTTCTTTTCGGTTTCTTGCTCTTTTTCTCTTTTTTTTCTTCACCTCTGGTGAGTGTATCTTTCTTTTCTTTTATCGTCTTTCTTTTTCTAATAAATTAGTGGTTTATCCACTTTTATTCAAAAAAAAAAAAAAATAGTTAAACTGAATATTTACCTCATAATTTATTGATGGTTTGCGAGATTACTCAAGCCAAATTAACTACGTTTGAAACTATATACATATAAATCATATTGATAATAAATAAATACAAATAATAAATTAGTTTAATTACGAAATACATAGACCGATTTATTTAAATGATTAATTTTATATATTCGAGTGGCTTGTTTGGAACGATACCTCCGAGTGGCCTCCATGCGGCCTCGCTGGTCGCTTCTTCGAAAGCAAGCACTCGACTATATTTCAAAACGGCGCTCTCGCTCTTCGCTCCCCTACTTCAATGGACTCCGCCCGCCGCACCTGCCTCAAGCTTGAGCTCCCGTCCGGCCATGGCCCCATCTTCGTCAAGGGCACCTGGTTCGACTCCCACTTCGACCTCTCCATCACCGATGGCCTCCACGCGTGGACCTGCCACGGTCTCTTCTCCCTTCCCCTCTCTCTTCTTCTCTTCTTGATCTTAGGGTGTAGAAACTATCTAATCCCTGCGTTGCTTTCTCCATTGCAGCGACGGAGGCGGAGGTGAGGCTTCGGGCGGAGCAGTGGGATCAGCCCGTTTCGGAGTACCTTGCCCTCGTCGAGCGCTACCTAGGGTTTCAACAGCCTGGCTCTTGCTATGCCTTTGAGGATGCTGGCAATGGCACCCGAAGAGTCAGTGATTTCTCTTTCTCTATCTATTCATTCTTCTTTTCCTTATAATAATTGGTATTTGAAGCTATTGTCTTTTGGGGATAAAATGCATTGTTTTGACTATGGAGGCATTCCCAATCTTAGTGATGCCATGAATCAATTTTCTTTTGTAGATAAAGTACATTGGTTTATTAGCAATCCATGACTTGGTGTTGGCATGCTTTTGTGTTTGTCCTTACGGATTTTTGCTTGTTTCAATCTTGTAACCATTCTTATTTTTCTTCATAGCTGTCATGGACATTTGAAAAACAAGGTACTAAGTTGGAGTGGCGATGGAAGTGCCAACCATCATCTGATGATAAGCAAACAACAGCTGAAATACTGGATTTTCTTATGGATGCGAATGTACGCCTGAGTGTATGGCCACTTCTCCTTAATAAATACTGGTTTTAATTGTAGAATCTGTTTGCTTGTTGTGTTCATGAGCTTGTTAAATGTGTATAGGCAGTTAATCATATGATGTGCATGTAATTAATCATGTAAGCTGTTTGTTCCGGTGTTATTTTCATTTTGATTGCTTCCATGCTGGGCCATAGATGATCTTTCTTGATCTATAAAACATGGCACGAAAGAAAGACTGGTTTAGATTTTTGATTACGGAGCTTTGTTAAAATCGTAAACTTGGCCCTATTTCCGCTCATAATTAAGTTTTCACATAAAAACATGGTGTACTTTTTCATGAAATTAAATTATGACTTTTTTAGGTTAGATTTTCATTAATTCTGTCTTCGATTTATCCAGTTTGCTGAAACTGACCCAGAGGACATTACAATAAGTGCCAGAGCCTCATCCATGCATATAAGTTTACAATGCCCTAGCCTAACTGAAATTGACATGGAAAGGCATATATGTGAGCTGTACATCAAGTTTTTGCCAAAATGCTGATTGTTAGACTTTTACCCCTTGTTTCATTTAAAGGAGACCTAAAAGAAACTGTTCAGATAATTTCTGCAGGATTCTGATTAGCACTATCTCATTTGAGTTTCGTATTTTACATTGAATAGAAAAAAAAGCACCATGTCTTTAATGACTTCTTTGCTTCCTAATTAACAGAGATCAGTAACAAACTGGTTACAAATCACAAAATAATAGTTCTTTATTTGCTCTTCTTAGTTCTGAATAAGTAATTGAGAGCTCTATTGACTACATGACCTGAGTGAAACGAAGTTTAATTTAAGGAATTTGTTGCAATTGTTCTCACATGTTGCATGAGGCAGTATGGAATTTGACCAAATTTGAACGTGGAAAGTGAACTAATTAGTCTAATTTCTTTTCATGTGCACCATTCTATGCATGAATGATCTTTGTTACCTCCATCTGAACCTTGTGGATGAAGTTCATGTGCTCAAACATTTTGAGGTTGTTCAACTCTGACTTATGTTTCTAGTTGTGGGAAATGGACTTTTTATGATGCCACATGCTTTTAGCTTTCAAAAACGAAGATCAACTGCTTGATGACTAGCAAATGAATCAGTGGTTATGGTCCACTTACTCTTGATATTCTTGTGTGTATTTGCTTCATTGACCATGCTTCATAGTCCATAAAAATCCAGATCTCTACATTAAGGGCTACTGTTTGGTTCTTGTTTATATAGATGAAGTGTGACTTCTGACTTTGTATCTTGTAGGATGAGGTGATTAGAAATTCTCAGGCCTTTGAAAAGTTAAAATCAGAGGCTGAGAGATGTTTATCCCTAAGCGAGAAGTATAACAAGGAGAAAGACGCATATGAAACCGCTGTCTATGGGAAGGTGCGCCATGATACATTAACATCACACTTGCTTGAATGCGCTGCTCACTCACTTTTATATTTATGGCATCGCCACCAGATGACATTGCATGTTGTTCTCACTCTTGGTGCAATTTTTACGGTATCAGGAAATCTACTTTGTTACTGTTTTAAATATATATTCCTGTTTGTTTTTCTAGTTTGTTGCAGTCCTAAACTCAAAGAAAGCCAAATTGAGAGCGCTTAGAGATAAGATTTCGAAGTTGGAAGGTAATATGAAAGCTCCAGCTGAAGACAATGAGTCTACTGATAAAACTGAGAGCTTTGATGAAGAAAGCAGTGATGATCAAATCGAGGAACCTGCTGAAAAATCTTATGATGATATTCCTATTACCTCCAAGAAAAATGCTGCTTCTTCCACCCAGAATGTTCGAAAGAGAAAAACCAGAAGGTAGTGTCTCAATCCGTCAAATTCTGCTTGTGAAATAGCGTCTGCTTTTTTTTTTTTTTTTTTCCTTATATTGACTCAATGCTGTAAATAAGCTCCTGTTTCCATGAATTTATACTTGATCAGAATATGAATTAAGTTGCCTCAACCGAGAAACAGTTCGTTTTTGCCTTTTCGGATAATTTTACTCCCTTAAATTTTCACCCGGTTTAATATTATATATATAACAAGAAAAAAGATGAATAAGTATCATTTTAAAATTAAATAATCTGTAAATTAAGGGATATTTCCCCATAAAATTTTTTATTTTTTTGAAGAATGGTAAAAAGTTATGGTTTTGTTGAATATAGATAAATTTGAGAAGTTTGTCCAAAATTAATAAAATAAAAAAAGAAAGAAAAAAAGGACAGCCATTCTTTTAGATCATAAAAATACAAAAAAAGAAAAGTAGAAATTGAAATCCAAGAAACAATCCATCTCGAGAGAACGAACTCCATCGCCATCCATGGCCTCCATCCTCACCGCCTCCTCCATCTCTTCCCCTCTCCTCTTCATCCCAAACCCTAAACCTAATTTCATCCCTCGCTTCACTCCAAATCCCCAGATGCCGCCCCTCCATCTCCCTGCCCTTCTCCGCATCTCCTCACGCCCTCCTCCCAAACCACTCGCAGTCTCGGCCTCCACCTCCACCGCCCCCTCCGTCTCCACTGCCGGCCCAACCCTCTTCTCCGACTCCACCCGCACCGTCTGCTCGCTCCTCGCCTTCTCAACCGCTGCCGCCTTCGCTCTACGCTCTCTCGCCCACCGCCTCCTCTCCTCCGCCCTCGCCTCCCCCTCCATCCATCAGATTCTTGATGCCCGCGCCCTTCGTGGCACCATTACCTCTGCCGGCTCCCTCTTCTTCGCCCGCCTCCGCGACCGCCCCAGCGGGTACCTTAACACCCCACTCACCGTCGTCGCTGCCGGGATGTCCAAGTGGCTTGATATCTATAGTGGGGTTCTGATGGTCCGGGTTCTTCTCAGTTGGTTTCCCAACATACCTTGGGATCGCCAGCCCCTCTCTGCCATCAGGGATCTTTGTGATCCTTACCTTAATCTTTTCAGGAATATCATTCCGCCAGTGTTTGATACGTTGGATGTGAGCCCGCTTCTTGCTTTCGCTGTCTTGGGAACTCTGGGGTCTATCCTGAACAACAGCCGCGGGATGTACTGAAGAAGTCAAGTTTTAAGAAGGTGTTGTCATTAGTTCTTTCATGGTTTCAATGTGCACTGTAATTATTTTCATGCATTTTCAGCTATCCATATGAATTCGATTTGTAGCTAAGTTATGATTTTGCTCATGATATAGTGTTGCAGTGGGAGAAGTTTAGAGTGTAGGACTAACTTTAAACTTAAAGTCTTACAGAAGTCTTTGATTCGTACTTCATAAGGAACTTCAAGGGTTAAGCCGTTTTGTAGTGATGATGGTATAACTGTAAGAAGGAAATGAGCTGTCTTGGGACTAATAGGTTTGAAAAACCAAATGATTTGAATCTTTGAAGTAATTCAGCAATTGATGAATATTGCTGCACATAAAGAGGTTGCGCTTTGATCAGTCTGTTATGAAGTTTGAGAAGGCCAAACAAGTATACGAACTACCTATTGGTTATCTGTAGTATTTCCTTTCCTAAATGGCACTTGCAATGGTAAGTAAAGAGATGAGAATGAGAGTGAAAGTATGACCATGATCAGAAGCAATAGGTCTCCCTGGCTGTTGATGAGAACAATAAGAAAGCTGACTGAGAGAAAAATGGTGGGAGTGAAAGTCTACCTTTGCTTAGGATAGTGGGATGCAGTTGGAGTTGTGGTTGTTCTTCTCCTGGAGATGCCATCTTAGTTTATGCTTGATTTTGAGGTTTTTGAATTCTTAGATGTTTAATATCAACTACTGTTCTGACTCCAAATTTGTAAAAGAGCTCATGGAAAACATTTGATATTGACTTAAACCACACATGCATCAGCTGCAGTGTTCAAAATTTATATCTTTCCGGAAAGGACTATGGTGATCCAATATGGCATCCACCTAAGGATCCCCTTATGTTAGTTTTTTTATCTTTGTTCAGATGCAAGTATGTTGAACTCATGTATCAGTGAGCCTGGGTTCCCCAAATTAGTGTGAGAGGCTTCCAGCTGATAAAGTGTTTCTTCACAGGATCCTCAATTCTTGGATGTTTTCAGTAGGTGTTGGTGATTGCTTTAGTCAAATAAGACAATGCTTTATTTTGATCTGTATTCAGTGTGTGAAAGTTGTGCTGCCTAGCCTACCTTTACTCCCTTTGCCATCTTGAGAGCTTATGTAGAGTTTTGAACCTTTCTGATGTGATAACTCTGGAAATTTGTCAAAGATGACTCTTGTCGAATGAGCTTCCAATGTTAGAGAACCTCAAAATGATGTTGTACAGTTTTTCCATGGTAATTTGTTCATTTCCCTCTTTCTATTCTACAGATTGGTTGGCCCATACTGATTTTAAGTCTTCATATATCTTATTTTCCCTTTTTCTTTTTTTCTTTTTTTGGTATTTACTATCATACTATCTCTTGTACATGCATTAGTATTCCTTCTGAACTCTTTTATCTTATCAGCTTCAAGGGAGTACATCTTTGAGTGTAAGAATGTAATCTTTTTTTGTTTCTTAAGGATGACGATGTGAAAGTTTATGTACAGTTCAATGGTATAAAACTATGTCTGCTTGCATCTTTTCTTCCTATTTTGTTTGGTTTGCATGTTAGCTCCTGAAAGTTAGTTCCAAACTAGTCAGCGCTGGAATATGAGTTCATGTATAACTTCCAACATCAGTGCTGGATTTGTCAAAAATAAATAAATAAGCACAACTTCGTTGAAACTTTTTCCCTTGGTAGGAAGCCAGTAATCCGTAAATATGTCAGCATACACCAACCAATCTGTTCTGAAATGGCAGGATACCAGCTTCTCCAAATGAAATTTGATAAGTCCATGTTACATGGTCTGCGTGCTGTTTTCCATTTGTGCAGATGCTTTGCTTATTCTCATGAATAATTGTATTATATTGGAATCAAATTTTACAAGTAAACTTCATATCTCCCGTTTGTATTAATCATGTTACACTGAATTAAATCCTCGTGCGTTTGGGATTGTTGCAGATGAGAGGAGAACACTTGGTCATATGTTTTTTGGCTGGAGTTTAGCTTTGGTCATGCCTAAATGTTTGATCTTGATTGTGTGTCTGAAATCAAATTCCAGGACCGGTATATTACTCGTTGAAGGTAAGTTATTCGAGCAAGGTTTTCGTTTCCATATTATGTTCTTTTATTTTTCAAAATGTAGGACTGTGTTTAGCCATTTTACAGCGACAGATGTATAAGAATTTCCAATGTCTTTTCAAGATGAACTATTTTGGCAGCAGTTTTGAGAAACCATGTCCAACTTATCAGTCGTATTGAATCTCTCTCTACTTCATCAATACGTGATGAAACCAAATGAATGTTGAAATTGAAAATATCAAAATTTGATTGTACTAATTACATGCTGAGAAAAATATCAGTGATTAATCAATTGTTGTCTTATTAATTGATTTTTCAAGGGCAAATTATAAATGTTTGTTTATAATATAGATATTTATCGGTTTTTATAAGGTCGGAACTTGTCATATATATATATATATATATATATATATATATATATATATATATATAAAGGCCGAGCTTGTGCTAAACGAGTTAAAAATTTTGGCTTGTTAGTGCTTGTTTCGAACTCCTTTGGCCGAGCCTGGTGAGCAAGTATTGTGTCGAGATGTATGATAACACAATTAGATTTTATTAAGCCTCTTGTTAAAAGAATTTATAATGATTACGCCTTTATTAATGATTTATCAAGCTTTTTTTAAAAAAAAATCATTATGATTTGATAGCTCTCTATAAAATACGTACAAAATTTTACTATGATCAAAGTATGATAAAAATTTGTATCTACAATGACATTCTTTGAGTTTGATCATCTAGAACCATATCTATTTGGGCTCGATTCATTACGATTATTATTCAAAAGCTCAAATTAGTCTAAACTCACACCGATCTCCATTTGGTTATTATTCAAACAAGTCCGAAATTCATGAACAAATAAGCTCATTTGACAACTTTATTTACATGTTTTGACTGTATGCCTTGAGAATCTTTGATCATTCATGTGTTTCCAAATCTAATTCAATGTGCATCATCTTATAATTTGTTTGTAAAACCTAAATACAGGGTCTTAGTCCCAGGAAAATACATTCAAGACTTCACCTAGAAGCTATTGTTGAAATTTCAAAATTGATGGGTAAGTGTCCCTAATTCATCCTCTCAACCAGTTGACTTATACTAATGGTAGCATTTGAAACCATGCTTTCTTGGGGACTGCTTGCATTCCTTCCATGTTTTTGACTGAGCTGGTCTTATGCACTTATCCTTTTCACCTAAACAACCGTGTTGATCAAACCATTCCTTTTTTTTTTTTTTTTTTTTTTTTTTTGGTGCCCTGTTTTTCATATCTATCCATACAAAGCCTCATAATTTATTCCACAAACATTCTATCACAAGCAGTCTAGTAGGAGTATGCCTATGTAAAGGTCCTAGTTTGCAAGGATATAAATACAAAATATCTTTGTTTTAAAAAAATAAAATAATAATAATAATAAAAAGAAGAAGAAGAAGAAGAAGAAGAATAAGGCATAGGTTGATCTGATCAATGAAAATGAAAGCTTATGAGTTAGTTTTCTTTCTTAACATTATTAAGACTTTTAACTTTGACTTCAACCATTATGACTTACTCCCTTCCAAACCCCATGCAAACCTGACCTTATATAAACACTTGTTGTCCCTCTTAATTTGTCATCTCTTGCACCCAACTCCAAAAAAAAACATCAAATTTAACACATGGCTGTAATTATGCGCCTGATCCATCTCATGTTGTTTGCTTTCTTGATTTTCACCTCTCATCCTGCAATTATTATTATTTCTGAAGCTAGACCTCTCAAACAACAATCACCAGCAGCCCCAGAGAAAATCATGCAGCTTTTGAATGTATTAAAAGGACCAGTTACACCATCTGAGTCTTCATCATGTGATCAAGATCCTAATCACTCCTCTGGTGTTAATTGCCCTGATCCTTGAGCTCTTTAATTATTATTTATTTACCTGTTTGTTTATTAGTGGTTTTATCTCTGTTTTATTTTATTCATGTTGTGTATCTGCCTCAAGTTATGGCATGATTGTAATAAACACATTCCAAATTTGTTGCAAGATTTTTCTTTTCTTTTCTTTTTTTCCCCTCCTTTCTTTTTTGTGTACTTTTTTATTTTATTTTTCTCTTGATGGTGTAAAGGTCTATTCTATTTCTATATATGGCTTATTATATCACTGGTTTATGATTCCTCCATGTGTCCTTTTAGTAGCTTTGATGTGTGTTTATTGTGATGAACTTTTTTATTCAATATGATTGTTTGAGATTGAGAACTTCTTGGGAATTATCAATCTTGATGAATTGATTTGGTATTCAAATATTTTAATGATAAAATTTTCTTGCTAATGTCTTGTGTCTTTTGTGCATTTTTTTTTTAATAAATGTGAACAAGTTACTGCATGAATTTTATTTTATTGTTGATGCGAAAGACGTCTTCATCTAATACTATGAGAATAAGTGATTTTAAAAAAATAATAATAATATGTGATAATTAAAAAAAATAATCTGCTTACCTATGTTCACCTTGGAAAAAAAAAAGTGGTGACCTAATTTTATTTTCTGGTTAATAATTAACACTATGAAAATATTTTTTAAAAATGTAAATTCAAGTTCTTCACGGACTATTGACCTAGATGTGCCTTGCATATGAAGACATTAAGTTGGTGGGGTCTCTTAATTGCATGTTTTTAACTTATCAAATCCTTTTTTTTTTTTTTTTTTAAGTTGGCCTTTGGGTGCATGTTGAGGATGTTGAGCATGTTGTCAAAGACTTATTTCTCTTGGACTTTTTCTGATTATTTTAAATAATTTACAATATAAACTTGACATTTATTTTAAGAAATATAAAAGGTGACTCCTTAGTTTGAAATTGCTATTACATATAAGTGGCTATGTTTTTATGTAAAAATTTCATTTATATGTAAATACATACAAAATAACTTAATAGTCGCTTGCTTTTATAATATTTCAATTTATAACAAACTCTATTTCAAGTTGAGATTTTGTAAATTAAGTGGCATCTTCCACCACCATTTAATTATTTAATTATAACAATATAGAAGTAATGGAAATAAATTTATATTATTATAAAAATATATAATTATAAAAATATTTTTAAATCATAAAATTAAAGAAATAATAAATATTCTTAAATTTAATAAAAAAATTATCAAATTAGTTAATTACTTTTACTTAAATTAATTTTTTAGAAAAAAAATAAATACTTAGTACTAATAACTAATAATTATACTTATAATTATATTTATCAAATGTAAATACCGATAATATTAATGTAATTTTAAATAAGATATTTTTTAATTATACTGTAATTTAATTTATTTTGCGATTTTCAATTATAACAAATCAAGCATAAATATGACTGCATAAACCAAGGACGTTTGGTCCATTTGGCACTAACCCTGCATCAGTTGCTATGTGCATATCTGTGATTTATTTATATTTATCCAAAAAAAATACTCATAGAATACTCATAAATAAATAAATAATACATAAGTATGAACATATATACTTTCAAAATTCAAGGTCTCCACCGTAAATATCCATATATAGTTGACATTTGAAAAAATATCTGACCGTGACCCTTAATTCAATATTTTTGACCAAACGAATTACTCGCTAATTTCCCATACATTTGGTAAAATAAACAAATAAATAAATAAATAAATAAATAAAATGAATGCGTTGATTTTCATGAGGCGAAAAGAAACATCAAAATCAATTTCTTTGGCTTTATTTTAAAAGACTCTCAAAACTTTGATTTCAAAATCATAGACTTTGATTATGACTTAAACTAAGTTACAATGACTTTCATTAATTCTTTGCCTATATAAATTGTAACACATCTTGCTTCTTCTTCATCTCCCCCTCTTTTCTCTCTCTCTCTCTCTCTCTCTCTCTCTCTCTCTCTCTATATATATATATATATATATATAGTTTTTAAATGGCAAGTGTTGGCATAACTCAAATTGTAATATTTTTCTTGATATTTTCTAGCTCTTATTCATTTTCAAAAGCAAGGCCCTTTGGTGTTGGGTTTGGAGGAGAAAAATCAATTAATGTGGAGCTGGAAAAAATGGCAACTCTTATGGAAGCATTGAAAGGACCAGTGACGCCTACAGGACCGTCAACATGCACTAATGATCCTAACCATTCAGGTGGCGTTTGCCCTAATCCTCCCGGCCGTCACTGATCATCTGGTTTATATATATATATATATATTGTTTTTATTTATTGAGTAAATATATACTAAACTCTTCTCGACCACATGCCCGAATAAAATAAAGCGGTTCGTGATCAAATTCCTACATGATACATTTTTTTATAGACAGTGTTTGTAATGCATTTTAGTGGGTTCGTTCTATGTTTTAATAGATATTTGTATGAATTATCAAAAGTTATACGAGAAATAAAAATTATTTTTTAGATCAAAGAGCTTGTATTTAGGGGTTACTGATCTAATGCGAAAAAGCAAATATGAGATATTCAAAAATCTCGAGTATAAAGTTTGTTGCAGATAATTGTGGCAACAGATCATTGGTCGTAGGTGCGTACTCACAGTTCAAACTCCGTCATTTCTGTGTGAGAATGCAGGTGTAAAATAATTAATTCATAACCATTCGCATACCCCTGATGTTGTTTTTGTCAAATATATATATATATATATATTTCAGTCTTTTAAACTTTTCAAATTTTTAATTTTTTTTAGGCTTTGTGAAGTTTGGCTTTTTTCTCAAAGTACAAAAAGTCTCCTGGCATTGTTTGGTAGATGGTGCAATCTCAACGTTGGAAGTTGCGTGGCAGAAAATGATAAATTTATAATTTTATTTGATTGCGGTTAAAAATTTTAAAAATAAAAAATAAAAAAATGAAGGTTATATAATGAAAAAAAAATAAAATAAAAAAAAATTTGGAGGGTTTGATGTTAGTTTTAATTATAACTGTAAAGTCACTCAAACCAATCTAGTTTCAAGTCTTATCTAAATTTTTAAGTTTTAATGATGTTAGTTTTTATTTAATTTAATTCAATTTAATTTAATTTTTTTATTTTATCACAATTTTTCATAGAGTCTGGAAAACAGGTGATAATTAAAAAAAAAATAAAAAAAAAAAAAATAAATAAATAATGTGGTATCTCATGGCTCAATCCAAGGGTCCAAATAAGACTCCAAATTAAAGAAGATAAATACCAATACCAAAACATACATTCTTATTCACCATGTCATTGAAAGAAAGTCAAAACCCTTGCTTGGGTCCAAATTTGTCAAGTCATGTTACCTGCCATACATGGAATACCTTTTCCATGGAAATTATGAAGAAATATTGAACTAAATTAATACATAATAATAATAATAGTAGTATGATATTTATTGTTTGAGAATATTGAATCACTTCCAGATTTGGACATTTTAGTTGTCATGAGAAAAACACTTGTTTGAATGCCATTAAATTCATATGCACTTCATGCATACAAGAATACATGGTCTTAATTTCCTTGGAAACAGACCGGTTTTAATATATATATATATATATATATAGGTATGTATGTATGCATGTGTGCATGCATGGATAATTTACACATCCAGGCACACATATATATATATACACACACACATATTAATGCATGCATATTGTGACGGAGGTGAGGGAACCCAAACCATCCATGCCAAGTTGTAAGCATTAAAGAGTTATAAGGAGTTTTCCAAGTTTTCATCCAAGTAAGTCCCTTTCTTCTTTGAGTTTTTCATTAAGTTAATCATCTTTGGGTGGAATTATGCAAGAAGGCAACAAAAGAAGGAGTTAGGATGAACTTGCAAGCCAAGGGAGATTGAGCAAGTGAAGGTGAAGCCTACGATCGTGACAATATGTATACGGGCGCGCACACACACGCACCCACATAAATATATCAAGCTCGTAACATCATTAATTATAATTTATTTTTAAAATAAATTAGTTATATAATATATATATATATACATACATAATATATAATAAATTTTAAACAATATATATGCCATTAATTTAAATACATATACATACACATGCATGCACATAAACACACACACACACATACATATATGTATATATGATGCATGCGAATATGAGATATATCTCTCAAAGCATATAATTATATATTCTGGAGTCTTGAAAAATATCTATTATTAACTTATGTGAAGTTAATACTACAACACATATTTATTTTCGCTTTATGTGAGTTTTGGAGTTTAATCATTGACTATTCTTAAAATAAAAATCTTACTTAATGGATGCGGTGTTAATAAATTAAGAGGCTATGAATGTGAATTAAATACAAATATTCATGAAAGTCATCTTGATTATGTATTTTTTTTAATTATTTAGTAATTGCACTGTTTATAAAAACGTTTTAAGGTTTAATTTAATATTCTTATTAATGCATGATTATTAAATAAATAAATAAATAGTATATAATTTTGTTAAGCCAATTGGTTCCAAAAATGAGTCCAAGATGAACATTAAGGGCTTTTTGGTACCGAAGTTGATTTTCTAAGTGGTGAGTTCTTGAGTAGCTTCAAGAAAGTGTATAGTTAGTTGGAAGTGTGGACTTCGTGTGTTTGGTTTTTCTTTGGAAGTGTCATGTCGGTAACCACTTCAGGTGTTTGGTTGGTTGAAGTGAAATCCGGAGGTGCCACTTGACCACTTCATGGTTTGGTGAGAGGGTGAAGTGGGTGTTATGATCACCACTTCGGGGGGGGTATGGTTATCCCTATAACGTTTATTATTAAATTTATAAATTAATTTGTTAATTTTATGACTTTAATAAAAGTTTGTTAACTTTGGTAAATTTTGTTTATTACATTTTTAATCTCATTATTACATTTTAATTATTCAATTAATTTTTCTTTATGCATTATGTCACCGTGATCTAATTTTCGTTTAATCTTGTTTTGTAAATTTGAAATTTCATCGTTAAATTTTAATTATGCAAAAAATGAATAATTATTCATTCTTTTAACGTGATGTAATTATTGTTCAATTTTGATTATTAAACTTGTAATCTCATGATTAAATTTGTATTATTCAATAAATTTTTCCTTATGCATAATGTTAGCGTGATCTAATTTTGATTCAATCTTGTTTTGTAAATTTGTAATTTCATCATTAAATTTTAATTATGTGAAAAAATAAACAAATATCCATCAATAATGCGTGCTTAAATTAATTTCCTAGAAGTGGGTAACAATAAGAGGTGATGTGACACTTCAGAGAATTGGGAGAAAAGGTGGTGAAGTGGACTTCGGGAGTTTTTGGGAGGAAGTCAGATGGGGAAGTGGATGCATTTTGGAGGTGTCAAATCAATGACTTCGGGCTCAACTTCGACTAAACAAACACACCGGAAGTGGTTTGGAAGGTCCCCACCCCCACCACTTCACCACCAAACGAAGTCAAACAAACACCCCCTAAAAATCAGTCCAAAGTCAACAAACAAAACGAGTTGCTTTGTGCCGCAATCTAAAGTTGGTCCACTTGGACCAATTCAAGTTCTTGTGTTGCAATGCACACTTCATTCCCTATTTTCCCCCTTGATTTTTTCTCTTTTTGGATTTTATAGCCTTCCCAAAGTAGCTTGAACATGACCCCAATTAAAATTATAAAAATAATATGAATATCATTATATCATAATTTACTCATTTAATTTATAAATTTATTTAACTAATGAGAATTTTTAGCCGCATGCCATAAGAAAAAAAAAACAGTTGTGTTGTGGGCTAAACAACACATGATTCTTGGATTTTAAAATAAAAGGCAACCAATATATATATATATATATATATATATATCTTGCTATAATATATATTTTGCATAAAACAATATAGACATATACACACAAACGACTATTAATTTTTCATTAATCCAAGCACAAACAACGTTTCAGTGAATAATTAAGACTTGAATCACATAGAAAATTAAGTTGTGACAGGAAAACTTTGGCTAAAAAAACCATGCACGCACCCTGATCTCTTTAGTTAGGCACCCTTTCTCATCCATTCTAATGTTATAATAATAATAATAATAATTAACTATTAACTATTTTAATTTTTAATAAAATAATAATAATAATTATTAAGAATAAATAAATTAAAAAGAATAAAAAAGCGACAACAACTACTAGTGTTCATGTCCATTCTTGGGCTTTCTATTTATTGTTTTCCTTCTTAAAATTGGGGGATGTTAGTTTAGGAAGACGAGAGAAGTAGGGAAATTTTTCAATTGAAGTGTGATAAAATTTTAGCAACTTATTGACTTTTTCATAAATTATTTTATAATAAATTAAAAATTGTTGTGAGTGAAATTTAAAATTTAACAAAATATCTGATATTTTAACAGTAATATTCTGTTATGGAAAATAAACGTAATACATTTAAAAGATCTCGAGTTTTAGTTTGACTGAAAATAGAGGTAATAATGGGTTTTAGTTGAATTCTCTTAAATAATAAAAGGTGCTTCGCTATTGTAAACAAAATAAAAGGAAAAAAAAATTTTAAGCTTAAATTATGGAAAGTACTCTGTCTGTGTGTCCGTGGGTCATATCGTTGTTATTCCCTTCTCCACCTTATATATAGGGCCTTATTTGGATGGGCTTTAAAAAAAAGTGCTTTTTTAAGTTTTGTAGAAGCATTTTTTTAAAAAGTGCTTTCAAAGTAAGTTAAGTGCTTTTCTTTAAAACAAGTTTCTGAAGTACTTTTCTAAGAAGCATCTATAAGGCGCTTCCGAAAAGCTCGAATTTTAGCTTTTTTCACGGCCTTCGCTTCGCCCGAAAGCCCAAACAAACATGTTTTTTAAAACCCGGAAGTGCTTAACTTATAAAAAAGTACTTATGGGTTTAAAAAAAGCTTCATCCAAACACTCCCATATTCCTATATGGATATATGGGTGTGTATGTGTGTGTGGGTGTGTTCCAATATTACCCTCCAAACCGACATAAAAAGCCCTCGAGGCTCAGTTGTAATAATTAAGCGCATTTCAAATTCCCGCTCGCAGCCGCAACCGAGGGTTTTCTCTCTGGTTCGCGGCCCTCTCTTCTTCGATCGAGGAAGCGCTCCAGCGGGATGGAGGTGGCCGAGACGCCGGTGGAGGCCGAGGCCACGGGATCGATCCCGTTTCAGCTCCAGTTCGATAAGCCCATCCCCTTCCAGGTTCTTGATTCCCAAACCCTAGTGCTTTTTCTCCCCTCCGGTCCGTTGATTTTGGCTTAGTTTGGTGGTCTTTTTGTAGGTCAAGATGGCGGAGTGGAATCCGGAGAAGGATCTGCTTGCCATGGTCACTGACGACTCCAAGGTCCTTCTTCATCGGTTCAACTGGCAGCGGCTCTGGACTGTTTCTCCAGGTTGATTCTTTGTTTATTTTTTTCGTTTCCTTCAACCTTGGAAGCACCATGATGTGGGTTTTGGTGGTGTTTCTGTGTTGTTCTGTGATGTGCGCTTTTAGACTGATGTGTGATGTGTGATCTTAGATTGTTGTGAAGCGTACTGTCACATGACGTTCATGCTGTTGAATCGGCTATATTGTGCTTCCTTGAAGTTTTTGATAATCTATTAAGATGTGTGGGCCTTGTTTTGAGTAATGCATTTTCATCCTTGGAGGTACCATGATGTGTGGTTTGGATTGATTGTTCCAAATGCTGAACCTATTAATTTAGAATTTTGAGTTTTTCATTGATAAACTGTTCGTTATTTTTGGAGACCAAATGATGAAAGCAGAAAAAGCATTTTGGCATTGGAGTTGTGTTGTCCTCCTGGAAATGGGGAACTTGGCATTCACTTATTGCCTATAATTTGTTCTTCTTTGTGAAACGATATTTTAAATCAATGTGACTGAAATTACTTGTGCAGGAGTGGAAATTCTTTTGTATTTGCTTGTTACGGATTCAAACTCAATAATTTTTCTTTCTAACGGCTAGGAAAATCTATTACATCTCTTTGTTGGCGACCTGATGGCAAAGCAATAGCATTGGGTCTTGAAGATGGTTCCATTTCACTATATGATGTTGAAGTAGGTATATCTGCTAATCTTAATGAAAAATTTTGTACTTTTTATAGGATTTAACTGGAACTCTTAGCTAATTTTCTGCAAATAGATTGATTGTTGATTCCTCATTTGTATTCTGTTCTTCTTGTTGTTCACGAATGGTTTAGAACTTTAGGTTAATAGTTTATAGAATTATCAATATTAACCTATAGGCATTCATGATCTCATATGGACTAACATATATTGAGGTACTAGAACGTTTATAAAAATTATTAGCTCAAAACATATAACAATTCAGTGACGAGAAAAGACTGGCGTGCTTTGTACATAAAATTTAAAGATAACATTTTTGAATAAACTTTGAATGCCTTTAAACTAGAAACAGAAGGGAATCAATTTTTAAATCAGTCACTCATTCGGCTTTAGAACTCAATTAATTTAAAGTCCACCATGCTAGAACTAAAACCTTCAACCTGTGGCAGGCAAACACTAAAGAATATCATTCATCCATTCTAATCCATCTGACCTACACAGCACAATTTGTTCAACCACTGGCTGTTGGTTGCATTCTTTTTTTAAGTTTCGTAACTTTTCTAAGGTGGAACTTTGGTGTTGCCGAGTATTTGTGTTTGGTCTCCAATTCCTTCTAGAGAAACCACTTAATTTGGAAGATTCAAGAGTGACTATGATGATGTTTGGGTCTCATAGCAAATTTGCAATTAACTTACTGAGTTAATACATGGAAGCATAACAATCTTGCAATTCAAGAATGTCAACACATGTGTAAAGTAATGGAGTTCATGAACTATCATTTGGCTCCTTCTAACATGTCTACTGTCGCAACATATCATGATGTTAGATGGAAATCAGCTAATGTACTGTTAGCTGCCTAAGTTTCTTTTGCTTGTCTTTTTTTTACTGCCTAATGGTTTCCTCAATAAAATGGAGCTTGTTCTTGACTTGCTGTTTTATTGCTATAAAACAGAATGGTAAATTGTTAAGAAGCACCAGGTCACACAGTGTGGCTGTTATATGTCTAAACTGGGAGGAGGATGCACAACTGGTATGTTTTTCCCCCGATAGACCTTTTTCTTCTCTCATTTTAACGAATGCAGACTATATGAACATTAATAAGTGAGCTATTATTTAATTACTTCAAACCATGAGAATAAAATATGATTAAGTTTTGGTTCTATAATTATGAATTTTCTTTCCATCAGTTTTAACTGCTCAATCAGGCATGTATGTTCAACACCTTCTTATTTATCTGCTATTTTTCTACTCTTCTTCCATTTTTCTGTAGGGAAAAATCTAATTAGTTGTATTGAATTATTCATCTGTTGGTCACACACTGGTGGAATGGGCTTGCCAGAGATAAAGTTAATGCATGGGATTTGAGTCAAACACAAGCTAAATTAATAAACAATAGAACTAGTCATAAGTAGCATCAGAAAAATTGCATGTAAATTTCCTATTGGATTGTAATCATTGCTCTACAGCTGAGTTACCATGGCCTAAGGCAAAACTCTTTGGAGTTACTTTAATCATTGACCACTCTTAGTTGTAACTTTCTTGTTTTTGAGTTGTACACCATAGTTTGTTCCTTTTTAGTAGTTTAAAACCTAGTCTGGTTATGGGTGCTGAATGCAATCATACGCTGAACTGTGGCATGCATATAATGTGATTAGAGTGTTTGGAGTATTTGTGTTTTGAATAGATAGTGGGACTTGTGATGTCTTAATATACTGTTTCGTGGTAGTGTGACGTGCAATGGCTTAATATAATGTTTTCCAAGGCTACCTTCTGATACTGCAGAACTGTGTACATTCTGTAGAAATGAATATTCGTAAATAATTTTATACAGTATTACTTAAAGAAACATTTTCATTTGACAACCAATTACGTTTTATTTTTATTGGTCATCTTGTTGTTAGTTAAAATAAAATATTGAGTATTTTTTAGTGGAGATAACTTATCTACAACTTCACCATTCTTCTATGACTTCTAGTAGATAGCTTTTTGTGAAGCATGTCTTAGTTTGCTGTTTATTGTACATTGCAAGATATGTGATGTCATTAAGGCTGTTCACTTCATATTTCTGTGACACTTAATGTGGGTTTTTCATATGTGACTCATTTAGCTTCCTCTAGTAAATGGATCTTACATTGTGACCAGGATAGTAATAATACCATCTATACCTATGAGGATCGTACAACACGTTTTTTTCCTCCCCCACCAAGAATTCCACAAAAATCTGGTCTGGGTTCTGGAGATTCTGGGCTTCTGGATGATGCTGAAGATTCATTTCAAGAACTAACGACTTCATCTCATCAGCATTTTAACATTCTCTGCAGCGGAGATAAGGATGGCTTCATTTGCTTTAGCATATTTGGAATTTTTTTCGATTGGAAATATTGTAAGTGATAAGTTGAACTATTGCGACTCTATTGTATCTTATTTAAGGCTGCTATGTTTGCTCCAAAAATAAACGAACGTTGAACTTTTAAGTTGTATAAATGCCTGATAATGTTTTACTATTCATATATATATATATATATATATATATATATATATATTCGCATTAGGATGAAATTTCTACTGGCATGTGTGGCATAAGAGTTGATGATCTTCTGAGTCGAATATCTCAATGTGAACAGCAAGTCATGTATAGACATGAGTTTCTGATTCCTTAATGAGTGCATATTTTTGTTGTAAAGGATATATTTTTATTTCTCTTGAAACAACACGATGAAAATATGAGAAAACTTAAGTAATACATCACCTTGTTTTAAATTTCAAACACTAATGTATCACTTCTGTGTGATGTAAACCCACATCCAAAGTATTTGACCGGTAGTTGATGCTTGCTGCAGTTGGGTGTAGTTGTATCACCTTGTTTTTTTTTTTATTAATGCAAAAATATTTATATGTCCTTTGCTACATATGTGGCATGTTTAACTGTTTTGATGTACATTCTCAATATAACCTGTAAATGAACTTTTCCATATGTTGCAGAACCTTGAAAAGTTGTCCATCTGCGGATCACTTCTAGACAAACAAAGCACTTATCACCTGTTGGATGCCTCTATACAAAAGGTATTTTTTAATTTTCCTGCTGTTTGTAAATACCCTTTTCTTTTCTTTCACATTGATTTGCATCTTGAGAAGTTCACTATCATTATGTTTAAAATTTGTATAAATGATAGTAATGTTTAGTTTGTTGACATAGATGTTGCTAGGTTTTATATTATATTTTATCTTAAGTATCATCTGGTAAACACAATTCAATTAGGATAGGATGTATTAAGTGTTAATCTAACTGTTGCTGCTATGAACAATACCTTGTATGGAGTTGCAGAATGTATAGTAGTCTTTTATTTGTGGTAACACTGTAACAGATGAGATAAAATTATTCAAATTCAATTGGCAGAAGTTTTTTGGTCAGTATTGGTGAATGTCCTTTAGGACAAAGTTCAAACCAGAGGGATTTTTTGGTCAGCCAATTTAGAAGGATTTTTATAGTTATCTTTTCTTTTTTAATGCTTTTCTCGATTAGTATAGGTGTATTAGTCTCTTTTTGTAATTTTATCTCAAATCCAAATTTTAACAAACAACATAAAAAGTTCATCTATAAAATGGGTCTTTTTTGTGCTGGCACCATATACATTTTGTTTTGTGTTCAGTCAAAATGGTCTGTGTGCTCTGGTGTACATAACTTGTGCGGTAAGAATCTGTTCTGACGCACAACATCAGGTTACTTCTGATCCAGGCAATTTCTTGCGGTCCAGAAACTCTTAATATAAATTTGAGCTCAATTTTAACTGATAAGATCGTTTTTGTCTTGCATTTCACTGAGACTCTCAACGATGACTTTACCAAAAAAATATTAAACTTGCACTTCCAGGTTTCATGGTTGTGTTGATGTTGGATCAGTTTTTAAAACCATTAGCTAGAATTTATTCCTGCATTTAATAAAATAAGTTGGACTGTTGGTTGTCTTTTTCCAATATGAAATATTACCATGAAAGTTAACATGATTAACACATGGGTTTTGTCACCAGGTAGCTCTCTCAAAAAATCTTTGTCAACTCACTGTCATGAGTTTTGGAGAGTTAGTTGATTCCAGCTTGTTAGAAGAACGCGCATGCATGTCCAAGCATGGAAGCGAGGGTGAAACTCACATGTCACTACATGAAGAAAACTCGTTCCTTGGCTTAAACTGTTTGCTTCTCAACACCTCAATATTTCTTAATAGGTAACTTATCAAGTTGCTTGAAACTTTATATAATTTATATAATACTCCCATCTTTCTGAACATCGTGATATAATGCAACCTTTTCTTTATAATACCAAAATTTTATGGTGAGCACTTGCAATATAGTTGTGTACACTGTCATCATATTTACTCATTGCAACTGCTGAATGCAGTATGTTAGCGGTGCTTCTAAAGTAAATAATATGATTTAAGCTTTTGCCTTTTTTTATCCAGGATATAATGTTAGCAAGGTTGAGCCTTCTCAAGTTAACTCTAGTATATATAAACATGGATTGAGGGCTTTCCACTGGAGGTCTAAATTGATGTAGCATAATTAAATTTGTTAAAATGTATGACAATAATTTGCTTACCTGTGGTGTAAATAATTACACAACCAAGTTCACATAGATTTTCTCCTTTTTACTATATCTATTTAATTATTTTAATAAAAAATATTTCTGTTATTCCATTTATTTTCCATTTATTGTAGAACTGGAGGACTTAGCCTTTTAGTGGGCCAAATCCCAAGGGTTCCTTGTTTTAAGGGAGTGTGTGTATATATATATATACATATGGCTAAATGCAGATTTTGAACTATTATTTTCTGTATAAGTTACTAGAAAGACTTCAATCTAATGCTTAAGTGATTGTTTTGTAGTACCTTATCATTTATTGTTCATTATTTATTTTTTCCAGTTCGGTGTTTTTGCTTGTTGCTCTAGATTTTCGTTATAATTTATGTTGTGCAATAATGTTGTTATTAGTGAACATCGTATGGTTTTTTTATTACAGAAAATGTGAGCTTCATCAAGTTGCTCAACAAGCATCTAGTATTGAAGATTTAGTAGAGGTGGTTCGTGTGTCTCTTTCTGTGATGTCCAAGCAATGGTCTGATGCCATGCATGCCTTTCATGAAAAATTTGACTCGCTGTCTTCTTTGATCATGGACCATGGTATCCTTGTTGCTCTACTTGCTTAGCCATTTATTTACCTTGTACACAGCAGATAATTTTTATGCTGGTTTAGTTTGTCCTATGATTTATATTACATGATTCTGCAGGGCTGGATTCTAGTCCTCCTGAGGAGTTTCTAAGCCTTCTTTATGGCTCTCGAACTAGTCCAGCACTTCACCAATTTCTAGTCAACTCACTTGGTGAAGTGGTATGACTGATCAGCATCAGTTTTTGATATTGCTTAACATAAAAAAATGGCATTCCAAGTGCTTATTTTTTAACAGGGAATTAAGCGTGTTGCTAAGGCTGTTGACAGTGCTGGAAAAGAGCTTCAGACTATCATATGTGAACATCTGCAGGTACATACACTAAATCCTCATTTGATTTTGCACGTCTATTGTTTTGTGTTTGAAATTTGTGTTGCTCCTTATGAGAGCTCTGGTGATGTTTCGGCAAACACTGTTATTTGATTGCCATGGTTTTTTAAATAAACAATATTTGATGGAAATGTGCACATTCACCCATTTGGCCTCCCTTAATTTTTGATTTTATGCTTTAATCAGTAGCAGTGATATGACATTAATGGGGTCCATATACCTATTAAAACGTAAAACTGGAGAGCATACTGCCAAAGCTGTTGTTATGCATGAGCCATCTGGGTTAGATGCATTTCATGGAGTGTCCATTGTAAGAATAAAATGGATCGTACTATCCACTAACCTCAATAGTAGAAGTCCCTTTTATTCTTTTGGGGACAAAGTTCAATTGGACCCGTGTGTGTGTGTGTGTGTGTTTTTTTTTTCTCATTTTTATGAAGTTAAGGGTATGCTAGTGTATCCGGTCCCTGCGGTGACAATCAAGAAGTCCTTGGGAGTAGCCATTCTTTATACTTATGTTTGAAAAAATATTCAATTATATGTGTATGTGACTGTGTGTACATGTTTGTATGCATGTGAATGTATGTATATATCGTAAATCCAAGCGGCACGCTCTGTCAAAGATGAATTCTAAGGTACATCAAATTGTGTTAGGGCAAGTAGCCAAACTTTTCTCCCGATCTTCTTCCAGCTTTTTAGTCATTACAGAATAACATTGACCTTATTTATTTATTTTTTAAAATGTCTACATGCATGTGGTATTCCTCTTATCCATATCTTTCTTCATTGGCTTTTGGAATATGATTTTTTATTTATTCCAACTCTCATGTTTACTAAACTATTGCCACGACAGAATTCTAAACATTTTTGGTTGGCTATGATGTGATCCTTTTCGTGATAGCCAGCTGTAGAAATTATTGCATTTAGAATTGGAGAATTGAGAGGCCTTTCAAGGTGGAGAGCACGATTCCTGTGTGTTGGACTGGATGAGGCACTTATTGGTACTGCAACTGAGCAGGCTGGAATGTTGCTTCTACAAATAGAACGTTTTTTGAGAGTGCTTGCTATTGTTATGTATCAGGTAGGTGTTATACTTGCCAGTTATGTTTTGTAGCATTTCTTTTCAAAATCATTTTGATCTTGTTGCTTCTACTGGTTGTGGTTGTCTAGAAGTTTTTAATATCTAGTTTCTATTTTCAACCTTAGCTAATGGAATGAATCTGACTTTATGCATGCACAATTTTTTTTTTTTTGACAAATATATGCATGAACAATTCTTTGGTTGGAACTCTTTGCCAATTAAATAATGTTACTTTTTTGTTTTCCCTCACCATTTGTTTTAAGTTCTTCCTCATGCATAAACTCTCTATTTTATCAGCTTTTTTGGATGTGATGATTTGGTCTAAGTTGGATTTGGGATATAAATTTGTTGATGGTTACCTGTTACCAAAATGAAGTTCCGTGGATCATTTTAACAGTGCTTTAGTTAAAAATTGATTTAATTGTCATTATGAAAAAAAGGAATGTGATACAGCCTGCCTGTTCTGCTTATGGATTTGGCAGTGAGTATATTAGTGTACATTGAGGCAGCTTAAAAAAACTTTTCTTCAATGCTTTTCCTGTGTATGCTAAACCTCTCTATCTTATTATTCAATACCTTTAACATTGATCTTGATGGTCACATCTTAAAATTTTGTTGAAAGCCCTTATTTCTTAAAACATCGGTGTATGCTTAACCTATTTAGCTCACTATTCAACATCTTAAAAACTGATTTTGACTGAATGATTTTATAAATGATTGAAATGTGTCTCTTGGTTCACATATCAAGCATTTTTTATTGCCATCCTCTCCTCTGTTTATTTTTAAATCTTGGCAAAGTATATTTTTCTTTGAAACTGGTGGTTAATTGTGTTGTGTGTGTTTTTGATGAAGCATATTGAAATTTTAAATGTCTCATAATGTTGCAAAATTTTTGGCACCATATGCCAGATCCCTTTTTGGTTGAAGTCTTGTTTCCTTACTGGTTCATCATAGGGGCTGAATGAAACTAGTCCCTATTCATGCTTGCAAGAGATACTTCCAGGAGCATGGGTAGCAAGTCCATTTGTCCGGTTAGGTGTTAATCTTAATCTCAACCTTGAATTGCTCATGTTTGACCTTAATTTACATAATAAGTCTGCAATACTTCTGTGTGCCAAAGTTGTTACTCACTTGAAATAACTTGGTTTCTTTCATTGCGTAAACATACTTTGGGTTTGCAGCCTAAAACTTTGTCTCGAATGATAAAACTCTCTGAGCATTGGGTATCTCTCTATATTCTTAATAGAACTAATAGTTTTCCAAGAATCTAGAGACTAATGTTTCTTTTTCTCTTTCAGTTTCATAATTTCTTTACATGGGTTTTAAAATGTACAAAGATTCTGTTATCAGAGCCAACTGATCAAATTCAGCCACCTAACAGGTTTTCTATGGCGAATTCTTCCTGCTTAACTTTTCAGGCACATGAGGGACTATGCTGAATGCATGATCTGATCTTTTCTTTTATCATTTTGTAGTGAGCTGGTAGTTATATTCTTGAAGTTTCTTCTCAACCATGATCCAGTTGGGCAGCTGTTGGGGCTTTCTGGAGCAAACTGCGATATTGAAGTTGATTTGTGAGTTCACATTTTGATCTTCTCCATCATTGATATTTGCTTTCATTGTTAATTTTCCAGTCTTCTTTTTTTTTTCAAACTTAATGAATGACTATGGACCATCTTCGTACGCATGTTTTTTGGTATTGTCAGATTGAAACAACATAGACATTGTAGGTAGCCGACTGTTTTAAGCTTGGGGATCTTCCTGCGGGTCACATCTTACTATTAGGAACTGTACAATTGCTGTAATTTTGAGATTTTTTGAATTCTGAAGGAACTTGTTTTTGACTTTGTTATCAATTTGTATTTTGCTGTAATGTTAAAAAATCAGATTTAGATTTCTGTCGCAGGGTTTTATTGGCCTCTAGTCAGCTCTCCATCTATACTCATCAATTGTGAAATGTCGTTGGTTTTAATTTATTGTGTCTACATTTATCTCTTAAATTGCCATAAAATTATTCAGCTTTAGCTATTCAAGAAGAATAAGCTAAATGTACCAGTTTAGCAGTTCATGAAAAATGTGCTCGGCAAAGTTCGATGCCAGTGCTTGTGTGAGAATAAGTCAGAACCAGTAAAGTTGCTTGGCGCTGTATTTATTTTGGTCATACTCCCACAGTCCCATGGGGGTTTTGGTGATTATAACTTGTGGTGGTCATTATTACGAAATCAATATGTGGGTAAATTCCAGGTTTGAAACGGAGAAAGGATATGATTGGTTTCTTCGAGAGAAAATCTATGTTACAGTTTGTTCCTGAACTTTTCTGGTATTGTAATTCCTCAGAAACTATAAAATGATTGGAAGTCATCAATCTATGCATCGGTTTCATTATCTTTCTTCAACATGCATTGGGGCCATAACACCTCCCTGATTTAGTTGGGTTAATGAAAGTTTAGCCGGCAATTACATTGTTTTTTCCTTTGTGTTTCCTATTATTTATATTGGCTGCCTAAAGTTGTTATGCTTATGCAGGGATACAATGCAGCGAGTTGAACAACTTGTGATGTTTGGAGGATTTTCAGATACTAAACTCCTAACAAGGACCTTGACTAAAGAGTTTAATCAGCTTGAACAATGGTATCTTTTTTGAACTCAAGGCAATTAAAATTTTTAATTACATGTTTAATCCATATGATTAAAGATATTTTAACCTGGATTACATTTTATATACAAAATATCAAGATTTGCTGATTTATCTTTCTAAGATTGAGCAGTTTTGTGCTTGTGCAAACTTATGTTTTTATGATTGATATGTATATGATATGCTATTTTGTTGGTGTATATTTGATATTTGCAGCTTTTATTTAATATTTGAGAGTGTGATGGTAAATATTGGAGTGCGATAAGCAGACATTTTAAATGGAAAGTTTCATAATAAAGGGTTAAGTTTTACATGCTCAACAAAAAAATAGTGTTAAATTTGTTTTTGAATTTGGCTAGCTTAAAATATTCCATCTTGCTTGCAGCTGTATTTTTTATTTCAAATCTGTTGTTTCTAGCGTAATATATACAAGTTCTTCAATTAAAAAATATTTTCCTTTAGTATCCTGCATTAAATATTTTTGTTCTTTCTAGCTTCTATGTAGATTTTGTTTCCTTTTTAAAATTGTTTTCCCTTAACATCCAACTTCTTTTTTTGTTTTTGTTTTTTAAGCTTTTATGTGAAAATTTGTTGGTATTCATTTATAAATTTCAAATTCATTTACTAAATAGTAACATTGGAAAGGGTAGGTATGCCTCTCCTGATGCAAGTGGCTCTCCCTTCATTAGAAGTGGCATCAAATTCCATATATACGTAGAGGCCTTAGAGTGTCTAGGGTTGGACTTGGAGGGTCTCTTGACGCTTTTTTTTTTCTTCCCATTTTAGTTATTTCACAAAGACTTGCCATGGTAAGGGAGTTATAAATCGTACAAAAATGGACCCTACTTCACTAAGTTCCACTCAGATGTGACACAAATTGGTGTTAAATAGTTATATAGATGTTTATTATTAGTACTAAAATATATGTGTCTTGTTGGATATGAAATGAGGCATTATTTAATGATTTCCTCTATTCCTAATGTATTATTGTGATATTTGGTTTTAGTCTAAAGGAGGCTTTCCGAAGGCCATTTGCAGTTATATCAGAGAAGATAAGTTGTGAAGACTTGCTTCCAATGTACCCTGTTCCATCTTCACCTGCATTCTCCTTGTTACATGTGCCGACATCAATATCCTACTTCAAGGCACTGGTTTGTCATTATGCTTTCTTGAATTTAGTATTCTGGTTTCAAAGTTGATTTGTAATTTGTCTGTAATTTTTTGCATAAACCCAGTCAAAGAAAATGCATTTACTTGTCTTTGATTTTCTGGTATTTTTTATGCACGGAATGTTTGTCAAGCATGATTTTAATCTCTAATTTGGGCCTTTTATATTTATGGACACTTTGTAAATTTCTGTTACAACTCTGGTTCTAATTTTTTTTGTTGGTTTGACAAGTTGTTAATCCTGTGTCTGAGAGAAAGCAGCTGATTTAAACATGTAGGTATTTTCCATTTCTGTTGAAGAGTTCAATGCAAATCTGCCATGTTTTAAACAAGTTGAGAGCCTCAAGGCCAGTTTACCTGCAATGCCATTCCAGCATAAAGCTTAGATACAGAACTCATTTTGATATATTCTTTTATATTGATATATTCTTCTGGCCATGATATGACTGAGAAAACAACCTTAGTGATGGCTGCAGTAAGCAGGTGTATTGAGTTCATTGTGAACAGCCAAAAACAGAAGAGAACAATTCAGCCAAGTTCCTAGATCTTGTTATCAAATACAATGTCACAAATCTTAATAATTTTTTTTTACTGATGTAATTATATTATTGGTTGTCTTCACAACTTAAGGCCTTGATGTTTATGATTTTTATGCTTGTGGGCCTCATGTATTCCACTACTTAGTTATCAAAAACTTGATAAGTTTTGAAGTTTGTGTTTTATAATTTATATTTGTGTGCTTGCACAACCGGGCACAAAATTCAGATCTTTTTCAGTCTTATGCTTTGCTTGTTATGCTTAGCTTCTCATACTTTTGCTTGTATGGAGGTCATGATAGTGTTCATAATTGACAGGCATCCCACCATAGCTTTGTCGATTATGTATGCTTCAGAGTGCCTGAGAAATCAGTGGAATTAACGAATTATGTTGGCATAACGAGGGGATTTTTGAATTACAAAGGTTCAATTAAGAATGAAGACACTGCACCAGATGGTGTTTTGCTACGTATTCCAGATGAATATCACTGTGTAGATGTCGCCCTTTACAAGGTATACAACGAGCATTCTTGATTATTATTCTCTTCCTTTTCAAGTTTCCTATGTTCTGATATTGTTATTATTATTGTGAACAGGATAATCAGATTGTTTTATTGCTCAATGAAGCAATATCGAGTTCAGAAATTCCTGAAAGATCTTGGATGATGATGATAGAAACCAATGATCTTCCCTTTGAACCTCTTTCCAGATTCAGTTCTGCTGTTGAAGGCTTCTGGAAGCTACTTGAGTTAAAGGTATTCAACTGATGGGACATCTAAATGCAAATTTTTATTCTGGTGAAACTAATGCCTGTTTCTGTTCACATTTTGAGAGATGTAAAAGTCCATATACAGGTGCAGACCATGGCTTTTATAATGTTCTGGTTTTGTCTGTATTCTAGGATTCAGCAGTGAACTTGTCCTTGGAAATTGGCAAGGTTCGAAGTATTCCACACCTTGCAACTGCTCCTCTGGCTATAAGTGGTAAGGATGATTCTGATTTCTTTTCCGTCTGTAGCTTCTGTTTTTCCTTTTTAATCCCTTGTACCTGTTACTTGTCTTTTGGCAAGACAAGGTTATATATAGGGCGGTGACAAAAATGGTAAATATGGTAGTTTCTGTCATGTAATTTAGGCTTGACAATTTTAATTAGAGCAGAATTTCTTTAGGAGGATTATTCAATTCTTCACTATCATGATGGTGTTTTTGTGAATCAGTCGGTGCATTCTAGCCTGTCAGATTGAAGAAATAGATGCCCATGAAATCTGTGATTTGATGAATCAAATGCCTGTGTTTGTTTGATACTGTTAAGTTCGTGAGTTTGTGATAAAAGATGGAGCATAGGTGTAGGAGGATATGCTCAAATAGATGAGGTAGATACAACAGCATGGTCCTAAGATAGTGCAAACGTATCATATATCCTGTAAGTCTTGCACTATTCTGCTTGTAGCATACACCTACCATTATACCATTCTTACACTAGCTTAACACGTAGTCAGCTTTTTAACTATTTATTTTTAGCTTATGAAACATCTGGTGCGAATACTTGTATTGACTTCATCAAGTAGCAACTCAACCCTTATAAAGGTTCCATTGAGTCAGGTCTCTGCATAACAAAGAGATTTGGTTAGAGCCCAGCTAAGTCAATTTTATTGGCAGTTTGATGATATCAACCTAAACCTTTATGTGGCTGAGAGTTTTGGTTGTGGCATCATTGAGCTAATACTCCGCTCCGCCAAGAGATTTGCTCTAGGTTTTGTTGAGCCAACCCTTTGCTTGGTCAAGAGGTTTGGTGAAAGCCCTGTGAGGTAGGCCTTTGCGTGGCCAAGCACTTTGGTTGAGGTGTTGCTTAGTCAAGAGGTTCAATAAAGGTCAACCTTCTTCATCGAGAAGTTCAATAAAAGCCCCATCGAGCAAGTCTTCTACTTAGCTGAGAGCTTTAGTTGGCCTCGCTACAGTGCAGGTCTTGGTTAAGCCAACCCTCCATATGGTTTGCAGAGGCTTTGATCAAACTTCCAGACCAAGTAGAGAGTTGGCTAAATGGGATTTTGACCAAATATAGCCTTCCATATGGTCTGGAAAAGTGTTGCAACCTTGGTTTAGTCCCACATCGCCTAGGAGATGGAGTGTCCATGTGTATATATGTGGGGGGTTGCCCCACTCTATCAGGCCGATCTTTTGGGGTTGTGGGTCATGTATCATTTGGTGCTTTTGTTGAGAGAGTGGTGTGGGACTGGGTGAGGGGCTGACCAGCGGAGGGTTCTGACCAACAGAGGGTTCTAACCGGGGAAAAGCCCCGAGTGAAGTGATGTTGAGTGAAGTGCTGCTGAGTGAAGCGTGCCTGACCCGACGAGGATGTCGGGTCTGATCGGGGATGCAATGTTGCAACCTTGGTTTAGTCCCACATCGCCTAGGAGATGGAGTGCCCATGTGTATATATGTGGGGGGTTGCCCCACCCTATCAAGTCGGTCTTTTGGGGTTGTGGGTCCTCCACATGTATCATTTGGGGGTTGCCCCACGCTATCAGGCCGGTCTTTTTGGGGTTGTGGGTTTGTCGAGCTGCTGTAATCTCATCATCATTTTCGTCATGATGGATTGTTGCGCAGCCAAAGAGCTTCGAAGGACGTCGACGGACTCCGCATGACTCTTGCGCAGAAGGTTGAACGACTCTTCCAGCGAATCGATCTTGGTGACGACCGAATTGTGGCGAGCTAGTTGTTCGGCCATCGAGGTCAGCTGCTCCTCCATAGCTCGTGCACTGGTCATCATGCCGTCCGTCATCAACTCTCAATGAAAGCACCAAAATTGTTGCAGTTGCTATTGTGTTCTGGTAACTAGAGGAAGAGAAAGAAATGGAGGAGAGAAAAACAGAGGAGAGAATAGGAGATAGAAGGAGGAAAAGACAGAGAAGTGAGGATAATTGGCCAAAGATGCCATTCCCTTCACTATCCATTCAGTTATATAGAATTCTCACGTACCATCATTACAAGTGTAACAATTTCACTAGTCTGGCATTTCATCAAATACCTCATATGCCAGGACCACTACCCCTACTCAGCACCCCTTTGTAACAAACTCCAGCTAATGAAATTACAATTCATGATGAAACGTAACTAATTAAAGATTAACATAAATAGTCCTCATAATATAATCGTCAAACTTGCGATTGCGCGCCTTTGGGCCTCTCCTTGAGCTACGCCTGATCCCGGTTTTGCTTTGCACGCCCTCCTCGTGTGAGCCTCTTGCAACAAAAAGACTGTTTCTTTTGAGAGATTTGATAACCATCAAGTGAAGTCTCTATTTGATTGAGAACCTTGGTTGAGGCTTCATTGAGAACCTTATGATTGATTTTGCGAGGCTTCAATCGAATTGAACATTACAACTGAGCAAAATGCAGCTTAACTGGGTTTTGCCCAAACATCTTAAGCCAAATAAAAGCTTGGTTAGATGGAACCTTTATCCATATCTCAGCTGAGAGAAGGTGCAACCTAATGAAGTCTTGACTAAACCTTTTGTCCGAGTGGAGGGACATCTCAGTGAGGTGTCAATGAAAACCTACTGATGGAGTTATGGTCGAGGAATGGGCATCGGGTAGATTATCCTTGGTCTTCCATGGGGACGGGGGAGAATCTTTTGGCTAAGTAGAGTGCTAGGATTAGGATCTGGCCCCAATGGTAAATTTGGTTTATTTATAAATGTAAGTTTTATAAAGGATTAAAAGAAAACATCCAAGGTGCAATCTTCAATCTCTTTAACAGTTAACCTACTTGTCTTTTGTCATCGCTCCGCCTCTCTCTCTCCCTTTTTCGCGCACACGTGCTCGCTGTCATCCCGCCTTTTCCAGCAATCGTCATTTCTGGTGTGGTTTGTGCAGACTCCGGTTGGGTATTTTCTCAAACTCTCTTTTTGGGACAGTATCAAATTTGAAAATGAGAAAGATCTTATTTAAGTCTGCTGTCTTTTTCGCAAAACAAGGCCTCTGTTGGCTAAGGCTCAACTATGTCTACCATTTTGTATGAAGAGATTTGATTGAAGCCGTGCCACATTAAGTTTCTGTTTGGTTGGAAGATGGGCTTGATAAATACCGTCACCAATCTCTGTTTTAACAGAAGGTTAGTTTAATGAGGTCACGACCATACTTTTATCTTATCAAATGTCTCGCTTAACTAGACCATTATTAAACCTCCTGGCGGAGCAGAAGGTCGCCTTTACAGGATCTTGACTAAACTTTTAGCCCAAGCTGAGGTTTACTAACTTAACAGGACTCAATCAAATCTTTTAGGCTTGAAAGGTTTGGTTGAGGCCCCATAAAACCAAAAAATCTCTTCAACTAAGAGGTTTGGTTAAGACCCCCAATAGGAAACCGTTTATCTTCCAAGGAGATTTTGTAAAAGCTTTGGCAAGTGAGATTTTTGATAGGTCGAGAGGTTTGTCAAGCACATTTTCTAACCACATAAAAGCTTAGCTTGACAAAGCATTGATCTAACCTCTTGATAGAGAATTGTTGGCTTGGTTGGGCATTAGGTGCTATGCATTTAGCAGAAGAAAGTCTTGGTTTGATGAAGCCAAACCTCTCAACTAAGCAAAGTCCTGGCTTAACAAGGATTTAACCAGCCTTGCTAAACCCCAAGAGGTTGAATCAAGACATTTGCCAGGCAAGTAGATCTCTACATGGTTAAGAAATTTTGGTTAAGGCCTGGCCAAGAGACCTCAACTCAATCAGTTTTGGTCAAATCTTCATTGAGACACCTTTTTGCTTGACTAAAATATGGTTGAGGCTTGACCAAACTTCTCAACCAAGCAAAACATTGAATTACTAAAGCCTTGAAGTTTGACACAACAAGACTTTCACTGAGCCTTTTAGCCAAGGAAAGAATTAGCTAAGTGGTTTGATTAAGGCCCCACCAAGCCAACCTTTTGCTCAGGTTTGGTTGAGCCAACCCTTGCCTTCACCAAGTAAGACCATATGGCTGAGGCCCAATCATATGCTCAGTTGAGAGGTTTTAATCCTGTCGAGCCAGTCTTTATTAGTTGAAGGATGGGTTTGACAAAGACTTTCATCTATCTTTTAATTGACCAGAGGGTTGGCGCAGTGAGGCTAATGAGCAAACCTCCTAGATCAAGAGAAATCTCGCTCAACATGGCTTTTACCAAATCTTGCAGTGAAGTAGAAGATTGTCTTTATGAGGTCTTGATCAAACATCTGGGCCAAGCCAAGGTTTCCTACCTTGCCTTCTTGGGGACTCAAATAAACCTCTTGATGCTCAGTTTAGTTGAAAGTTTTGGTTAAATTGTTGTTGAGCAAAAAGGTTTGCTTAAAGATTTAGTATAAGCCTTGGCAAGCAAAATTTTTGTTGAGCCGAGAGGTTTGGTCATGACCTTGCTGAGTCAACACTCTACTCAATTGAGAAATCTTTCTTGAGCCCATTCTCTAACCAAGGAGAGGCCTACCTTGATATGGGCTGAATTGAACCTTTTCATTGAGCACAGGTCTTGACCAAGGCCTAGCTCGACAGGACTGAATCGAACTTTTTCATTGAGCATGGGTCTTGACCAAGGTCTTGCTCGAGAGGTTTAGTGAGGTATGGTTAATGCCTCATGAAGCCAACCTTTTGCTCAACCAAGGTCTCGCTAAAACCAAATCAAGCTAACCTTTGTTAAGAGATTTGGTTAAGGCTTTACTACGCGAAACTTGTACTCAAGAAATTTGGTCAAGAGACTTTGCCAAGCCATGGCTGTGCTCAGTGAAGAGGTTTTCTTGAGACCATATCCTGCCGTCCTCATGGGTGCACATGTGGAACATCATGGCCTCCCCATGTGAGTTTAGCTTGATATCTTGTGGCTGTTGGTTCTCGCCTAGTCATGGCAAGGCATCGTATATGCGAGAGACATGAAGGTTTGCTTTTCTTTTAACCATCTACAAATCTATACAAATATAGGAGGCTTAGAATTTGGAACCCCTTTATCTTTGTTCAATTTGCACTCTTTGGGTATTGTTGATCTTTACCATAAAGATCTATGCATGGAAAATTATTCTAATAGTGATTTTTTTCGGGTAATTGTTCTTGCCATGACCCTTCTAATTTAGCTGGACGACACTCTCAAATATTCATATCTATGCTTCCGATGCCTCTAATAATTAAAATCCCCATAATTTTCATGTGCATTTCTCTAGAATAAAACCCATCACTTAGTAATATGAATAATTTTAAGTCTTTCAGGGAATCTAGCTAATCAACATAATCAATTGGAAGAAGACATTCCACATTCTCACACTGACAATTGTGTGGTGCCTTTGATGTCTAATAGCTGATCAACCCACTCAACTTAGCTCATATATACTACACTATTGTGCCTCATTTATGTGAAATAATTTTTACATGGTTGTTATTTATGGTTCCTAGGTACAGCTTATGACACTCGCGCACGCACACACACACACACACACACGGAGATATATATATATATATATATATATATATATATATATAACAATTTTTAGAATGTTTACTTAGCTATCTGTTTTACAGCTTCCAGAGGAGTCGCTTGCGTCTTTGCCTCTAGGAAACACGCAATGGTTTATATTCTTGACGAGGATGAGGATGAAAGTTCTGATATGGAATGATATGTGATCTTCTCATCTACTCTTTCTATTATGTATTTTTCAGTTAATAACCACATCAATGAAAGTGTTCTCAATGTGTTCTTGTGGGCTTTTTTTTTTTTTTTTTGTAATAATAATTTAAATTTGATATTCTGGAAACGCAAGTGAACTTTAATAGCTGGCCTTGAACTAGGGCTGTTAAGAAGGAAAAGGTTATAAGTTCTATTTTTTTAAAAAAAAAAACTTGAAAAAGTTGTGATTTTATCAAGTTAAGGTTCAAATTATAATTATTATTATTTTCTTGTTTCAAGAGTTGATTGACTGCTTCATAAAATCAAGACATATATCATCTTATGTTTTATCAAGCTTGAGACGGCTTTTTGTGTTTTCCACGTTTAATGTTGGGAAGTCGCAACAAATTGACAATTACTCACATAAGGCTAAAAAATAATAGTTTTAACTGATGAGATTTTTTTTTTTTTGTTAAAAGAGCTGAGAAGCTATTAACTGATGATAGTTTTAACTGGCACGCTTTAACGCTTAGAAGATGATAGCATGAAACATCAAAATCAAACATCAAAATAATTTCATAATAGAAGGGGAGAGGAAATTGAAAACATAAAAATTATACCGAAGGTGTTGATTGCGTTAATTGAAGTGATAACCTTATGAGACCACTAAGAATTGAGGTGTAGAATTGATGTTTTTCAAATTTCACAAATACATTACACGCAAATTCAATTCTAAACTTAAGAAAATTCAATAATTTTCAAAGTAATTTTGTTAAAATCAAAATTGACAGACATGCTAATGCTTTTATATATTTCGAGTTCAAATATGTGAAGAGCTGTTTATTTAAAATTTAAAATCTCCATAAATATTTAAAATCACTGAAAAAAATTGCTTTCTTTTATTATTATATGTAATAAAAAGCTAGACTTTTTAAATTTCTTTAGGGCTTGCTCTTTATGCTAGACTTTTTTAAAAAAAATATATTTAATTTTCAAGTTTAAGTGATAAGTGAAACATTTTAAAAAATATAGCTCTTTCTTTTTCTTTTTTTTTTTATCATGGTATCTTGTGACTTATCGCCACAACAAAAGATGACAGCCTCTGAACAAAAAGCAGCAATATTTTCTTCCAAAAAAACAAAAACCCCAAAGACAATAACATCAATGCAAGGGTTCTTCCATGTATTAATGATCCACGTGCCTATCAAATCTTGTCTTAGTTCTAGAAAGTACCCTAGATGAAGGTCTAAGGCATAATCACCTAGTAGACTAAATTTATATTTGATCTTTATAAAATACAGTCACTTTTCTTTGCTGAAAATAACAAAGATTATTATATACATTAAAAACATGCACTCAATCAAAAACAAAAAAATTTGGGTTCTAAATTCACAACCACAACCAGTTATCCATTATCATTATTGTTTCTCATGAATTTTTAAGTGAAATGTTTTTTTTTTTTTTTTTTGAGATAGAACGACAAGCGCCAACTCTCAGGGGCGTACGCGTGGCGGAGTTATTGCCTACAACGTCCTCACCCTCTTGGAACGGGGGAGCACGGTTCAGGGGGATTGAACTCGCGTCTCCTCCCATAAAGGGACCCGAGGTACCGCTGGGCTACAAGCCCTTTGGTTAACTGAAATGTTTCGCTAGAGTTTTTTTTTTTTCAATAAAATCAAATACCATCGGAGTATAAATCTTGTAGTAGAATACAATCACTTTTAATCATGGTCTCTTAAAGTAAAAGTTTTAGTTAATTTAATTTTTGAAAAATAACATTACCAATTTCACTCCTTAGATAATGATGGAGTATTATATTGGAGTGTACATTTTTTATACCGAGATGGATTGGACGGCTCAGGCTACCTTTTACAAAGTCATCAATTCAAACAAAAAACTTTGTCATGCCATCATTCGCATTTTTTAAATTGTTTATTTTGATTTTTTGATTTTACTTTTTTTCTTTGAAAATTTTAGTTGATATTTTGATGATGCATGACATGAGGGATGACATGTACATAATGTTTCTTAATTTCCTCCACAAAAACATGAGTAAATCATGGGAATTGACTTTGGATACTCTTTATTACTTAAAATCAATCCTGAAATAAATAAATTAAATTAAATTAAATAAAGAATATAACTTTAGCAATGAACACTCTGGATATCTTTTTATACTTAATAATGGACTAATATTAAACAATCATGGAAAAATTTTGTTGCAAGAACTCCATTAAAAACACTTTTAAACTCATAAAATGATTAAATTTTGGAGTGTCTTTTAAAATTAACCATAAATCATTTTTTTTTTAATTATAGAAAAATAAACACCGACTATAATATCACTATTATATACATATCTAATATCATAGGTGGAGGCTAAGCATCTCTTGACCCTCTCCTTTAGCTCTTGGTCACTGGAATAGATGTGTGATAGTCTAATTAACTCCTATATGGAAAATGAATATATTGATTTTTATATGTGTAATTTTTTTTTTAATAAAACATCAAAAACTATGATTCATTTTTATTTTAGGGTTAAAACTTCAATTTCAATTAAAATGATTATTCAATTTCAATTCTATTTTACTAAATAATTATTAAAAAAATTTGGTTTTTTTTTATCATGCGGATTGGCGATATCAGCTAAACGGAAAATGTGTCATGTATGTATAAAGAGAAAAACAATTAAGTATTTATATCATCGAAAAAGTTAAAATTTCTCGAATAACAACTCGGTGAAACAAAATTGAAGTTGGATAATCATTTTAATTCAAATTAAAATTTAAACCTAAAAATCATAAAATATCATACTTTGGTTTCTTGTTAAAAAGTTTACCTACTCTTATCCTGATCATCCATCATAGTTTAGAAATTTTTTTGCTGGGTGAGAGGTCACATGTTTACATTGTCAGATAAAAAAAAACCTATCATTTATTTAAAAATTTAATTAAGATCAGGATTACTGGATTAGGATGATAGAACCCCTGTATCAAATTAGAAGTGACAATAATATTGGAAATATAAACAATAATCATGAGACTCTCCACTGTCCTTGTGACCTGATGAGTTCTAGAAAATGCACTTATTAAATGCAGCCGCCGGTCAAGTCTTGTCTTTTTGTCGCTATATATGAATGGATAATTTTGCACCGGTTTTCACAATCAGCGCCTAAGTGAAGAAATCTATATATATGATGCTCTTCAAGGCTTGACTTTAAAATGAAAGCCAAGTGATTTATGTAACACGTGTATTTTTAATTATTGATTAATTAAAGCACGTTTATTCCATGCTGTTATTGATTAGCATGCCTCGTGATACACACTCTTGAATGCGAGAGATGGGTAGTATGGTCTCTTCCTTGACGTTAATTTCATCAGATTCATGAATCTTGGGTGTCTTTTTTCTAGCTGAATGAACGTCTTCTTCTTTCCAAGTACAAAGTTCGTGATATGAATTTTTAGCAATTTTTGAAGTATTTGAAAGGGACATGACGTTATATCTTTTATTTATTTATTTATTTATTTGGGATGAAATTTTTTCCAAAGATACATGGAGAATCCAACAACCAGTGGTTATTTAAGTGGCTTGTTATAAAACAATGTGTGGGAAAAGTACATGATTGAAATCTTGCACTGAAATAATTTAATAATTTTGTAACGATATTATAACAGTATTATTTATACACCGTTTCCGATCTAGATATTGTTTATTGAGTTACTTATGATTTATCTAAAAAAAATATCAAAATATCATTATTTATTATTTTTATTTAAAAAAAATTAACAAATCAAGTGTTATCAGGAGCAGCATGCACATCTACAGAGTTAATAACTTAATATACCTCTGTCCTCAGATACATACCTACACATTGTGCTAAGCTAATAAAACTATTTGGTGATTGCCTGTTTGGCTGCAATGAAATTTTAGAAGAGCCCAATCAAATCAGTGAGTAATGCCATATTTCACGTATTAGAAAATTAATAACAGAAGAGAAAGAGAGAGAGATATATATATGAATATTCAAGGTGACGTGGCGTCAGTTCATTAATGGAGGGTTGGTCCTTCAATTTGTTTCCTGTTAGGGAGAAAGCAGGTGATCTGTTCCTGAAATGGTGGGCAAGGACTAGAGAGAAACAGAGAGAGATGCCTCATGCCGGCTGCTGTAGTAGAGTCTTTCAATGCGGGTCAGTCAAAAAGGCCAAACGCATAGAAACCGAGACGCCAATGACCCACCACACACCACACACCACACTCCAATCCATTCCTGCGCGTGTCCGTGTGTGTGTGCGTGCCTGACCATCCAATCCATATCCACGTTTTCCTCCGAGTGAGAAGAAGCCAAGCCGAGCCCGAGCTGATCTCCTCCTCCTCGTGAGTACGGCCATGCGTGTGATCCATGACTGATGACACCCCGCGCGCGCGCGAGCGCTCGCGAGCGGGGGGTGTCACGTCACAACGCGCTCCTTCACGAGGCGATGCGGTCCTTCTCCTGGCGCGAGGCGCAGTGCGTCGTAAGCGATGGCGGCCCACGTGGGCGCTGTGCGCGGCCTGCGCCCCACTCTGAGCGCACGCAACCGAACCCGCAGGCAAATGCATCACGGCATGGCCCCCACCTGCTCAACCTGATTCCCCACCCAACTACTGCTGCTGCGCGCTGTGCAACTGCTACTGCTACTCCTGCTAACTCTGCTAACTCTGCTAACTCTGCTAACTCTGCTACTGGGCCTGTACCTGCTGCTGCTGCCGCTGCTGCTGCGGAGCGGACCTAACTCTTTCTCTGGTTTTAAAGTCTTTAGTCATTTGCTTTTTTACTTTTTCACTTTTTTTTTTTTTTTATTTACCCAGTGTTGCTCCCACCAACCCAGAATAGCAACCATGAAAGAAACCCCTTTCAGCTTCTCACTTTCTTCTCCCCATTATGTCTTGTCTTCATACCAGATGCTATTATTATTATTATTATTAATTTATGATGTATTAAACATGAATAGAAAACGTAGGGGTTTTGTTTATCTCTCATGTTATGGGCGGGTGAAGTTCATGTAGTTGATTTTACTTGATGAACAACATAACTTCATTGTCATAATTGCACCGTAATTTTGAGAACTGCATGCACATACAGAGCTTGCCACTTTGTCAATCATTCTAGTTTATCAAAGTCAAAGTTCTAAGTTTTTTGGATACTTCGCCTACCTAGCTAACGTATCTTCCACCACGTATTTGAGCAAGTACATGGTAACGAAGCAGAGCATGTTCATTGATTTATCAAACCAATGATATTCTCTAATAAAAAAATCAATTATTTCTTTATAACAAAATATATAAAGCCACCCATCAAAAATATGCATTTCTTGATGAAAATAGATGGTTCTATTTATTAGATGACGGGATTGACCATAAATCTACTTCCACAACCATATATATATAATGTCACTATATTTAACACGTTTTAAATCTTGAGCAATAAAAATCTTCAAATCGAACCAGTGACATTGGACCAATGGCTATTTGGTTAAATAAAAAATTTACATTAAAAAAAAGAAAAAAATAAATAAACGGCACAAGCGCCACAAAACTCTTTATTTTAGGGTGCTGGAATTCCATGAGATCCAATAAAAGCGCAGTCGGACCCCCCGCTCGTACAGTGGTGACACGTTTCAGGCCCTGGTTGGCTGCCGTATCAGCCAGGCGATGCAAAGGAAGCATGCTGCGTGAACCGCAGATGATGATGATGATGATGTACGATGGCCCATCCAATGACCTCCGATGGACGACAAAGTGGGCCCCGCTTCAGCGTCTGGCTGGGAGCACGCCTGCACGTGATCCCGTGGTCCCCATACCCCGGGCCCCACACATGACACTTGCGTTCGTCCCCCCCACCCCCCAACCCTCGCACGTGCGAGTCCCAATCAATGGCGCCGCCTGCCCCTCGATCCTCACCATCAATCCCAAAATCAACGGTCCACAACCGTCGCCTCACTGTCGGAAACGCCCCGGCGAGTAATTCTGTCGCTTTACTTTATCCTTTTTTTTTTTTTTGCCCCTTTTGCGCTTTGCGTCAATCACGTTGCATTAGATCTCAAAAGCCAGAAGCCATCCCTAAACGGGCCGGGTTTTCTTTTGAACGTTTTTTTTTTAAACCCGAAACCCGAACCCGAACCCGAATCCGAATAGGGTCTTTAACGGGTCGGGCGAGGGGGTCAACCGTGCCCGTTAAGCGATCACCAAACGTGTGAGATTGGTCAAAGGCATGCGTGTGTGCATGGGCAAACGAGCGGCTGGTGGGCGCCGCATGTCCGGGTTGGGGCCTCGCACGCTTCGGAGCCGAAGCCAGCCACGTGTCCACCAACCCGGCACGTGTGGAGCCCACCCGCCCCCTCTCTCCCCACGGCCGCACACGGCGCACCGGGGCGGCCGTTTAATTTATCAATATTATATGTTCGCCCAACGGCGCAGCACTTGACGGAGAGAAACTTCAATTACCCAGATTAGCCTCGCGAGAAACGACATCTAGTGGCAAATCCGTTGGTAGTTTCGCCCATTCACACTGACTCCCAGAAAATTACAAAAGCACCCCTGCAACTGCGATGGGGGAAGGACTTTCTAATGACGGAATTACCCACACTTTCAGAAAGGAATTAACCACCCAGATTTGGTAATTATATTATCATTTCGATGGCAGTTTCGTCCATCGGAGAAGGTGAAGCTGTCGGCCACCATACGCAGAGATCCAGTAATGGAAAATTTCTGATACAATAATCTGATGATTTATGAGAAAAAAACCCGCTGAAAAAGCGATATTCATTAAGCTGTACAAAAGCCCGAGGTGCAAACGGAGAGATCTGTGAAAAAGAAGAAAAGCGAAGGGCCTAACTGAAAAGCAAAAAGGGAAGAAGTTGGTGTTGCTTCAGAAGAGAGGTGCGGGGAGGTTGAGATCGAACGACAAGGGTCTCTTCTTCATCTTCTCATCGGTGATCTTCTTTTCGCCGGCGTCGAACCGGAAGGCCGGGTAGTCGTTTCCGCCGCCGGGGGGCCCGAGGAACAGATCGCGCCCATAGGCGGCGGATCTCCACGGTGGGATCGCCCAGGAGGAGGAGGTGGAGGAAGGGTCGGAGTCCGGCGAGTAGCCGAAGTTGGTCTTGGCCTTGGGGCCACGAAGGTTACGAGCAGCCTCGTCGTAGGCGCGGGCCGCTTCCTCGGCGGTGTCGAAGGTGCCGAGCCACTTGCGTGTTTTCTTCCAGGGATCACGGATCTCGGCAGCGAAGCGGCCCCACGGCCGCTTACGGACACCGCGGAAGTGCGTCTCCTTGCCCTGCTGCGCCGGCGTCTGCGCCGGCGGCGATTCGTTGTCGGCGGAGGCGAGACCCTCTTTCCTAAGTCGCAGCGTCTCCACGGCCATCGAGGTGCTCGATGAAATGGCTGAGTGGAAAAAGAAAGGCAGAGCTGATATCAGATTAAGAAAGGGGGTTGGGTGTGGGGCTGGTATTTATAGCGGAGGGCACGGTCTTGGTTCCGCCCGACAGGAGCACAAACACATTCTCCGGGGTGTTTTAGTAAATATAGAAACTCAAAAGGGTGTAAACGTAAAAACGGAAACATGGTCTCATGCATGCGGCTAAGCGCATTTATTGGACGGCGGGGACACCCACGGCGCCCGCTCTCCATCTCATGCTCGGTGTGCTATTCGAGCTCGCCCGTGAGATCCTTTTTTTCCATTTTCTTTACATTCTAATCCCTTCAAATCTCTTAAATTATGTAATCCCCTGACTTTTTTTTTTTTTTAAATTTTTATTTGAGTGTCTGTATGAGCAACTAACTAATCTAATAGGAAGTATATTAAAAAGTTCTGGAGGTGCAGCGGACCACATTCTGGTAAGGACCACAAAGGAAGCGGATTGGAAGGAAGGAGTCAAAGGACCATCGAATCAGACGGCTGCTGTGTTTCGGTGGGCCTCACAGAGATGCACGTGCGCCCGCTCCAACGAAGTTAAACGATGGGTTCTCCATACGATTTGTGGTCCATCCAAATGGATGATAATAAATCCAACGGCCCAGATTAAGCCACTACTCTTATTGTAATTATTTTTCACATAGACCCTTGCCCAACGCCATATTTACACCCACCCGTGAATAAGATTGCCGTTTCGGGAGCGTCAAGGCGTTAGCAGGGCGTGCATGATGGGAAAACATGAACGCATTGGAATAATTAAAATGAATTAAATATCACTTAAGTGATACTAATGAATATAAAAAGTAATTATATAAATAAATAAATAAATAATAAAATGGGGATTCGACGGCGGGGACATGGGAGTTGGGGGGAGTGTGTGGTTGGATGGTCTCCTGTACGCCATCATGCTCATGCGCCCGTTCTTTTGTCGTTTTCCAACTCCACACGGATTCTATCTTTTTTTTTTTTTTTTTTTTTTTTCCGAAGTCTCTCCGCCCGTGGTCGGCGCGTTCTGCTCACCTCCCCAGTCAGGTTACCTCCCGTTCCCATTTGTCGAGTTCCAAGTTGCATGCTTCTCAGTGAAGGCCTGTGTCTGTTCGGCTTCTTTCAAACCGGATCAGAGTTCACACGTGAGTGGAATTTATTGGAAACCCCGGTAAGTTGTTTGTTATTACATGTGTGCTTCTAAATCTAAGGCTTTTAAATAAATTTTATTGTGAGGGTTTTTACATGAGAAGGCCCACCACTATTTAATTTTTAAACATCATGTACCTTATAAAATATAAAAGATATGAGTTTTAATTACTCCGAGCCAGTAATCTCTTCATCTATTCGGACCAAACGAGTTCGGACTTTTAGCTTGGTGTACTGTATCACATTTCATTAAAAAAAATATATTAATTAATATTATATATTTAGTTTTCAAACTTAAATTACAAAATATAAAAAAATATGAGGTTTAGCGGCTATATACAACTTATTAATCAAGCTTGGCACCAGACGAATTCCAAAATTAATTAGTTGAGGTGATTGATGAAGATACAATTATGTCAGTGCAGGTAATTGATCATATTTTACAAATTAAAACAAAAATTAATTAATGTTATAAATTTAGTTTTTAAGCTTGGATATGAAATTGGTGACTTTTTGTAATCTATGATATAGGGCAGTGTGTGTAAAGCACCAAAGAAGAAAAGGGGGACTTTTAATTTGTGGTAGCGTTTGGTTGGATGTAATTCTAAATGCAGTAGATTTCTAATTACATTGTAACTGTAAATCCATGGATTTGAAAATACAGTGCAGTTAAATATGATGTTTGGTTAGATGTAACTGGAACTACTGTATTATAAGATTTTATGTTTGTTTGAAAGGATTTGTAAATCTAAAATTAAACAACATATGTTTGGTTTGATATATTTTAAAAGTATGATTACTCATAATAAAGTTAAACCCATATTATTTCATTTATCATTTAGTTATATTATTCTAATTAGTAAATATTTATTATGTATTAACTTTATTATTATTATGACAAACTTATTATTATATTTATTAACTTATTGTAATAAATATTTTAGAAATATAGTTATTTATTTACTTTTATTATTATTATTATTATTATTATTATTATATTCATTAATTTATTCCAATAAAATTTTATTAGAAATATAGTGAGTTATTAATTTTATTAATTTTTTATTACTATCTTATTTTAATAACTTATTTTAATAGTGAAATTGGACCATTAATTTTATTATTATTTAGTAATAAGACTTTTTTTATTTTTTTAATAAATCTCCAAATCCCAGGATTTTTCAAAATACCAGGATTTGGTTTTACGGCCAATTTGGCCGTAAAACCAAATCCCTCAGTCAAAGGTATTTGGTTGGTCAAAGGAAAACTAAATCCCTCAAAACAAACAACGGATTTTAAAAAGTGATGTATTTGGAGTTACATGTAACTCCAAATACATCAAAACAAACACTACCTAAGAACTCCCAAGAAAGTGGTAATGAGGAAGGAATTATTTAACTGATTTATCTACCACATCACAAATTAGTAAGATATTGTGATAAGATTTTCTTTAACAAACTTTTCTTTGTTGAGGTAATCTTCCCATTGGGAATCAAGTGAACTAATTTGATACTCTATTATTGGATTTACTATTTTACTTATTTTTACCATGAAATGTGAGCTTCTAGTTAAGAACTTATCTTAAATGGTTTTAAGAAGTTTCATGGTTTTTGCCTTAACTTTTTTTTTTTTTTTTTGAGATAGGGCGACAAGCGTCAACTCTCAGGGGCGTACGCGTGGCGGGGGATTGCCTACAACGTCCTCACCGCGGTTCGGGGGATTGAACTCGTGTCTCCTCCCACGAGGGGACCCGAGGTACCGCTGGGCTACAAGCCTTTTGGTGTTTTTTTGCCTTAACTTGAAAGGGTTTTTCATACTTAAAAATGTATTGTTAAATGGCTGTAAATATGAACAATATATATATGAAAAGACATTCTTGTGTAATTAACAGCAATTTGTTTGAGATTTTATTTGCATTGCATACAAGATAAAGAAAAAAAAATGCTTATTGTCTGATTTCTTTATGGATGAATTTCATGTTGGAGGTATTGAATATTTCTTTCAAATTAATTTAATTAATTGGTGAATTTATCATTTCAATTAATATTTTGTTATAGATGCATATCGTAAAAGTTATATAGAGTATTATAAATGTTATATATTGTTCAAAGATCAAGACAAAAATAATGGAAGAAACTTAGATTGTGTTTGATTGCACTTTTTTTTTTTAAGAAAACATTCCCCCGGGTCATTTTTCAGCTAAATAGACTGTTTGTTTGTTCAAATTTTTCATGAAAAATTTTTCCTCTTATGTTGTCACATGACCCTATTTTCTAACAAAACAAAAAAAAAGGAATACAAGAAGTGATATTTTCTCTGCATAGACTAATGCATAAAAAATCAAAAAGCAAGTCAAGGTCTAATATATATAGACTTGAGATGAGGAAAAGACTTTGAAAATGATTGAAGGAGATCAAAGACAATTTATTCATCTTGTTTATCCGTTTATTTTGGTTCTTTCTTCATATATATATATATATATATATATATCATGTTAAACCTCTATGATGTAATATAATATATATGGAGAGTAGAGAATTTTCAATAAATTATTGTTATATAAAGCAATTGATACATAAGAGGAGACCAACAAAATATACTTGACTATTATATATAAAAATAAATTAAAAATAAATGTATAATTTTTTTTTGAAAATATAAAATTTGGAAATATATATATATATATATATATATATATATATATATATATATCCAAAAAATAATAATGGCTTATTTTATAATAGAGAAATAATATAACCCTCCTTTCTATATGTACATATGTACATAGGTAGTATGTATGCACTCCAATGAAACATAGATTCACTTCCATTTGGATTTCAATCCCTCTTCCTTTCTCTAATCCAAAATTAAAAAAAGAAAAAAAAAATCTCCTTTTTCTCTCCATTCGTTTGTTCACAGCTAAAGCTCAGCAATCTCAATGAGAATCAGAGCGTTCTTCTCCCCTTCTCCATTGAATTCCACTTCCTCTGCTCCTGCTCTCCCTTCCAATGGTTCCAATTCTTCTTGCCAAGGCCTTGATCTCTTGCTAATTGCTGCCACTGAGGTGATTGGCAATAGGGCTTTGGAGATTGAGAGTTCTGAAGCTGATGGAGTTTTAAAGATTGAGGAGAAGAGTGAAGGAGTTGCTGATGAAGTGGTTCTCAAGCCAAAGAGGCAAAAAAGGCAAAAGGCAATGCCTTCTAGGTTCCAAGACTCGGTGATGCAGCCCTGGAAGAGACGAACTCGTCGGCGATTGGCTTGAAATGGCTTGATTTTGGAGAGATTAAGGGAATGTTTCATCAATCTTGAGGTTTGTTTTTCTAGCTTCAATTTGATTGTTTTCTCATATAGAAATAATCCTGGTTTTTAGTGATGATGATTTTTTAGGGTAAATTCTTGAATGTGTTAAGTGATTCCTTAACATTGAATTTCATTATTTTGTTGTTGCATTGGAGTGGATTTCTGAGAAATTATAACAATTTGGGGATTGGTTCCATTTAGCTTTATGCCATTGTGAGTTTTGTGTTCATCTTGTGGATTTCATGCGTTTTATTGATTGGTAAATGCGTGTTATTAACAATAAAATTGGAATTAATTAGGGTTTCCACTTTGGTTTCTTATTATTCACATGATTCAACCAAGGCATTATTAATCCATCCATAGTTCATTGATTGTGTCGAATCTTTTGATCTCAAAGATCCTAAATTTGGTCTTATTATCTCAAATTTTATTCAACAAACCATTACCTTTATTGAACGTAGCATTTGATCATAAAATCTAAAATGTAGTACTATTGCAACCAAAAAATAAGTACTATTCATTGTTCTTCCTGCACTGAATCATCATTAGTTTTATCGATGGCCATGTTATCATTTGGTGAAGTATAATGGCTTGAGACTAAGCATGCAAAATTGACAATATTTTTCTTTTCACAAATCTAAATAAGCTCTAGAGACGAGATCGATTCCGCTAACAATAAGCTCCTCGAATTTTCCTTAATGCTCTGCTATCCACTTTTGTGGGTACTTATTACTTTGAGGTTTGCTCAGTATACATACAATAACTAAATGCTAATGGAATTGTGTTATTTCTTACAAGGTTTCGATCATTCATGATAAATACGAAGAATGTATTAGTTTCCGATGTTCTTATAACTAACTTGTTTCTCTATTCTGATCACAGGCCTGTTCTCTAGCTTCTATGTATTACTTTCTCCTTCATGCATGATGTTTTTCTCGTATCGTGTTTAGGTCTATGATCATTTAAGCTATGGATTTCACTTATGAACTAATAATTAACGACGATAATGTTATTGCAAACTGGTGAAAACTGGAGTGGAAGCAATGCATGAAAGAACAGTTAGAGGAATTTGATCCTAATGTTAACACTTGCTCCTTCTCAGTGATTTTGCTTTAGAACCAATTTCATACTGATTTGATAAATTGTACATGTTGCCTAGGAATTTGGTGTTTACTTAATTGCAGTTATAATGCTGAGTCTTGGTATTGTGACAAGAATGAATGAATACTTTGAGTAAAATGGATGCAGGGGCTTGGTGTTCAATGAGACAAGGAGAGAATTATGAAACCTTGGAAGTTGCCTTCTCTTGGTGGAGGTGAGCATTGTATAATAATTATTTTGGGGTTCTTCCTGATTTATTATCAAAACTAGACCAAGTACCATTTTTGTCTTATGCTGTGTGTGTGTGTGTGTGTGTGTCTATATACATATGTTATTGTTAAAATCAATGTTGGTGCTTATGTTTAGGAGAAAAATATGGATGAAATATAGCTGTAAAATATAATACAATGAATGAGTTGTTCTTTCTTTATATTTGTCTTTGCATCACATGAAAGATAACATTTTTGCCGCCTCCTTCCTTTTTAAAAAGCGCCTTATAATTCGTTATTTGATATATATATATATATATATTATTTTGTACACCATTTCTTGGAGCAATTCTTTTTTATGGTTTAACGGAAGGTAAAATATATGGAAATGATATGTTTTGCTCTTCTTATTAATTGTAGATATAAAATGTGGCAATTTTTTTGGTTTATCTTAATTAAAAACTTTAATTTTTTAAATAAAATCAATTATACATTTATCTTATTTTTTAATCAAAACCACAGGATATCTTCATTAAAATGAATTATAAATGCAATGTCTAATGAGATTATTTATAAAAAATAAAATAAAAAAAATAAAAATGCTTGGAAAAAATCACGCACACATCAAGCAATTTTGAGTTTTTCAAGGGACTAAAAAGTAAAAGGAATCCTTGCGGGTCCCACATCATGACGCCATCATACTCGACGAGGACGCCACGCAAACACGACACTAACGAGGCTTACCCTCCACGTGTCAGTGATCTACGGGGTCCAAATCAGCAAGAAGTTGGCCTCGAGTGAGCCGGTCCGTGGGCCCCGCGCACTCGACCCGACTTTTAACGACCTTCTAGCACGACACCCATCAATGCTCACCCCGCTCTGAATTAAAAGCATCTCATCCGTCCTTTGCAGTTGTCTTCTCATCGTACGGTCATAATCGTTGTTGGTGTGCACTCGCGTACAGTTCTTAGTGCGGCTTTTGCCTTTCCTGTCAGCCTTGCAATATGGTACCGCTTTGGCACTTTTTAAGTTATATATATATATATATATATATATACAAATATAAACTAATTTTAGAAATTTTCAGTTTTATCAATTAAATTAGTTAAGATGTAAATCCTCTGAAGATCAAAACTGATGCCAAACTTATTTAATAAATTCAGAAAATAAAAAAAAAAATATATATATATATATATAGTGATTTTTTTTCTATTGTGGGCAATCAATGGTTCTCATTTCATTAAAAATAAATAAATAAATAAATTGATAAAATTGAAACTTCTCATAAGCATGAACATTATATACATAATATTAAAAAAAAAGTTTTAAAATAATTAATTTGGTGTATAAATAAAAGATCCGAATAAAAAAAATAAAAAAAGGAAGTGGAGCTTTGGTGTTTTTTCTCCACCTGGAGGACAAACAGAACAATCCACATCTTTGCATCAAAGCCCATGGCAAAAGCAATCTCCATTCCATCTGTCCCTTTTCCATCTCAAAATCTCAACTTCAGGTTCAACTTCTTGTCCTTCTTTATCTTCTCTTTGATTCCTCACTTCTTTCCTCTTTTTTTTTTTTTTTTTTTTTTTTTTGATTTCTTTTGAAGTTCAACAGTGTGTTAATTGTTCTCTTTGTTTTTCAGTATTTCATTGTAGGGGAGACATGGAGCGAGTGGAGAAAGCCAACAGGGATGCAGTGCAGAGTTGCCAAAGAGTACTGAACCTCATCTCACAATCCAAAGAGCAACAAATGATTCCTTTCAGGTCTTTAATGGCAGAAACAAGAGATGCTGTTTCAAAGTTCAAGAAAGTTGTGACCTTGCTGAGTGTCAGTAATGGTGGAGGTCAGGCAAGGGCCAAAATAGTGAAAAAATCTCAAATTCCCATTGCTCATACTTTGTTCATTGATAACCAGTTTGCTAGAAATTCATACTCATTGGATTATCATAAACACTTGATGTGGAATGCTGACATGTTGAGACTCTGTAGCTCTAGCACCACAACCACTTTGTCTTCAAACATGTCCTTTGTTTCTTCATTGAGCGTGGATGATAAGCCTTTTCAGATGATTGGTAGGCCTATATCTTCTGAATTAGTGAACCGAACTGCGGCTAATGTTCGATGCCATTGTTCGAAAAAGAGGTTGTTAACTTTGTGTTTGATTTGCTAAGCTTTATGTTGTTTGAATTTGATGATGAGAGCTTCTTTTGGTGATGAATTTATAGGAAGAATAGAGTGAAGAGATCCATTATGGTTCCTGCCATTAGTAACAAGCTTGCCGATATCCCTTCGGATGATTACTCATGGAGGAAATATGGGCAGAAGCCAATCAAGGGTTCTCCATATCCTAGGTTTGGTTTGTGTGTGTGTGTGTGTGTATAGATTTCATGAATTGTTGTGCTGTTTTAGATTTATTTGCTGACTGTCGCATTTGAGTTATATTTGTTTGGCCGAGTTTATCAGTTACTATTCTGCAATGTATCAGACCTTTTGAATTCTCCCTGTTTATCTTGTTCATTGTTAAATTCACAATGCTTTTTTTTTTACTGATTAGAATGCTAAATAAGTGTGACTTCCATTGTGTAACTGAGAAATCCAATTGCTATGATCATCTTGATTGGCAAAGCAAGAAACATGAACTACTTGTTTTCAACTGCACTTACAAAACACGAAATGCAGAATACTTATTATGAATCCATTCGTTATGCTTATCTAGATGTTATGAAGTAGAGAAAATCTTAGAAGCTAGTAATTGATCTAGATCAATTATCTTTTGGTCTTTTCTATTTAAAGTGAAAATGACCAAGAATAAAGTTCATCTAATTGTTTTGCAGAGGATACTATAAATGCAGCAGCAAGAGAGGCTGTCCTGCAAGGAAGCATGTAGAGAGATGCTTTCAAGAACCATCGATGCTTATTGTGACTTATGAGGGTGAGCACAACCACACCGGTTGATCGACTGAATCATGAAGAACAATTGTGTAAATTTAGTCATGAATGGGGGAGTGTACAAATGAAATTTCTTTCTGACATCGACCTTGTGGAAACATTCTACTTGAGAGTAAACTGATGCAATCCAAAAGTTTCGATCGAACACTGAATGATGCTAGCAAAGGCTGTGTGTTTTGTTCATGGATGGAGAAAGTTTTGGTGGGCGGGGAACCGATAAACAGGGACTGGATTTCTGATAACAGATCAGTTAGAATGCTTATGGTTTTTGCTTTCGAGTTGTAGTTTTTTTTTTCCCCATTTTGAGCTCTTTTGCAGAAAGGCTTGGTGTTTGACATTAGTATTTAAGTTTCGATAATTTTCTACTGTTTAAACATGAGGACCATCCCAAATTGTCTCAATATGTTCATCTTTGTTCTTGTTTTTTCTTTTGGTAAAGTTAGCCTGATATCTGAAGATGATGTATAGCCCTGAAAATATATTCATCTTTATTGCTTGTCAATGAATGTTTATAACTGAAGAAAAATATAGGTTACAAATCACAATAATGTTGCCACCTTGAAGCCTACAGATGATAATTTACATGAGATCAAAATTGCCCAAAAAAAATCAAAATCCACTGGATAAGTAGTTTCTGAATCATATGCACAAATTAGAAGGATCAGAAAGAGGTTCTGGCAGTTCACTTCGTTGATCATAACAAAATCTCAATGCAGAGTCAGTGTCGTCACTTGAGTAATCTTCATCAGATTCTTCGTCTTTGTTATCAAAATTGTTATGCTCTTTATCATCATCATAAGTATCAAAGTCGACATTTTCGGTGCCATCAATATCTGTGGAGTCTATACTGGTATTGAAAGTTCCAAGGTATGTTTCATCACCCTCATCCTAGAAAAACACACAGGTTTGTAAAATCTTGTCATAGCTCAATACCATTGAAAACTAAAAAAAAAAATTTAATTGGAATGAAGGAAAACAGGTCCATGTCTTAATGAAGTCATTGAATCTAAAAAGAATGATATAAGGCACATTGATGATAACCTCTGTCTCTTCATCTTCATCAGTTGCGTATGCAGAATCCAACTTAGCATACAAGTCCTCATTGCCTTGATCATTGACATCTGCCATTTCCTTCTGCTCATAATAGAAAGGAAGAAGAACCTTTTAGTAAAAACAAAGCAGATAATAAATATGTCTCAGTTTTCAACAAGCCAATCAGCGTGTAATATGAAGTAAATCATATGCAACATTCATACCAGCTCTGATTTCAACTTATTCACTTTCATTTGTAAATTTGAAATGTGGTTGCTAAGGGCCTGTTCAACAAGATTGACACCAACAAATAAAGCGACCATCAGAATAATAATAGAACATCAAAAGAAAAATAGTTAGAGACCACATAAAAATATCAATGTTGTCATTGTTTGGCTATATTCGAGAAATGAAGCAATACCTATTGGTGTGAGGTGCGTTGATATGAGTTTTAAATCCAGTTTTGTTGTTTAATTATAATGTAAATTACCTCATGCCTCTGAAGCTCGATAGAGCGAGCTAGAGCTTTTCTTTTTGTTAATAGATTTTTGGGCCTCAAAACAGAAGGTCGTCGATAGTCCTTTCCTCGGTACACAATGATGGCAAAGCCCTTGGAGACCTTGTCCACAGAAACCAAGACACCCCCACTTTCAGCTTCAAGTGACAAGGCAATACCTCTGACTTGTGAAAATGTCTTGGCTTTTACGAGAACCTTCACTAATTCCCTGTATTTCCAATGCAAGTGCATATTTTCAACGGTGCCATCAAAAACACCTCTTCTTCCTGGAACATAAAGCAAAGTAAGTTTCTTGATAAATTTATAGGATCAAAACAAAAACAACAATCATAACAGTTTTAAAAATGGGAGGGAGAACAGAGTTTGTTTTGAGGACTGGAAAATTGTATCAGCCGTATAAGACAGTATCCAGAAAGAAGACAAAAGAGGGAAGCAAGTCTTTTCCTTACCCAAACTCACAAGATCATAGCTTGTGGTTTAACGCAAAAAAAAAAAAAATCAATAGGTAAACGTAAACATCTTTTTCGATGAAATGATCCACCCTTTTGATATTAACTGAGAAAATAAATAGATTAATTTTGCACATATACCAAGGAGTAAAAAGGCTTTCATCCTCATCCCAAGCTTGCGAAACATGAACCTCTCTTCATCAGTTATGCTTTCAGGCTCTGAGGTTCGTTCCAGTGGCTTCAAGAATTCTTCCACTTTGGCTAAAGCTTTTTCAGCTTTCATTAACTTCTCTTCAGCCTGTTATATCAAAAGAGATTGATAACAAGAAATCAATAATTAGAAAGGTTTTACTGTGATTATTCTATTTTTCCAACCAAACTGCTAAACAAGAAAGTGTAAGAACAGCAGAAATTTTAAGCCCATATTCATTTATCCCTAGGTACCATTGACATGAATGTCTGATATATTTAGAATTGAAAAGATAAAATACCAGTAAATAAAACAGAGCATGGTTGAAGATCTTCAAACTTCTTGGAGAAGCTTGTCTAGTGGTATAAACATCTAAATCTTAATACAGAAAAAAGAATTTGATCCAAACCATAGACAGTGAGTAAGATCACAGGCAGTGTTAAAATTTGGGGCAGCTACAAGGAACTTCGTTAATATCAATCAATATACTGAGATATTAACAAGCTTTTCAGAGAAGGCAGAGACATTTTAACATTCATTCCATTCTGAAAAGAGAATAACTACCATATAACTCCAAAACGATAAAGGTCCAGAGACTTACAAGAGAAAGTTTCCTCTCAATCTTCTTTACAATGTGGGTATGCTTTGCAATTTCTACAGCTCTCATCATCTTATTTTCATGATCCTCATCCAGTTTAGCTCCCCATTGAGCATCAGCTTGAAGTGTCTCTCCAAGAGTACCAGCAGCACCAGATTGTTCAAAGTCCTCGATGTTTGATAAAACTGAAGAAGAAGCTCTTAACCGTGCCTGCTCTTCTTCATCTTGCAGAGTCTTGGCTAATTTTTCCCTCTCGATTAATGCCTCTGCTACTTCAGAGGCCAAGAAATTTTTTCCTCGGAAAAATACAAGAAACTCGTTGTTTCTGGAAAGAAGCATTCCCCCAGTCAATTTCTGCAACCAATAACAGTGTTGTAAATATAAGAAACTAGATAAAAGTGTATTTTACAGGTTAAAATTATGTATAATTGCTCTGATCCGCAATTATGTGGAAGTTATGAAAAGGGAGACCAGGACGTTCTGTGGGAATAAGGTGGCATCAACTTAAGTATTATTACTTTGATGTCCTCAGCCATTCTTTCACTAGTTGTAAGTTGCACTCCCCGCTTCAAACCAATCTTTGCAATGGAACTTCTCTGCCACAACTTCACCATAGCTACAGCTAATCCTTCATGTCGCCTGCTCCTCCCTGTTGATGTGAAAATGTACAGTTAGGCATTAGGCATTTAAAAGTTTCACAATTAGAAGGTAGAATACTACACCTACCAAGAGCAAAATGAGGCGGTAATACCCGTGCAAGCCTCCGCAAATCTGCAGCCTCCTTGAATCCCAGAAATGGCCTTTCTCCATACGGAAGAAGGCGGTATGGAGGTTTGTAACCAGGAACAACACCAGGAAGTAAATCAGCATCGACAGGGGATGGGCCACTTCCTGGCCAGTCAGTGTAACGTGGACCGAGACTGTCTAATAGCTTGTCTATCTCTTCTTCATAATTAATTTTCTGAGGTGATTCAGCATCTGTTTTCCTCTCTGCTGAAGCCCGTATATTTTCAGAAGAACCTTGCTTGATATCATCTTGGCTATCTCCCAGGGAATCCCCACTCGGTAAGGTCAATTTTTGGAATGAAGGGGCACCATTCCCACCACTCATTTGATTAGCCAGGTGCTTTTTCTTCTCTGGATGAGGAACGCCATAGCTAACACCTCTGTATAAAGAAATAGCAGCCCCCGACCTCCATATCACCAAACCCCCGGTTCTCCTCTGATTAATGACAAAGAAGAGTTATCACCACAACAGCAAGAAACCAATCAAACACATGAAGAAATTAAGCATATACTCTAGAATTCTTTTCAGCAGATGGCCTACACGAACCAGAACCCAAAGAGTGTGCCCAATTGAAAGAAATTTATCACATCCACAATATCATTTCACAAAAGAAAAACATAGAGGCATAATCATAGAAATGCATATTAGCTTAACATGCTTATGAGACTCAAAAAATAACAAATCATTGCAAGAGAAAACAAGCAAAAAGGGCAACATACTTTAAATCATAACAGTGACTTCATGACAAAGATCACGAGATTATAAGGATTGAACGAACTATAAATAAATCTGAAAATCAAAACAAGATAAGATTTTTATTTTGTGACCCAAAAGAAAACAGACCTCCAAATCCTCGTGGACTTTCTTCATATTATAAGTCACCGCACCTTCGCACTTGAGCCTCACCACCTCCTCCGTCCGCCACTTCTCATGAATCGCATCAACAACCGCGTTCGTGACCCCTCTCCCCTTAATCCTAACCTTAGACTTTATCCGCAGCGCCAAATGCCGCAGTCTCCGCAGCTCCCCTTCCGGCAGCGTCAGCTCGGCCAGAGAAGTTTTGCTCCGCTTCCTCGTCAACGCCCCTCGCCCATCCTTCTCAACCGAAGGCTTCTCCCACGGAAACCTAACCTCGTCGTCCCTCACAGCCAATGGACTCGATTCCGGTTGAGATTTCTCGCTCCTAGTGTCGATATCGTCATCGATGTACCCAAACTCCTTGAGCTTATCTACGATCTTGTTCATGGTGGTGCTTCCGCCGATGCCGACATCGTCACCGGCACGAAAGCCGAGGTCAGCACGGACTATCAAGAAATGGTTCCTGGCGGGTCGGGGGAAAGCAAAGGGGCGATTGAGGGGATGGGAATGGGAGGAAAAGGGGAGTGGGAGAGGGAGGCGGAACTGGAGAGCGGGGGCGAACGCCATGGATTTTGCTTTGATGTACAAAGGAAGGATTTTTTTTTCACTGAGAATGGCGGGTGAGCAGATATCAACACTAGTTTGTGATTTTTTTTTTTCCCCATTTTATAAATGCATAATGAAAGTTCACTTTAGTCCCTTAATCAACATATTTTCTCCATTTACTCCTTGGAGCTGAAAAGTAAATTTCAGTGTGTGTATTTTATTCTCCTCATTATTCAAGTAATTGTTTACAATTATAATATTTTGAAAAATAAACTCTCTATTGAATTTAGGTAGAATACCCTAATTGGTTTTTTTATTTGTCACAATCTATCTTTTTAGGCCTTTTACTTTAATTTGGCCCCGATTAGTCCATCTACTGTCAATTTGAGGCAAATCAAGTCCAACAGCTGACCGACGTTAGGTTGTCCGTCTGAGTTTGCTGATGTGGCTTTATAATGGATTGGTAAAATACCCTAATTGGTACTTTTATGTGTCACAATCTACGTCCCTTTATTTGTCACAATATGCCCTTTTAGTCCCTTTACTTTAATTTGCCCCGATTAATCCCTCAATTATAAAACTACGTTAGCAAAGTCAGATTGACAAACTAACGTCAGTCAGTTGTTAGACTTGATTTGCCTCAAATTGACAGTAGAGGGATTAATCGGGGCCAAATTAAAGTAAAATAACTAAAAGGACAGATTGTGACAAATAAAAGGACCAATTAAATATTCTACCTTGAATTTATCCTCCACACAAAAAATTTTGACACTAATAAATTTCATGAATTACTCTAAATAAGGAAGTTCAAATATTCTTTTGATTATATATATATATATATATATATGATAAAATCATATATTTTACTTATAACATAAAATTGGTATATTGTTTTCCTTTAATTTTTTTATCAATAAAAAATGCTACCAGTAACCATCTATACAATAAAAAAAATTATATTTTATTTTTCTCTTAAATCAAAAAATAAAGTGGTTAAAGCCCTTCATTGTTGAGGTTTTATGGCATGTTGATATTTTTTTAACGAGTTATAGATAAACTACGTGAGGAGCATGCATGCATGTGGATTTAATAATTCAATACACCTATGTCTCTGCCCTACATAAGCTAAGGTTCTAACATATTTATTCAAAAAAAAAAATTTTGATGCTTGATGGATATATTTTTTAAAAAACAAATTAAATTATATAAAAATCATTTTATCATATATCAAATGGTGCTCTTAATTAATAAGTTGACACATGGGAGTCAAATGTCTTAGGCCTTGCTTGGATAAAGTGTGGCAATGTTTTATAAAAGAAAGGAAGGGTAGGGTTCAAGTTTAACCCATCGTTTATTTGGGGGAAAAGTAAAATAAGTTTTAGTTATTTTTTGTTTGGTTTGGTAACAAACTAAATACTAGATCAATTTGATAAATTAAATCACAAACATCAATAAAATCAATTTGTGTAATATAATGACCACCACACATTTATAAAAAAAAAAGAGTTGATGAACAATAAAATAAGAAATTATGGGTCATTGGAGTTTTGACGGCTCTCCAGCTAGCGAATCTGGTAGTTCTCGGACGAGATATTCCAGTGATCCCCGGAGATGAGATAAGAGGGGAGAGGGAGAGAATGGCTAAATTTGTTCCTTTTCATTATCATTCTCTTATAAAAAAAACATATCTATGTCAATATAACATATGATGAAGAGTAAAATTGTCAAAAATAATTTCAACAATTCTCAACCCAAAATGGAGAAAACTGGGGAGTTTCCAACCCCCCACAACTCTCCCAAACCCCTCCCCAACCCTCCACGTCAAGCTAGGCTTTACAGTTCAACTATTGACAAGATGATTTTGGTAAATTTTAATTACATATAAAGTTAACCATAGATTTGTTAAAAAATTATTAATAAGAATAAACACGCATTATTAATTAAAAATATTAAATTTAAATTTAAGATATTTTTTTTGGTTACCATTAGGTATAATTTTAATCAGCATAAAAATCCCTACAAAATAATAATAATTTATGAATAATATTTTGGAGATTATCCATTAAAAAAGTATGAAATTACTGTTTACTCACTTGAAGAAACCCTACCTCCAAAAACCCTCATAAGCCCCGGCTCCGGCGAGGGAGAAAGAGAGCTTGAAGCTTTTCTCGCTCTCGGAGTGCTTGAAGCCTTGAATGCTTCTCCTTGGATCCATCCATGGAAGCCGACGCATCCACAGCTCTTGCAGGTGATCCACTGATCCGAGGAAAAATCGCCTTTCTTTGGTCACCTTCTTCTCGTTTCACTCTTATGCGTTCCTTTGTCTCCGGTTTCAGTTCGCCAGAAGGTTCAGGATTTTCTGGAAGCGGCTCGAGCTGGGAACCTTGACCTCTTCAAGAGTATGTATCTTGATCTTGGCTTCTAGTTGTATTGTTATTTTTTTTTTTGGGATGTTTTTGATGCATAGGACTGGGATTTTGTAGAACTTGCAACGCAGCTTGACGAAGGGAAAGGGCTGCAGAGAACTGTGGCTGATGTCAAGGATGCGAACAAAAGGACTGCGCTCCATTTTGCTGCAAGGGAGGGCAGGATCGAGGTATGCAAGTACTTGCTCGAAGAATTGAAGCTTGATGTTGATGTGAAGGATGAGGATGGTATGCTTCCCATAATTTTGATCCTTTTTCTAATCTTGGACAGAAATAGTTATTTTATTTTTGCTGGTTTGAGTGGCTGTTGATATGATGATTTCCATGGCTAGATGATCTTTCAACTTTTTTGTTTATTTTGATGCCACGCATGATAGGTAGCTTTATCCATGAAAATTCTGAAGCAGTGAACTATTTTTATTTATGGACTTAAACAGAATTCTCGTGAATTTAAATAGATAAGAGACACACAAGTTTGTTGCTTCAATTGAATGAGTAAAGATTGATAATTTTAGTTCTACAATGCCCTCTGGTTTACTAGAATTGTCATATTTCAGTACATCTCGAAGTTCATTACTGTAGTTGTACTTACATTGGCACTTATTATGCCTGCTAGTCATCTATTCACTTTGATTATTCATAACAATTATTGGTTTGTGGCTAGCCAGAAAGTTCTGAATTTAATTGTAATCCCATGATCTAGTTGATCGTTTTATCTAAGAGGAGCACATTATCATGCTGTTGATGTATTCAGTTCTTCCGCTTGGATGTTTGACAATTTTAGTATTCTATGTTTCAGGCATGAAAGCTCTACTATTATTTAAGTTGTTCATCTTCATGTAGTACTTTCACCAAAACTCCTATGTTCTTTTATATATTTTACCTTACACAGCTAACTCATGTTAAATTTGCTGTGATCATAGTGTTTCACGTGTATGGTATATACGCAGCCATTTAGTTGATGTCAAATGTTGCTTGGCAGGTGAGACTCCTCTACTTCATGCTTCTCGTCAAGGACATTTTAATGTTGCAAACTACCTCGTTGAGCAAGGGGCAGATCCTTCAATCTCCAGTGACTTAGGAGCAACTCCTTTACACCATGCTGCTGGAATAGGTTTGCTTGCCCATCCATGATCTAACTTAAAGTTGGATTTGTCTAACCAGAGTTCTCAGAGGTCTTTTATTTTAATTTATATGCTGTATCAAGCAGTAAATGTTCATGTCCTGAGTTGGTGATGTATTCATGAGATTATGTCATATGGTTGTTTCGAGAAGAAAACCTAATCTTTATAGTTGTAAATGGTTATACAAGTCATTCTTTCCTCATCTTTCTAGTTGTGGTTTAATACCTAGAAGAAACAATGCCATATTAAACTTTTGATTTATTCTAAAAAAGGAACTTGCAGAGCCACTTGCGTAATGGTATGATATATCAGGCCTTGAGTTGATTGATTGATGTCTGTCTCAATCCTGCTGGTTTGATTGGTGAAGTTAGAAAAGCTTATAGAGGACTAAAACAACATTAGTTGTGAAGGTTGGAAGGGGCTTGATATGTCGTTCAGTATGGTTTAAGCTGGGACAAATATAAATGAGGCATTATTTGTTACTTTCCTTTGCTTTCCTGAAGGATTTTCCTCTAAATAAGACCTTCTTTGTCTAGTTATCTGTCTGAACTTCTTTGATATGCATGTCAATATGTATAGTCCTGTCGTAAGCTAATCACAGAAATGAGCCGATAAAATGTTATAGAAAAAAAAAATAATATAGCCACCAGGAAATATCATCTTCTTTTTAATATATTCTCGTCTCTCTTAAATGCTAATTTTTGTTACCTTTAAAAAGGTTTCCTTATTTATACTATTCGTTTGAAGCTGAAATGAAGCCTTATATACAGGGAACATTGAGTTGCTGAAGTTTTTACTTTCAAAAGAGATTGGTGTAGATTCACAAAGTGATTCTGGTACCCCATTAGTTTGGGCAGCTGGCCATGGACAACAAGAAGCCGTGAAGATTTTGTTAGAAAACTCTGCCAATGTTAGTGTTTATTTGCCTGTTATTTTAATTTCAGGCTCAACTTTCCTCTTGAGTTGCATATGCATGATTTGCACAACTCCTGTAATTAATAAATGTGGTTTTAAAGAATATAATGAAGAAGCACATAGATTCTTTACAGCTCAAAATATTAGCTTATCCTTCATGTTCTTCACTTAATATAGATAATAGTATATGCTTTTGCACAATTGTTATTTCAAAAAATTGTTGGACATTCAATTGGAAGACATGGAAAATTGACTAGATATGATTTTTGAGATAAAATAGTGGCAAGACAATTTAAGATGATTGGCATAACTTTTGCAAGATTTTATGTAATACAATCCTAGAAATGGCATCTGATTCGTGTCATTGTTATTATTTTTATCATCATCACTCAGCAAGGATGTTGCAAAAAACTTGCTGAAAGCAAGTAATGGTTAAGGCTATAGATTGTGTGGATACGGAGGGTGTGGTCTTGTTTATTTTTATTTCCAAAACGCCAAAACTTGACCTGATTAGTTTCTATCTCTCCTTTCTTGTTTTAGGTGATTTATTATTGCAATGCCTATGAATATCTTCAATAACTAATTATGGATTTTGCGCATGTAAATTACATACCTTATGATGTCTTGTAATTTCTTCTATTCACAGCTAAGATTCCTTTTAATTTCTGGATTTTCACTAATCTGTTAATATTAGGAATTTTATCTTAGGACTCACATCTCCTATCTACTTTCTTGTAGCCGAACATTGAAACTGATGATGGCATTACTCCCTTATTATCATCGGTAGCAGCTGGATCATTGCCATGTTTAGAACTATTAATTCAGGTACTTGTAGTTTTGCTGCACAGGCAAACTAATTTGTTGGAAAATGGTGAAGACTCGTGTACTTTTAAGTTTCCTTTGTAGCCAAGTGTTGAACTTAAAGTGTGTTATTCCTGAAGTGTTGACTGCGGCTTTTTATTTTTATTTTATATTATTTATTTATTATTATTATTATTATTATTTTTTTGCATAGGCTGGAGCAAACCCAAATATTGTGGCAGGTGGAGCAACTCCATTGCACGTGGCAGCTGATATTGGAAGCAAAGAAATTGTGAATTGTTTACTCAATGCTGGAGGGGACCCCAATATTGCTGATGAGGTTTGTTGCCATGGACTTCTAACAATTATAAAATGCTAAATTTAATGTGCATGTGGGGCAGTTCTTGCTACAAGGGAGGAGTTATGTTTGTCTTGCATTCAAGCATGTGAGGTGCCTTTTGGGTGAAACCCATCAGGCCCAATAGTATTGTGGTAAAATAAACAATTTTTCATATAAATTCAGCTGCTTGTTATAAATGCTATCAGAGTCTAATCCCAACTGATCCAAAATTTTGCTTGATTTTGTTATAGAATTGCTATTATGAACTGTGTTCTATATATTTCAAATGTGAATATGAAATATTGACCTATTTAGCTTATCAATATTTGGAATCATGGTTTATGGAGTATGGCTTGGAGCTGTCATTCATAGACCATCATAAATATGAAAAGTAGCCACAATTGTTAGCAAGACATTCATTTTTAAGCATGGACTGCTTGGTGAAGGATTCCTCCTGCTTATTCACTGTATTGAACTACATTAGTATGCAAAGTTCTACTGCCAGTCTTGTGTCTAAAAGCTTTTACTTTGGGATATGTCCAAAAATGATTTCATGTAATGAGTCTCTATGTTTTTTTAATTTATTTTTAAATAATTTATTGCAGTCTATCTCAACTCCCCAACTGAGATTTAAGGTGACATGTAATGTAGTTTCTTGATCCTTTGGTCATTGGAAAAGTTCAAGATGGTATTGGTGCTTGGAATATATCATTTGTCAAATGTTATAAATGTTTTTATGTATATGTGATGCTTTTATAATAGCCAACAACCAAAAGGTAAGAATAAAATAATTAAAATGTGTTTGGGTGCAGGATGGTGTCAAACCATTACAAGTTGCTGCAATGAGGGGTGACAGAGAAGTGGTTGAACTTCTTCTTCCAGTAACATCTCTTATTCCAAATATTTCAAAATGGAGTGTTGATGGAGTCATTGAACACATGCAATCGGTTAGAAGCAATGAACAGGTAAGTTGCTTGTTCTTTAGTATTTTGTGATCTTGTAGGGGCGTTGATTCTTCAAACGCAACTTGACTCACATATCTTTGCATGTGCATGCTTGTACATATTTGGTGTGTACTGTGTCGTTTGTGTGTGCCAATCCTGGCCAGCTATAGGTTGCTGATGCATCACTAATAAATTGAACCATATTGTAGGCTAATGTGAAGGAACTAAGCTCTCAACATACTGATGTGCAGAATATGAAGAAGACTGTTGAGGTGCCTCTGTTTTCTACTCTCTTTTTTTTTTTGGTTTATTATTACTTGATTACGTCCACTCATACATTGATAGTTTTTTAATATAGTGTCAATTTTTGTATGTGTCTTTTTTTTATTTGTATGAAGTTTGCTTATGTGTGCTTCTTGATACCTCTTTCTATGCATAAGCAGCATAACTATATTTTTCGATTTGCTCTGTTTGAAGTATACTATGTATAATTATATATATATATGCCTTAGTGTTGTTGGAGGTGTTCCATTAAGAAACATTTTTTTTGATGATTGAATAATCTTTGCTGGGATTGGTAAAGAACATACTTAGTTACTAGCTAAAATTATGTGAAGAGCCTCCAAATGTACTGAATCATTCCTGCAGGTAACACCGGAAGCAAAGAAGAATTCATTGGAAGCTAAATCCAGAGGGGAAGAGGCCTTTAGAAGAAAAGACTATCTTTCTGCAATTTATGCTTATACTCAGGTATCTTCGTTATAGTTATTTTGTTTTCAGGGTTATCATATCCCATTTAAATTCCTCTTGGGTGCTTTCGTTGTCACTACTCTACTGTGTAAAAGTCAGCCAATTCAAGACTTAAATTTATGTGTATGAGGGCATTTTCAATTCTGGCGCTGGTCATTATTACCTCTAATAAGTGAAGAACTGTGGAACACGAAGAAGACTTGGCAATTGGCATCCTTTCTTGGACTTCAAATCCTCCTCTCTTGTTATAATTTTTTGAAAAATGCTAAGTTACCAAGTTTTTCTTTGCCACATTAAGATCATTCAACACACTTCTCAGTGAAGCTTGTGGCATCAACTTAATAATTAATGCTAAATAATTACTAAGTTGGACACCAAGGGCACAATTGAAAGTGATGAATGGTCTGCTTTACAGTTGATTGACTGGTGGCGGCCATGTAAATAAAATTTTGATGCATTTCCTTTGTTTCCCTTTTAGGCTATAGATCTGGATCCTACTGAAGCCACTTTGCTATCAAATAGAAGTCTTTGTTGGTTACGTTTGGGACAAGCTGATCAGGCCTTAACTGATGCCAAGGCTTGCAGAGCTCTAAAGCCAGATTGGCCTAAAGCTTGCTACAGGGAAGGAGCTGCGTTGCGTCAATTAGAAGTGTGTTTTGTCATGCATTCCTATCTGTTAATTAAACTTTCGTGTGTGTGTGTAATTCCCTTCGTGTTGCAGAGATTCGATGAAGCCGCAAATGCCTTTTATGAGGGTGTGAGACTTGACCCTGAAAATAAAGAGCTGGTGAATGCTTTCAGGTAAATACTTCCACTGATCTTTATTCATTTATTCGTGGATGTGTACACTCATTATTTTGGTCTAAAAAGAAAATGAAAAAACTTAGATTTTAGAGCTATTCTGCTGATGTTTTGTGAAGTAGGATATTCTATACTGAGTTCATTGTGTAATGAACCATTGGATAAGCACCACATACAATAAATACGTGTGATCTTTTACATTTTAGTACTATGTGGCACATATTCAACGACTTTGATCCAGTGTGTCAATACTTGTTTTCACTATTCTCACAATGTGGATAAGCTCTATAAATCCAGAATGTTTTGCATTCTCTGAAGGTTGAGATAGTAAATGTTAAAAAAAAAAAAATCTTCCCCTGATGCTTGTATAATAGAAAATACGAACTCAAAAAGTTTGTTACATTCTTGATATTATGTGTTCTCTCTCATGGTCAAAATGTCAGTCTTACTCTTTATGTTCATGTAAACAGGGAAGCTGTCGAAGCAGGAAGGAAATTTCACAGCACAGACCAGCAAAAGCAATAGTGTAATATATGCAATGCCTGTTGATTCACGCAATACATTTTCCGGCCATTTAATCTTTGGTTCTATAAGTTTATTCAGTCTTTAATGTATTCCTCCAAGTTGCTATTGAGTGACTTGCATAAGTTTATATACCAAGTTTGCTGGAGGGGGATGCATCACAGTGAACTATTTGTGCAATGGTTTTTTTTTTAAACTAGATCTCTTAGTTAGATTTAGATGTTTGAATTGGTGTGTAATTGATACGCTTTGTCTCAAACACTGATGCAGATTGTAAAGCATCAATATTGAACTGAATTTTGACAATTATTATAATTATACATGTAAAATATTCTTCTGTTCTTTTAATTGACTGATCCCCGGGTTGGTGGTTGTCCATTAAATGGTACTGGTTTGTCACAGCTGTGAATTTAGTTAAATATAGATATTTGGTAGTGTAATGGTGTTCACTGTGCTGTATAACTTTCTTAACATTTGAGGTTTCTATATTGTCTTTAGTCACTGTATATATATATTTATATGTCACAGTGTGCTGTATAACTATGAGATTTCTAAAATTATATATAATACTAAATTTTTTAAAACAATCTATGGTTTTTTGGTTTAAGTGTTTTGTATAACGTTTTTGTTTCTGTAAAAATCTATAATCAAATCTCAAAATTCACAGTGAAGGCACAGACGTGTAAACGAATTAATTTTTTTTAAAAAATATTTATTGCTAATTTGTATAAAAAAAACTTCATAAGCTACCAACTTAAGGTTTCACATGGATGTGTACACATATGGATAATAAATATCAACTCATCATCCACAAGCTATTACTCACCTTGCTTTTATTAATTTTAACTTTTAAATTAACCAAAGAGAAAGGTTGTAAAAGTAAAACCTTACCCAACCTCCTTTTTTATCCCAAATATATGTCATGTTATATCAGTAAAGACAACATATTCATAGAATTAATTAATTAATTAATTAATTAATCAATTTGGTTGGCATGTAATGTAAGAATAGTTCTTTTTTTTATTATTATTGAAAGGCGGAAATAAATAACACCTTTTTCTATAAATAAAGATATTATAAGGGCTTTTATAGAAAAATTCGTCTCTTTTAAACCCTAACCCCTTCTCTTCCTAATGCTCAGCGGAGCCGGTGAAGAAGAGATCAACCGGGGAGTGCCGTGAACCGCCTCGATCTTCTTCTCCGATCTCGCCGGAGACCTCCCCGTGTAGAACATCGCCGAACTCCGGTGAGCTCCTGAACTCTCTGGCTTCTCTTGTGCCTCTGTTGATTGCTCTTTTGTGGCGGTGGATGTCCATTTTCATGAAACATTCAGCTGTGGCTTCTGATGATGTGCGAATCATGGGGTTCGCTGGTTAATGGATTGATTTCTTCCCATTTTATAATTAGCAGAAGAAATTTGTCAAATATTTGTGCAATCTGGCTTAGTTACAGTTCAGCGTATCCAATTTGTCTGGATTTTAGTGGTTTAAATTATTTTGCACTTAATTTTGATCGCTGGTTCAAGGCCTTCGTGAAATGTGTGTCCTTTATGTCTTCAGAACTGAAGAAACTCTCCAAGCAAAAGCTTTTATAGGCATTCTATTTGGCTGATTATCTTGAAACCATATCCATCCTTGCATTTATTGAAACCATTTACTGCTGAATATTCTAGCTGTTTTGGTGTTGCTTATGCTCTGCACAAATGATTTTATATGGCATATTTATTTGGATTGGGATTGGGTGTTGATTGTTTGGTGTTATGGGCTTAGTTGAGGGGTGGAATTTTGTTTTATTTTATTTTATTTTTGTTATATGCTTGAATCCTATAGTTCTCGCTGGGTGTTATAATGGAAGGTAAGTGTGGGCATTTCCTTGTAATTAATGTTTATGCTAAGTCAGAGTATGAAATAATGCTTATTTACTATTTTGAATCATATGTGTGATATTTTTGCTAAAAAAATTCAAATTTGGTTTTATTCAATGCCACAGATTGTAATTGCGTTCTTTGAATTATGTTGGTTTGAATGCTAACATATAGTCTGACCATGACTAGGTCAGCTGATCTTTTGCTATGCGATATTGACTAATTTAGAAACTTTGCAAATAGTTAATATTATGACTTTAATTCCCTATGTCATTCGTTCACGCATACAAATATGAATTCACAGATACTATTTATTTACCTGTAGAAAATTTTCCTGTAATTATCTGTACCTTGGAGGGATTATTGTATGTTTTCAGTCTCTCATAGTTTTTCTAAAGTCAGCTTTCGCTCAAAATAACTAGTTGAAGGGATGTTTGGTGGCGCATGGCAAATAGTAATCCTTGGAGGATTAAATGAATATCACCTGATACCATATTATTGTTGATATCTTTGTGTCTCAGATATGTTCCATATAATACCATGCCACTCCTCTGATTGTGGTTGTATTTTTTGATATCCTGGTTATTGTAGTTTCCCTTCTTGATGTTAATTGAATTCTTTAAATCAGGAAAAGCCTTCTGTGATAATCATCTTTTGTATTTATCGGATGAAGAAACACATTCCTTATGAATTGTTGTGCAAAGATAACATTTTTCTAAGATAACACTAATGGAAGTGTCTCTATGTTGGCTTTTTACAGATTAACCATGGTGTTTCTTGAAGTTGAAATGCCATGGAATGTGTTGATTGCTCCTGACAAGCTCGATGCAAAAGGACTGTTGCTTCGAAAAGCGATAATCATCCGCCTTCTAGAGGATATTGCAAACAGAAAAGCATCCAAGGAGCATGGCTACTATGTTGCAGTAACCGCATTAAAGAAAATTGGCGAAGGAAAAGTCCGGGAGATGACTGGTGAGGTGCTTTTCCCGGTGACCTTCACTTGCATCACTCAGAAGCCAAGTAAGGGTGAGGTCTTAGTAGGCACAGTCGACAAGATCCTAAAACAGGGAATATTTCTGAAATCCGGTCCCTTGGAAAGCATATTCCTTTCGGAGAAGACAATGAAGGATTACCAGTACAGCGCAGGCGATAACCCGATGTTTTTGAATGATAAGCATTCCAAGCTCGAGAAGGACACCTTGGTTAGGTTCAAGATCTTCGGCATCAAGTGGATAGAGTCTGATAGGCACTTCCAAATATTGGCAACTTTGGCTGGTGATTATCTCGGTCCTCTTTAACTGGGGTGCATGTTTGGACAATGCCACCAGTTTCAATTGTAAATGAGACTTTGGTGTTGACTTTTTGACATTGTGATTAGTCAGGTCTCTTGAGTTGTAACTTCTGTTTTTCATAGTTTATTGGTTTCAAGGTCTCAGATGCTCACTGCACTTAATTAACTTCATGCAATTGATGCACTTCTCTCTGTTAGTTGAAGAGAGAAACTCTTTGTTGCACTACTAGAAAAATATGAATTAAATTTTTATGTGTTTTTGATGCGCTTCATGCAATTGATAATATTAATGCATCATAAAAATGCACAAAATTAAAAGGAAAAAATGTTCATTTAGGCATTGATAAGATTCCAGCCGTTAGTTCAAAGAGAAGATGACAACCATCACTGAAACAATGCCACGTTTTCGATTAATTCATTCTCCATCATTCCCTATCCAATCTGATTCTATTTGTTTGTCCTTTTTCTATTATATATATATATATATATATATAACCATTAATTTCATCTAGACAAATATCTAAAAGTTATTTTTGAATTTCATTCTTTAATATAAAAAGGTTCAATGAAATTTATTTGTCCAGAATTTTTTTTAAGTGAAAAAATTATGACAAGTGCTTTTTTGTATTTTTTTTCATTATAAATCCATCAACCCTTAAAATCATGCCACGTGTCCCATTCCGCCAATACATAAGCTCCACCTCTAACCCTTGACAGATCCTTCGTCTCCGCCGGCAAACGGGGAAAGGGGGGAGAATCAGGAAATTCTTGGCTGGAATTAGGGTTAGGGTTTGGGGCAGCGCTGTGTTTTCGTTCTCCTCCACCATGCCGTCTGGCTACGGCACGATTCCCACCTCGTCATCGCCGGGAAGCTCCGGATCCCGCGCCATTGATGTCTTCTCCCGCACCAGGGATCGTGGCCGGGCCCTCATGGCGACAAGGAGGCCATGGCGTGAGCTCTTCGATCCTAAGGCCTTTGCGCGGCCCTATAGCTATGGCGAAGCCATGGCCCGGGTCCGGCGCAACCTCGCCTACTTCCGCGTGAACTATGCCCTCATCGCTCTTCTCATCGTCTTCGTCGGCCTTCTATGGCACCCGGTGTCGATGATCGTTTTCCTCGCTGTCTTTATCGCTTGGTTCTTCCTCTTCTTCTTCCGCGACGAACCGGTCACCGTCTTCGGCCGGGAGGTCGATGATCGGATTGTGCTCGCTGTGCTCTCGGTGGTCAGCATCGTTGCCTTGGTCTTGACTGATGTGGGCCTGAATGTGCTTGTTTCGTTGGTCATCGCCGCCGTGCTGATTGGGTTGCACGCTGCGTTTAGGATGACGGAGGATCTGCTTCTGGAGGACCAGGATGGCGCTGGCGCGGGTTTGCTCTCCTTCGTGGGCAGCTCGGCGGTGTGAATCATGAAAAATAAGATTTTTGCTGTTGATTTTTTTACTGACTCGTTTTGCTGGCGAGTCTTGTGAGCACTTCCCTTTTTGGAGGGGGTGCTCTCTGAGCTTCGATGGATGCCATTGGAGGAGGAGGAGGAGCTTGGTGGTGGTCTCATGGAAATAGAATAAGGTTTTGGATTCTCAACCCTATGATTCTTTGTTGATGTTTCTCCTTTCTTTTTGGCTTTCTTTGTTGTGTATTGTGTTTATAGCGTATGGTGAATTAATTGGTGGTGTGTTGAATATCCTGGAGAATTGGTTGTTCTTCTGAATTGTGATTGTTTAGCTGTTGCCATTTTTTTTTTAGTGAATGAAAATCCATGGGATGAATTTTGTTGCTTGTAGAGAGACTTGTTTTGGTGATTTGATAGGGGTTGTAGTTCAGATTTTTGTTTAGAAATGTTAATCTGATATTGCTTTTCTTGGAGGAGGAGCAGCTTTGTGGCGATCTCATAGTAGTAGAATAAGGTTTTGGAATCTCAACACTGTGCTTTGCCTTTAATGATCTGTCTCTCTTTGGTGTCTTTGTTGTGCATTCTATGATGAGGTGGTTGGTAGTTGTCTGTTTAGTATCCTGGAGATGTGGTTCTTTTTCATCTGAATTCTGATTGTTATATCTGATATCATTTATGTTTTAGTGAATGGAACTTCATGGAATGGAATTTTTTTGTTCGTTGAAAGTACTTGTTTTGGTGATTTGTGCTTGATTGGACCTTAAATTTTTGTTTACAAATGTTATTTTGGATAAGCTTGGTTGTTAGGAATGTGGGGAAGTGAAGATAAAGAAGAGTGTTTAGTGTTTGATTAAGAAAATAAGATAGATGAACATTAAATGAAACAGGGTATTCTAGTAGAATTCACACCAAGAGCCTTATTCAATTCCCGAGGGTCTGAATTCTAGTTAATGATGTTATTATGTGATTTCTTGGAGTGCTTTTTGTTGACAGAAGGAGATAAGTAGAGAAACTGATGAAATGACAAGAAAGAAAATATTTTTTGCCATTTGCTTATCCTGTGATCCATCCTATGTTCACAACCACATGCAGAAAAACAATTTCCATTGTTGTATTCTTGTGTCTCCTATTTGCTCTCAATCTAAACATGACCACGTCTAAAGTGCATAAGCTTCCTAACTAGAGAAGCTTGCTTTTTGAGATGCAGTTCTGAAACCTTTTTCATGCATTCAAGCAATGTTGAAGGAAATTCTCTTTTATGAAATTATTTACTCAAATCTGATGGATCTTAGTCTTTACTGCATATGCCATTGAAGTAATAAGACAGCACACAAGTGATCTTAACCACATAAGCTTGTTCTTCAGGATTCAGTTCTTTAATCTTGTGATTACTATGCCATGCTTTTATGTGTGTGTGTGTGTGTGTGTAATGTGACTTGATCTCCACTTTAATTTTTTGGTATAAGTTCATAAGTGGTCTGTTTGAAATGGAATCATGATTGTTTGAGATATGTTCTTCTTTTAACCAATGTTACTTACTACCCTAAAGGCCATGTCAGTCTAAAACTCTAGAACTGTTTACGTAATTTTCCAGTTAACTAATTTGTGATTTACATCAACTCCCTGAGACTTTTTTTTTTGGTTAAGTTTGCTTACTATTCTTGTAAATGCATTAGTAGCCACTTCAGTGGCTCAAGGGATTTGAGAACATATTTCTTATAAGCCATGGCTAAAGCAGAAAATTGCAGGGCATGCCTGAAAGGGAATTGTAGCATGTTAGCATGTGTCCACACACAATTATTGATATGGTTCACCACTTTCACTTATTGTAGGCCATGCTCAGATGCCAACCTGGTTTTAGTGTAATGTCATGTATTTTAATCTGGCAAGACTTGCATCATTAGATTTATAAGATCACCCAAAAGTCTTTATTGCATTTATCTAGAATTCACTTATGTTGAATGATCCATGTTGTTGATGTTGTTTCCACCAAACTTCAGTTGCATGTATGTTGTTTATTGATGGCTGTCAATTTATGTTAAAAGAAAGTGAAAAGTTTGTTTTTGCAGTGATCCTTAAAAGGCATGTGAGCATGATAATAGGCGGTGTTTTTGAAGCTCTATATTTATCAGCCAGATGGTCTGTCTGTTTTTAGGTTAATTTGTTAATTGAGAGGTATTGAAACTAATCAGGTCATTCATGGGGTATGCATGACAAAATAAAAATTTTAATAGGTTTAAGAGTAATGAATGTGACTATTTTATGGTAATAGTGGCAAAATATATATACAAGCGAATGTGAGAAAACTTGGAATGTTTTCAGATAACTGTAAACAAAAACCCTACGTCTGAAATACGGTTGTGCGGGATAATCACGTCAGATTCGTATTATCATTTTTTGTTTTTCAGAATAGTGTAGAAAAAAAATCAAACATCTTAAAAATTAGATAAAAATGAAGAAAAATACGTGTCACGCACTGCAGGTAATCATCAGAAAAGGCAAAATTAAAAAAAAAATTATGACAAATTTCTATGCTTGTAAGACCTAAAGATCAATTTTCTGAAAGAAGTACATCATGAATGGAAACACAAAAATGGACCGAAATGATATAAGCCCATGCATACATACATACAGGCACAACAAATGTTCATGTTACTTAGACCTCGAGTTCAATTTTCTACGAAACAACATAATGGACCAAAATGTCACATCAAAATAAATAAATAAATAAAATAACAAAAAAAAAGGAAAAGAAATGGCACCGTTCATTGACATTGACAGAGCTTCAGATTTCTATCATGAGAAAAAAAATTTGAGATCACTATTGGATCAAAAGATTTATCTATATAATAATACATTTACAAAGACTACTGATAAACCTCTCGGTTTCTGTTTATACTTTCATCTTTAATGAACAAATTCACTGTAAACAAAAACCCATGTTTTTCTGCAGATGAAAAATGGGAACATGGGTATGATACATTAATAAGCTTACCAAAAGCAGCATCAAAACCAGAGCAATGGATCTGGCTAAATTATGAGCAGGCATCACTGTAATCTCATTATAAGGGGAGGCCCTTGAATCAGGTCCTTTCTATGCATTTCTGGTAAAATGAAGAGTTGTGCCGTTCAAGAGGCATTGACTTTTCGACCATATGATAAAACCATGACGAACTCCTTAGCTGCATTGCCCAAAGTTGCCTGGACTCTACTCGATGATCCCGCCCGCAGCCAAATATCAACCAAGTTGTGCAATGCCATTGTGGGAGCAACTGACTGACCCCTGCATGTAATTTCCACCTATGATGGGCAATTATACAAAAGATTCGTCAGACAGAAGCAATTGCGTGCCAATTGTGAACTTATTGGCCTCTATGTTCATCAGTACACAAATTCTTTAATGCTCTAGTTTGTTGGTTCAGAAAACATCAGAATAAACCAACTTTAACGAAAGCAAGTAGTGCATAATTCTGAAACATTGTACTTCATTCTTCATTGTGGTTTTGTTAAGATAAGTTGGGTTGATCCAGCAAATCATATACAAAATGCAAGCCGAGCGATGGGCTAGACAGAAGTTATTCACATAAATACTTAATGCAAAGTTCAATAATAAATAAGCATTATCCATCAATGTACAGTCTAGAATTTACTAATACAACCGTTACGGAAAATGAGATGAACCTTGTGAGAGTAAACCTTCAGACTAAAGTTGGAAAACATGATGAAAAGCTACAAACCCACTAGTTGGCACCACATATAATAGAACAGTGACCACGGGACATAAACTAGCTAAAGCTCTATCGAGGTATTCTTTCACATATCATCTCTAAAATAACAATCCAATTTGACTTTAGAATGGCTATATTTTGAATTTTTATAATTCCAATATTTTTATATTTTAACTTAGTTACTCAAAATTAGGTGTACTTAGGATTGTTGCTTAAAAGTTCCAAAAGGGGCTTTCTGTAATAGTTGATTTTCCTTGAACACTAATGTTTGGCTTTAAATTGATGGAAGTTTCTCAGCTATTTTGAAGTTAACAGCAATTTCAACTAAATATTTCACTTTCTAAACACAAATTAGCATGTCGTTTTGTCGCATTATTTGCACGTTCCATGTCAAAACAGCGTCAAATCTATAGTTCATCATCCTCTACTGAATATACTAAAACAACCTTAAAAACATCGATTAATCAATGTATGCGTGTAGAACAATTAGAGAAACAAAATATCGGATCCAATAGTGGAAATTCCTAAGTAAGATAATTGTTTTAAAATCTGAAGTGAACACATTTGTTTTTGCGTCAATTTAGATAAGAATCTTTGTTTTTTGGTCAACTAAGATTCTACAAAGAACTGTTTCAGAATCATAGTATCTATTGGATAAAAAACCTTATCCAATTACCGAAACTTCTTTCGATTTTACCTGCTAAACTTGTATAAAACTCAACCGTTTCTTCATAAATTAAACTTATCCTTGTGGGTATCAATAAAATGATGTTGGGTAACCTTTTTTGAGTCATATAAATTTAGACATTTGATCTGTAAAATCTCTAAATAGAAGTTGAATGAAATCGAGGAAAATCTTATCCTTGCATTCCACCGTGGAGTAAGAATTATTGATTTAAACCCCTGCATATGTCCTATAACGCACACATATGGATATATACATTGGTAGTTTAACGTTAGTTCTTGAATAACCAAACAAGAAAAACACATGCAATCATAAGAACGCTAAATGATCAGCTAAAGCTGTGGCATGTCAAAATGCATAGATCAGCACAGGAGAAATGCTGGGTTAAGCAACACAAACAATAGTGAGAATCGAACAACTGAAAACTTCCATATCCTCTTTCTTGTGCGTCCTCATCTAAAGGATGCCCAAGAGGGAAGGTTTTATATAGAAAAGTAACGTCAAACACACCATGTGCCATTTAGATAAAACCTACTGCGAGTTTTTCCTCATTAGCAACCTATGCCCATTCTTCTTGAAATTCAAATAAATTACACAAACAAACTAATCCTATCAATAAGGCAAGGATTATGAATTATGCTTCATGTGTGGACAAATACGGGCAGTCATGACAAAAACACTAACAATTTCATTGTTCATTAATTTCATATTAATTTTGAGATTCAAATTCACAACAGCAGACAGAGAAGATAAGAGATCTTGGTTATTGGTACATCCAACTCAAATATACATATACATTAATTTAATCAAAAGAAAAACAAGTATATATGATGTATGTTCCTTTGTACAATTAAAATGCTTAGGACGGTTTCTTCATCGTCAGCTTCAACAGATATATGGCAAATATGAAACTCAAAATGGGGGAAGATGGTAGCCAAAGTAGATATTCAAATTAGTAAGGCTAACTGAACTTGTATCAAGATTGAAAACTCACCTCGGCTTCACTTTGAAGGTTGAGTTTCTTTGCCAGGTACTTATGTAGGATCGAAGTTGGCAAGTTTCCATCTCTAACCAAAAAACAAAATATAAGACACTTCCTATGGAAAGTAAATCTATATGAAAAGGAATCTTTACATCATAGGTCAGTAATATGAAGAAAAAAGTAGCATTGGCATGACTTGAAGTATTTTTAATGCAATGGGTGACACCAAGAAATGTATTATTCGGTGACAATTATGGTCAGGATTCAGGATAATAAAAGGACATCCAACAAGCCATACATCTTTAATATGACATGACAGCCTTCACAGGAGAAGGTATTGAGATATGGCTATATATTCAAGATTACAGTAAAAATATTCAAAAGATGATCAAACTATCTGATGAGTAAATTACATGAGGGATGACGAAGACGTAGCTTGGTCATGAACAAGAAAAGACAATATGAGCATGGAAATACAATAGTTGAAGGTATATAAATATGTTGGGTCAACATCTATTAAAGCTGCAAGGGTAGTGCTCACAGTAGAATATGGTATGGAAAGCCTGCAGGTAGTGTCTAAGGTGATGATTGAGAAACAGCGAACAAATAGGCCAGATTTTCCTGGTCAGAACGGGTAATAGGATTTAGCTACACAGATAAAAACAAGTCAAATTAGTTGTTGGCTCAAGCGAAATGAGATTGGGTGGCAACTGGCAAGTGTCTCACAAGAACAGGACAAAAGGGAGATAAGCACCACTTATATAGAATATACACCTATCATACTCTGTATCTCTTTCGGGGACAGGCACATCAGACTTCAAGATAACTATCAAAAACTTCTCAGACAGTTTGTTATACCTTAACGTTCATGCTTACATGAAACAATATGTAATCATCAATTATATGATTTGGACATCTGAAAAAAAATTTGCACTTGATAAGTGCCTTAACCGCCAAAGAAAAGTTGATGGAAGATACTACTTGGAGCCAAAACAAGCCACAACAAGAGAAGACTGAAAAAACCTTGGATGAATGAGAACAAAAAATTGCTAGTTTTCAATTAACACAAAAACAAGGGTGGTAGGAACAGCTAGGAACTAGAAGTGCTGATGTGGACTGAAAAGAATCCATATTTCTGGTATTTGTTTCATAACTTTCTTGCATGTCCGCAATAAATTAAGTAATAATGACAAACTGAATAATTTACAATGACACAAAGGGTTGATCACAACAAATTGCATTCTTTTAGCAGGTACTAGGGAATGTACTCACTTTATCCGCAAATAATTTGCAGAAATCTGAGAGAATGGTGGATTTCCTTCCCTGGAGAAAAAAAATACGAATAAAATAAGAATAGTGTATAAACTCCAATTCCCAACTATTTCAAACAGCATAAAAGGAAAAATTCTCACTGATTTGCAGCGGCAACCAATGAAAACCAAACCGGGCTTATCCTCCTTTCACGTTTACCCGCAGCATCAATCAGTGCTTGGACTGAGGTTGCATTATCCTTTCTTTTTCCGACCAGCTCCGCTTGATCTTTTAGCTTTGGGTGGAATTTGAGGAAGGGAGACACTTCCATTCTTGTCATCTAGAGCTTTAGATTTATTTGCATGTTCCCTGGCTTTTATTTTAGGCAAATGTGCATCAATATCAAGCCCATTAGTTTGCTCTACTTTAACAACAGGGTTTTGTGGGCTGCCGGACCTAAGCGGTTTTGTTCTATTTGCAGCTTCAACAAGACAATTCAATGATTTCCACATCTCAGCCTTATCCAAAAAGGGATCTCCACCATTCCCTGAATCTCTGTGGGATGCGAGGTTAGATGATTCTGCATTTGAGGTACACTGCACAAAGCAAAAAATTTAAATAAAAACAATCAAAGCAAGGCAATTTTATATAATTTTATCTAATAAGAAAGTCAAAAACCTCTACTATGCGTATAAAATACCCTTGCATCTTGGATATTGCCCCGATAGAAAAATGCCAGTGTTGATTACGATCTGCTTACCTGCTTTTTGTTTTGAATGATCTTGCTAAGAGTCTCTGGTGAGCTCAAGTCCTCCATAAGATCATCATCATTCTCCTTTGTAGCACATTCATTAATCGGAGGACTTGGCCCACTTGAGTGTGCAGCCCTTCTACCAACAGCTTTAGTTCTTTTTCCTGTCAAAGCCGACTGGGCAGCTATTCTTGGTGTGTTAACTACCAATGATGATATAGATCGTTCCTTTCTTCTGACTGGTGAAGGCACTGAAGGTGTAACTTCAGGTGCAGTGACCTTTTTCCCTTTAGGTGGGAAAATCTTTGCCCTTATATCCTGTAGGCTATGGTCAGGCCTGCATAAAGTTTACTTCATCAGGAACATTACAACAAGTGTCAATAACAAACCATTATAGATTAGTTACTTATCATGCATCTGTGGAATACACCAAAAAGATTATAACAAAAAAAAACAAGAGGTTTACCTAAGCTTCTCTTCTGGAGCACACCCTAAATCAGTTTTGCAAACTGGACAGTAATCTATCTCCTCATCATTGAATTTCTCCAAAATACACTTCTTGCAAACTGTTTTGAAGCAAAAAAGGAGTCATAGGTTGCCTTTCAGTAATCAAAAGATTCACTACTCAAATAAAGTACAGTGGCAGTATGGCAAAGCACCATTTGATCCAATTAGAAACAACATAAAACTTCAAAGGAAAAAAGGAACTGTTTTCATCGAAACAACCTGGATGACACATGCAACGCAGAGCTATAAAACTTCCTGCATATCAAAGTACCGCTGAATTGGAATTTAGAAGCTAAAGATGGGTCTCATAACACAGATAATTAATACACACTGCCTTAATTATACGAAAAGCAGATACTTTGGTTTGGCCATCAGAATGGAAACATCTACCACAGCCAGTTGAATAAAAAAAAAAATTGTTTCCCTGGATTGGGGAACTGCAAACAGAGATCTCATAGAAGGAATCCTTGGACCAAGCAAATAGTCACCTCAAACCCAATGATATGTCCAAGGCCCAAATTTTTCCAGTATCTCTAAACAGTATCAGAAAAGTGTTCAATTAACTAATGCTGTTCACTTAACTGTGCAAGTTCCATGCATGATAAATCCTCCCATCAAAATGGTTAATATGATCCAATCATTAGCTGACACAGCGTAGCCTACATTCAGTAAAACAAATTCATTGACTAACCCTGCAACACCAACAAACACAAATGAAGCAATTAAGCTGCAAACACAACCAACATTTCCACTGATTGAATGCGCTGCCAGCTTGTGATGCCAACGAGAGCAATTAGAAACATGAGGTTTAAACAAAGATCAGAACCACAACGTCAGTTGCGTGCAGAGGAACCTAATTGATAATGCTATAACTTCAAGCAGCTAATGATATAGAGTTTTCTCACTTCAATCAGCATATCCAAAATCGCAATGGCTTTTGACCACATACAACTACAAAACCCATTTGACAAACTGCCTAACGTGAAAACCTCGCTGCAGCTTCCTCCTGATTCACTGTGCATAGCGTCGTGTCATAACTAAAATAGGGACACCTTAGTAAAGCAAACCACCGCTGCATATAATCACATAAAAGCATGCAACCACTGAAAAGGCATACCCATTACCATCTCAAAGAACTCTAAATCAAATCAAAGCGATGGCATTCAATAAACCATATCAACAAATAGAACAGAGCACCTCCTCATGAAAACACCTACTATCATGCAGCACCAATGCACAATAAGAAAGAAATATTTCAACAGTTAAAAGAAGCTTCAAATCCGATAAAACAGAGAAACACAAGAAATCCACATCACAAAACAAACTCAAGCTGGTTTCCCACATCAAAGAGAATGCAAAGCAGAGAAATTCCCAAAACAGCAAGTTTCCACGTTCTAAACTGAGACGTCGAAACCGGATCAGCAAGCGCTACACAACACAATACCATTATAAACTCAACTTGGTCGCCAAATCCCCATAAGCACAGCCTCTTATCCACAAAGACAGAGAATGCAAAGCAACCAAACAAGATATACGCATCACCAAAGCAAAGATCACGAGAAAATTCGCAAAACAACGCGGAAACCATCCCCACGTTCCAAACGCGCAACAAAACCGCATGCAATACCAAACCAAAACAAGATCGAAATTTCTCACCATCAAATAGGGAAAAGCAGAGGAACCACCAATCCAACAATCAAATCAAGCAAGCAAACCAAAGCCCACGAGAAACAACAAAAACTACCAAATTCCGACGTGTACCACCTATCCACACGACCACCACCGTCTAAAAGACCCCGCGAAACACCAGAAATCTCGATCGGCGAAGTAGGAATCGAGGACTCACAAGTATGGAGACACTCAGAGATGGTGGTAGCCTCGGATACAAGCTTGTGACAAAGCGGGCACGTCATACACGCCGCCACCAGTTCTCTCTTCACCTTCACCACCTGTGGCGGCGGCTCCCTCGCCGCGGCAGCCGCCGCCGCTGCAGCCGCAGCTGCCTCCCTCGTCACCGGTCCTCCTCTCCGCCCCCGCTGCATGCCGTACCGGCGCGCCTTCCGCGCGCTGTGATCACCTAGAATTCGTCTATGGAGTTGGAAAGCGAGAGATCGGAGAGTTTGGGGATGGAATTGGACACGAAAGTCGGCGAGGGAAGCGAAGGACGCGAGGGATTCGGACGAGAACGAGAAGAAGAAAGGGGAGATATAAATATAATATATCGAATTTTTTATTTATTTTTTTATCTGATTATATATATAGTTTCTGTTGCATATACACCCCTATAAAATGTAAAAGTTTTTCACACAAAATTACTTATGAGGGTGTATATGAAAATAACACATAGAGAGGGTTATTTGCATATTTAACCCTGTAAGCTTTGACAATTTCATAGCTTGGTCTGTCGTGTTTCTGAAAGGGGAGAAGGTGCTGAAACTTTTGGTTTTATAGGGGCGTATATGAAAAGAAGGAGCACGGAGACCGAGGAGAGAGGTAGTACGCTGATTTCGGTTAAGGGGATGGAGGGCTGAGATCAGATCTCAAGGCGCTGGATGCTGATCACGAGGTAAATTGAACGGTTATCATAAGATGCCTCGTGTTTGGCGTGCTCATGGGGAATAACGTGTACTCGGGGAATCAGGTTTTTGCCTGCCTCGGGATAAGGACTCTTGCAACGTACGCGATTCGGTGGGCGGGATGGTGTGCAACGCGTGAGCTGCCGTTGGATTTGCTTGGAGATTAGCTCGGATGGCGATCGGACGGCTGCATGGAGGTCTCCCCGATGTGGAAACGGGTCTGAAATATTCGTGTCAGGTGGGAAACGCGGTTCCAATGTGAACAAGTTTCTTCATTCCTCTTTCTCATGATGTGAGAGGCGAAGTTTTAATTTTTTATTGTTAATATTTATTTTATTTTATTTTATTTTATTTTGCATGTAGACCTTTAAAATATGCGGAATTGTCCATCTTACTTCTAAAATTTACTATTAACTAAAAAAATTTAAAAATCATAAAATAAATAAATAAATCATTTTTATTTATTTATACCCATGAAACTATAATCAAAAGTGTACTTTTTAAAATTGGTGGTGATTAATGGTAATTAATAAGTTTCAACATGAATAATTACACATTTATGAAAAATTAATGGGACTTGAATAGTCTTGATTATATTCTTCAATTATAGTTCAAGTTCGAGTAATTCCATAATTAATTGTTCTAATCATAGTTAATAATTAATTCACATCTTTTTGGCTTTTCCTTGTGAGAAACAATTTGCAAATAATTATATAAATTTTGTAATTTATATATTTTAAAATAATGGTTAATGATATTTGTTTATTTCTTTGCTTAATTTTAGTTTTTTTTTCTACTATAATAAGTACACAGTTGGAAGACCATTATACTTTCATATTTTTATTTTATAACTGATTTGAAAATCCTGGATATGTTAATAATTGATAGAATAACATCTAATTTGCCGATGATAAGATGAGTTCAAAACTCAACTCAAGTAAAAACTAAAAAAAACTCAAAACAAAATAAATAAATATATTTACAAGAGCGAAGGTGAAATATTAAAAAAAAATTAAGTTGATGAGAAATGAAACAAAAATAAACATGATGAATATCTTAAAGGATACAATTAAAAAAAAAAAAACAAAGCAATCAAATATCATCTTTCTATTTCCATGGCTCATGTTCTCAACCAAAGTCCACTTCTGAATTTAATTATATTTGACTTGAAATCATTGAACTCTTAAGAAAGGAAACTATATAAAAGTCTTACCATATAGAAAATGCATATATAAGTTGGTCATATTTTACATTGCGGTGAGCTATATATTGATTTGAAAGAACTTCTGGGAAATTATGTGATGATT